>CM055067.1:32933718-33099117 GCA_029204045.2 Tillandsia leiboldiana | reverse complement strand
CGCCCCATTAAGTCCAGTGCAAAAGTTCTAAGGGCCGTTTTGTACCAACGGGGTTCAAGTTCTTGTGTGCATCTAGACTGGTTCCCCCTTTTGGCAACCACCAAACCAACGTTTGTTTAATAAAGTTTTGAACCCCCTTTGACCACCAGTCCTTGTTTGAAATTCTAGTAAGTTTCCTTAAGATGTAGTGAACGCTAGCCCGTTCATCCAAAGAGTTGTCATTATGCAAAGTGGGCGAATTCAATTTTCCAACAATTTGTAAACAACAGAACAATTGTTTTCAGATCTAACCCCTTTTAAAAGAGACAATGGCCCTTATCAGTTACAAACGCATTCAACAGAATGAAAAGTTAACTGAAAAACCATTGTCGCAAAGTTGACTTATGCTTATGAGGTTAGTCTTAAGGCCATCAACAAATAAGACGTTTTTTCAAAATCGGGCCATCTGGAATAGCTACCGTCCCTTTTCCAACAATTTTGGAAGATCGACCGTCTCCGAAAACAACAAGTCCTCCGGAGATTTTCTCAAGATTTTGAAAACTATTTTGTCACCGGTCATGTGACGGGAACAACCGCTATCCAGATACCAAGACGAACTATCATATGCATGCAAGGAAACATTGGTAACAGACAAGGGTAAATTTCACCTTTGCGCACCCAACCCTTTTGGAGTGCGTCGGTAATGGTCGTGAGGTTATTCTCCTAGGTGAAGGCGTCTTGTCAGATCGATTGCCGCTCCTTGATGATGTCGTCTTGCGCGGTGAACTACCAAGGCTCTTTTCTTTTGAAAGGTTTTGCTTTGATTTCCGGGGAGGCGCCTTTTTGGTAGTCGTTGCAAGAGGTGATTGAGGTGAGCGTTTGACTTCCCGTCTTGCAATATTCTTCTTATGTGCCCTGAAACACCACAACGAAAACATACCTTAGATCTTGACGATCCCAAAGAGGATGAAGTAGGTTTGTTGTCGTTGTTTGTCTTGAATTCCGGTGTCGGAGGAGGAGATACCGACTGAGGCACAAAAACTGTCCCACTCGAACTTGGACTGTTTCCAGTTTGAGTGTATCCGAGGCCGAACCGATTTGATTGACCAAGACCAAGAAGTCTATCCAACTTACTCCTTCCTGAAGAGAATCGCTGTAAGTCATCCTTGAGTTGGAAAATGGTCTTTGTCATTTCCAGGTTATCCTGTCGAGCCTCGTTGTAGAGCTTTGAGAAGTGATTCGCGTTATCCACCAGATTTGTATGTTCCTTCTCAAAACGGCTCATTGGACTCTTGAAGGGAAACATTTACTTTTATCAGATTTTCCCTTTCCACTTCAAGAGCGTTTGAGAGAGAAGTTGCTCTTTTTGCTTCTTCTTCGAGATCATGCACTCTCCCTCTCAAACTCTTGTTTTGCTTAGCCACTTTCTTTGAATCCCTCAAAGTCTGTGGTAGGCTAAAGCAAAATCTTCACCTTCCGAATCATCCGATTCATTGTCCGTTGCAATTCTTTTCAACAGTGGAGTTGGACAACGACTCGGATGTACTTGCCATAAAGCACATGAAGGGTGAAGATACGGACGCGTGGAATGCGGTGGAGCTCTTTTCTTCATCACTCGAAGACGACTCATTTGACGTTGAGTTGTCATCCCAAGTGACGACTTGCATCGCCTTCTTCTTTGCCGGATACTTGTTGGGACACTCCGTTGCAATGTGGCCGTAGCCTCGACATTTGAAGCATTGTAGTTGTCCCTCTGAACTTTTCTTATCCTTTGAGAAGTTCTCTTGCTTTCTTGACTTGTAACTTGAAGTACCCTTGCCTTTGATCGACTTTCCGAAGGATGGAGATTTACTTGAATTACCCCTTCGAAAGTTGCGGCGAAACTTCCTTGTCAAGAGAGCGAGCTGCTTCTCAAATTCCTCCATAGAAAGGTTCTCGTCATCGTCTGAGGAGGATGTATCCGCGTCTTCTTCCTTAGTTGTTTTCAACGCATAACCTGAAGACTTAGAAGAGGATGCTTTTCCAGAAGAATTGTTAGTAGTAAATGTCATTTCATAAGTTTGTAATGCACCAACTAATTCTTCTACACGTATTTCGTCCGGGTGTTTAATAGTTTCAATGGCAGTAACCTTTGGGCGAAATCGTTCAGGAAGAGTTCTTAAGATCTTTCTTACAATCTTAAATTCTGGAATCTTCTCTCCCATGTTAGCACATGAGTTCACGATGTCGTGCAATCGTGAATAGTAGTCCGTGAAAGATTCATTTTCTGCCATCAAGATAGAGTCAAACTTGCTCGTAAGCATTTGCAGTTTCTGAATCTTCACGAGGTTAGTTCCCTCATGTGTAACCTGAAGAACATCCCAGATTTCTTTCGCAGTCTCACATGCTGAGACGCGAGAGAACTCAGTTGAGATAAGGCATTAAAAATAGCATTAATTCCCTTGCCATTATAAGAAGATGAGTCTAACTCTTCCTTGGTCCATTTCGACCTAGGTTTTAAGGTGTGGACATCACCAATAAATTCAGTTGGATTAGACCATCCTAATTCAATTGACTGCCACACCCGTTCGTCGATGGAAACTAAAAAGGCTTTCATCCGCACTTTCCAGTACGCATAATTTGTTCCATCGAAGAACGGGGGTCGGTTGATGTTTCCACCTTCAACCATTGTTTACAACCCTATTCCCTCTCTGATACCACTTGTTGGGTTATATGTAATAAGGATCTAAATAGGGAAAAAAAAATACCTAGAGGGGGGTGAATAGGTGTAAACGTATAAACACTCAAAAATCGTTGCGATAAAAACCCAATGCGGAAATAAAAAATAACTCGCAAGATTTTTACGTGGAAAACTCCATCACCGGAGTAAAAAAACCACGGGACCGATAACACGGCAGAAATCCACTAGAATTAAAATACGTACAAGGTGATTTACCGTACACACTTACGACTCAACCTTTTCCATACGCTCCTAGAGGATCTTCTCCGCTCGCTCCGCGACGCTTCTCGAATCCACGATCTGCGCCCAACGCCGAATCCATGGCGTCCAACGTCGAATCCACGACGTCCGACCGAGTCCACGGTCTTCACCCAATAGCACCCTTCGAATCCACGAATGTGCCTCGCTCCGAATCCACGAGAGCGGTTGAACCTTGAATCCACAAGGACACGCGAATCCACGCACCGATTTTTGGGGTAAATCGTTGTTTTTGGTGGTGATGATCCGCCGAATACTTAGATCAAAGATAGATCGGAAATACCATCTAAGTATTCATTAGTTTGATTCAACTCAAGATGTGAGTATGAATACCTAGAATCAAACTAATCAATATAGATGAAGAAACATAGAGTATTCTCTAATGATTTCCTTTCTTCTCTATATGTGGATCTAGAGCCGTATAAGATGATATAGGAAAATGACGGCTATTTGGATTCCCCTTGGATTAACCCTAGAAGAAGAGTCATAGGGTCTATTTATAGGTTAGAAACCCTAGGAAGGAGATAAGAATCAAAAACCTAACATTTCTGGAAATTTTACGGACGGCGATCCGGATCGGATTAGCTGTGATCCGGATCGTCGTAACGAGTCAGGTAGTTCCAGAAAAATGAAGGTTCGGGATCCGGATCGAAGTGCTTGATCCGGATCGTTCATACAGTTCACCAAACATCAACGTTCGGGATCCGGATTGCGAAGCCTGATCCGGATCGTTCAAGGAAGATGGTAAACTCAGTGTTCGGGATCCGGATCAAGAGAGGCTACGATCCGGATTGAACTGGTGTATGAACGAACCACCTTCGGGATCCGGATCGAACAACCTGATCCGGATCCTGAACATGTCCCAAGTCCAGTTTTTGATTTTTATGCAAAGAAAGATTCTTCCAAGTGTTTCTACACTACAAGAAGTATTCGGATCACACAAAATCTTTAGTTAAACATACCTGATCCTTTTGAATTCTTCTTTCTTGAGATTGAGTTAAATGATCCAACTTTCTTCACCTTCAATCTTCAAGACTTGAGACTTTCACGAAACTACGCCAACTCAAATTCCGTAACAATCTCCCCCTTTGGCGGTTTCGTGACAAAACACAGATCCACTCAAGAAAATTCAAAAAGATATTTTTGTTGCTATCACCATACAACAAAATTTACAATGGAGATCCGAAAATTTAAAAACATGAGATAAACTCCTAAAACAGACTCTAGACTTAGACATCTGTACTCTCTGCACAAAGAAATCATTCTTGACAAAAAGAGATCGTTAGATACCTCAAGAATATTTAGCATTCAAAACCTAGTACAGAGATAGAGTTTATCTGATCATCATGACATTTGAGAATTCAGATATGTAAGAGAATCATAGTCAAGAACCAACATATCTTCTATGCAATCAAAAACCAAATGTCATAAAGTGTTAGTCCAACATCAACTTGTTAGTCATATTACATGCCCAAATAGACTTTCGCTTTAGAAGGGGGTAACCTGCTTTAGACTTTCGCACTGATTGGGTTGAGGGATTTTTCTTGGTCCTGACGTTTGGTTTTATTCCAGCTATCCACGATGCCTCCAAGATGCCGTGTAGCGACGAGGACGCATCCCACTTTGGAGGAGGAGGCAGAGCGGACAGATCAGAGTGAGGTCCGCGAGTTACGGGCTCAGGTAGCGCAGATGACTAAGGCGTTATGACGCCAGGATGAGACGGCTAGACGCCAGGAGGAGACAGCCAGGCGCCTGGAGGAGAGCGCTAGGCGCCAAGAGGAGAATATGGAGCGCATGATGCGCGTGCTCGAGCAGAGAGCATCTCCCGTGGTATCACCAGTAGTAGCCCCGGCCGCGACGTCGTCGACATCGACCCATGTGGCACCGTTGACGCCGCAGGAGCAGCGAGAGCTCACGGATAGACTGTCCTATGTCAGCCAGTTCCATCCCCCTCAGTTTGCAGGGCAGAGTTTAGAGCCCTGGGAAGTAGAGAACTGGATCGCTGCGATGGAGAAGCTATTTGAGAACTTGTTCATCGAGGAGAAACATCAAGTAGACATAGCCACACACTTTTTGGAAAAGGACGCCGAGACTTGGTGGCGTCGAGTGCGTCCTGTGGGACCACCTGGAGTACAGCTGATGATATGGTTGGAGTTTCGTGCTTTATTGCTCGGGGCCTTCTTTCCCGACAGTGTAAAGCAGAGACTGGAAGGAGACTTGAGACGCCTGCAGCAGGGGAGTCGATCCCTTCAGGAGTACGTCCGTGACTTTTTGAAGTTGTTGAGCAGTGTGCCCCATATTGCCCGAGATGAGGCTCAGAGAGTAGATTTGTTCGAGAGAGGACTGTGTTGGGTTATATGAAATACGGATCTAAATAGGGAAAAAAAACACCTAGAGGGGGGGTGAATAGGTGTAAACGTATAAACACTCAAAAAATCGTTGCGATAAAACCCAATGCGGAAATAAAAATAATACGCAAGATTTTTACGTGGAAAACTCCATCACCGAAGTAAAAAACCACGGGACCGATAACACGGCAGAAATCCACTAGAATTAAAACACGTACAAGGTGATTTACCGTACACACTTACGACTCAACCTTTTCCATACGCTCCTAGAGGATCTTCTCCGCTCGCTCCGCGATGCTTCTCGAATCCACGATCTGCGCCCAACGCCGAATCCACGGCGTCCAACGTCGAATCCACGACGTCCGACCGAATCCACGGTCTTCACCCAATAGCACCCTTCGAATCCACGAACGTGCCTCGCTCCGAATCCACGAGAGCGGTTGAACCTTGAATCCACAAGGACACGCGAATCCACGCGCCGATTTTTGGGGTAAATCGTTGTTTTGGGTGGTGATGATCCGCCGAATACTTAGATCAAGGATAGATCGGAAATACCATCTAAGTATTCATTAGTTTGATTCAACTCGAGATGTGAGTATGAAAACCTAGAATCAAACTAATCAATATAGATGAAGAAACATAGAGTATTCTCTAATGATTTCCTTTCTTCTCTATATGTGGATCTATAGCCGTATAAAATGGTATATGAAAATGACGGCTATGTGGATTCACCCTAGAAAAAGAGTCATAGGGTGTATTTATAGGTTAGAAACCCTAGGAAGGAGATAAGAATCAAAAACCTAACATTTCTGGAAATTTTACGGACGGCGATCCAGATCGGACTAGCTAGGATCCGGATCGTCGTAACGAGTCAGCCAGTTCCAGAAAAACGAAGGTTCGGGATCCGGATCGAAGTGCATGATCCGGATCGTTCATACAGTTTACCAAACATCAACGTTCGGGATCCGGATTGCGAAGCATGATCCGGATCGTTCAAGGAAAATGGTAAACTCACTGTTCGGGATCCGGATCAAGAGTCTACGATCCGGATTGAACTGATGTATGAACGAACCACCTTCGGGATCCGGATTGAACAACCTGATCCGGATCCTGAACATGTCCCAAGTCCAGTTTTTGATTTTTATGCAATGAAAGATTCTTCCAAGTGTTTCTACACTACAAGAAGTATTCGGATCACACAAAATATTTAGTTAAACATACCTGATCCGTTTGAATTCTTCTTTCTTGAGATTGAGTTAAATGATCCAACTTTCTTCACCTTCAATCTTCAAGACTTGAGACTTTCACGAAACTACGCCAACTCAAATTCCGTAACAATCTCCCCCTTTGGCGGTTTCGTGACAAAACATAGATCCACTAAAGAAAATTCAAAAAGATATTTTTGTTGCTATCACCATACAACAAAAATTTACAATGGAGATCCAAAAAATTTAAACACATGAGATAAACTCCTAAAACAGACTCTAGACTTAGACATCTGTACTCTCTGCACAAAGAAATCATTCTTGACAAAAAGAGATCGTTAGATACCTCAAGAATATTTAGCATACAAAACCTAGTACAGAGATAGAGTTTATCTAATCATCATGACATTTGAGAATTCAGATATGTGAGAGAATCATAGTCAAAAACCAACATATCTTCTATGCATTCAAAAACCAAATGTCAAAATGTTAGTCCAACATCAACTTGTTAGTTATATTACATGCCCAAATAGTTAGTCGAATAGTTAGTCGAGACATGCAAACAATCACAAGATGAAAACCAAAGTTGAAGTTGAGATCATACTTACCTTACCTTGATATTTCATCATTCATTGTTCATTGTTCAAAGTTTGTTCATTGTTCAAAATTCTCTCTAACTCTCTCCCCCTTTTTGTCACAAATAAAGCCAAAAATTACATAAGTGGAGAGAATGGTTAACAGTTTAAGTTCGAGAACTAAAAACTCAAATTAAAACTTAAGAACCTGCACAACAGAAGGATTTAAGCATATGCATAATAAACAGAAATTAGAAGGATACGGATTATTCAGACTCGTCTGAACTGATACAGCCGAGGATTTGGAAGATCTTCTTTATTCGCTTGTTCATTGCTGATTGATGTTTATTTACCTTCTTTATTTCTTCCTTTACCTCAATTAGTTCATTTGATATACGTTCTTGCTCGTTGGAGAGCCTCTGCTGTTCTTTATAGATTGAGGTAACAGATGCATCATCATCAGAAGTTGATTGTGGTGCTTCTTGTGCCGGAGGTGCTGGTTGAACTGGAGGAGCTGCTGCCGGTGCAGAGGTTGTTGCTTGTTGTCGTTGTTCGCGTTGCCGGTGAAGAGGTATGAAAGGTTCATCTGGCTTCGTCGAAAGAGACTTTACAAATGTTGTGTCATTGATCGTTCCTAAACTGTGCAGATAGGAACTCGCATTTGTGTCAGCTTTAAACTTGCGAAGAATGCGCATGATGATCATTGGAAAAGGTAGTCTCTCTGACGGATGAGCTTGCTCCACATATCGTGCCATCCTTGACCAGATGACGTAGGGAATGTTTAAGTTAGCTCCCATTGCTGCTGCGGGGTTTCCAAGTAGATAAAGGAATATCATTCTTTCCCACCGAAGAACCTTAGTGTTCATGTTTGGAATAATATTGTAACAAACAATGAGATTTAAGATGCGGTACTCTAGTCGTAGTTCTTTCGAGAAAACGGAGTTTCCTGTCGACCGAGTATCTGGAACACAGATTCCATCAACTACCACTCTCCAGGAGAAGGTGTTGAAAGCTTGATTCTTCAGGTAATGAGTGCCATCGGCTCGGGCGTCCATCCCTAGTACTTCACCAATTAGCTGAGGTGTTACTTTGATTCTGACATTCTTGACTAATGTTTGAAAATCCCGACGCCCGCTTTCCTGATCAACTAGATAGCAGGCATTCTGATAAAACATCCTCACTGAGTGAAGACAATACCCAGTGTTCTCCGGGAAATTGCAAATGGAAGCAAGACCTCTCTGGTCAAACAAAGTCCCGAACATCTGAGAACGCTGCCTTAAGGCTTTTACATCAACATGCCTTTCTCCAATGCATTCTCTGTTTTCAAAATCCTTTATTCTAGCCGAGCTGACAAAGTCTTGAGGAGGTGCTTGGCCAGCAGCTGGTTGCTCAATGGTGATTCCTCGAGCACTTCCTCTCTTTCGAGCAACACTTTTTCTCCTTGTCTTCCCTGAAGTTTCTTCCATTGGAGCTTTCCCTTTTTCAGCAGCAGTAGGCGGAGCCTTCGATGTTTCCGCAGGCGCTTTTCCCTTTGAAGCAGTGGGAACAGTCGTTGCTTCAACTTGCAGTTCATCCCAGTCAATTGATTCCGTTTCAGATTCTGTATCGGAATCATCTTTAGCTTTCTTCGTTTTCTTAGCCTTCTTAGCCCTCTTGGGCTTGACACTGTCTCTTGTATGAACCATTGTGACCAGGAGAAGGATTAACCAAGAGAGTGCCATTTATCAAAGTGCTTGAGTTAAGAAGGTGTCCTGTGAAAACCAACTCAAGAACACAAAAATTCTTAGTTTTCAAAAATTGCAAAAATTGTATCCAAAGAATCATAATCATGTAGAGAAACTAAGAATCAAATTAGTTTTGCAAAAGGACTTTTAAAAATAGATCAATTGCATGATTTTCGAAAAACCTCATTATATGCCCTAAAACCGAAATTTTAGAAATCGAAGCCTAAAAATCCGTTAATCAGGAGAACACCTAGCATATAATCAAAACTAATCTACCCAGAGTTCTTATTTCAAAAGAAATTTGATCAAAAACCATCCACAAACAAAGTTGATCCAAGAAATTCATCACGTTTGAGGAGGAAAAGAGAAAAACGGTGAAAAACCGAGATTTTGATCAATAAAACTTACTTGGAGTTGAAGAACCTGAGTTTGAAAGCTTCCAGGAAGGATGAAATCTAGAGAGAGAGGCTCTGGAAACTTCGGAACAAAAGATTGGAGTAAAGAAATCAAAAACCCCTTTCGTTCCTTATAAAACCTAGCCGCGATCCGGATCAGTTCATAACTGCGATCCGGATCGACTACCCGCAGTAAGAAACTGCGTTCGGGATCCGGATCGGCAGATACAATCCGGATCGTCAGCCCGCAGAAGAATTCCTGCGTTCGGGATCCGGATCATCTAGCCCGATCCGGATCGGCCCCAACTTTTTCTTTAGAAAATTTCAGAGAAATTCAAGAAAAACCAGAAAAAGATTGTAAGCACAAATGTGTATCAACTTTAAACAAAAATCATCGTTTCATACAACAAGAATTAGATTATGCCAAATCTATCAATAATATCCAAAAATGAAACGAAAATTTACAAAAATTAAATCCCTTAAAGTTGAACACCTTCAATCACATCTAACTTGATCTTATGAGTAATGCCTTTATCAAATCATCAATTCAGTAAAGAAAATGAAATACAAAGATCAATAGATGTTTGAAATCCCAAATATAATAGATAATGTATCTAGACAATCTGTTGAAGAGAGTGGCTCTTTGAGCATCTTTCATTAAAAACCCACCTTATACCAACCTTGAAATTTGACAGAGTCAAGTATTTCAACATGCATTTTACTTAATCAAAAATTTGAACAACCATGCTTGGTATACATGTGGTAGCTGCACACAATACTCGGACGACCGAGGTGGTAGCTCTTTCCTCCATGTGGTGGTAGTTTTCACACTCCTCATTGGGATGTAACTCTTTCCACATCTTTTGAGCATTTTACCTTTTCTAAGACTCCCCCTCAATTGGCTATCAATTATTTAAGATATAAAGTATTCAACCAAATATTGATCTCGATTTCATACTCGACTAAGCAGTCAAATAAGATAATGACTATACCAAGAGATCATAGAGAGAGAGAAATTGACTTTGATCACTTTAGAAGATGATTTAATTAACATAAATGATCATTGCAACAGTGAAATATTATGATGGCAAAAGCATAATAAATTTCTAAATGTGCAAAAAGATGCAATTAAAGTCAATTATGATCTATGCTCAATTTATGTCCTATGTACAAACATAGATAATGAACAAAACAAAAACAAATACAAAACCTATCCTAAGCAAAGATTTCAAAAAGAGGATTATTTCAAAGAAAGCATCCCAATTGCTTTTCGTAAATGAATAAAACATTTTTGATCCAAAGGTTTTGTTAGAATGTCAGCTAATTGATCCTCAGTTGAAATATATGAAAGTTGAAGAGTATTTGATTCAACTAGCTCTCTAAGAAAATGATATCTAAGTTCAATATGTTTTGTTCTAGAGTGCAACACAGGGTTTTTAGAAATGTTAATAGCACTAGTGTTGTCACAAAGTATTGTTACCGAAGATGCTGAAATGCAGAAGTCGCTCAGTACGCTTTTCATCCAAATGAGTTGAGTTGAGCAACTTCCAGCTGAAATGTATTCCGCTTCGGCAGTCGAGAGTGCTATGCAATTCTGCTTTTTACTGTGCCATGCAACAAGGCAATGGCCAAGATAGAAGCATGCACCACTCGTGCTTTTCCGATCATCCACTGATCCTGCCCAATCGGCATCTGAGTATCCAACAATATCCAAACTTGTTCCCATAGGATACCAAATTCCGAAATTAATTGATCCTTTGATATACCGGATGATCCTTTTCACCGCTTTCAGGTGAACCTCCTTTGGTGCTGATTGATATCTCGCGCAAATCCCAACACCAAAAGATATATCCGGGCGACTAGCCGTGAGGTAAAGTAGACTTCCAATCATACTTCGATACAATTTCTCGTCTACATTCTCACTATGTGATTCACTTCCAAGTCCCTTGTGGCTAGTTCCCATTGGAGTCGGAAAATCTTTACAATTTTCTAGATCAAACTTTTTGACCAACTCCATTGCATACTTGGATTGACTCAAGTGAATACCTTCATCATTTTGTTTAATTTGCAATCCAAGGAAATAAGTCAATTCGCCCATCATGGACATCTCAAATTCGCTTTCCATGGTCTCCGCGAATTTAGAAGCATCATTATCTCTTGTTGCGCCAAATACTATGTCATCGACATATATCTGTGCTACAATGAAATTGTTTTGATAATGCTTCACAAAGAGAGTCCTATCAGCTCCCCCTCGAGTATAGCCCTTCTCCAAAAGGTGCTTTGTTAACCTTTCGTACCATGATCGCGGTGCTTGTTTCAGACCGTAAAGAGCCTTTTTCAAACGAAAAACATGGTTAGGTTGTTTATGATCTACAAAACCTTTCGGTTGAGCCACATAAACTTCCTCATTTAAAAACCCATTTAGAAATGCGCTCTTAAGTCCATTTGAAATAATTTGATTTTAAAATGACAAGCAATAGCAAACAGTATACGAATGGACTCGAGTCTAGCTACAGGGGCGAATGTTTCGTCAAAGTCTATATCTTCTACTTGAGAGTAGCCTTGAGCAACTAATCGTGCCTTGTTCCTGATGATAGTACCATCCTCATTTTTCTTGTTCTTGAAGATCCATTTGGTACCTATCACATTGTGTTGCTTTGGAGGCTTCGTTAATTCCCAGACTTTGTTTCGCTCAAATTGATGGAGCTCTTCCTGCATTGCTTTAATCCAGTAGTCATCCTGAAGAGCTTCATCTATGTTCTTTGGTTCGATTAAAGATACGTAGCAAGCGAATCCACAAACCAACTGCCTCCGAGTTCTGACTCATTCTTGTGGATCTCCAATAATATTCGATTCCGGATGATCCTTGGAGATTCGTAATGTTTGTTGAAGCGGAGTACTCGGAGATATATGAGATGATTCCTGCACATCAGATAAACTAGAAGAACCATTAGATGCATCATTAATATTGGAAGTATTATTATGAGAAGATGCACTAGCAGGAGAATCATCATCTAGAGAGATATCGAGGGTAGATTTTCCAGTTTCAAAGTGAAAAGCTTCATCTACTTTAACATTTATTGATTCTACGATCGTCTTAGATTCAATGTTAAATACTCGATATGCTCTGCTATTCGTAGAATAACCCAGAAAGATCCCTTCATCACTTCGAGAGTCGAACTTTCCAAGATTTTCACGGTCACGTAAAATGTAACATCGACTCCCGAAGACACGAAAATATTTGATATTGGGTTTTCTACTAAACCACAGCTCATATGGTGTATTTAAAGTTCCTGGGCGCAAGTAAACTCTATTAATGACATAGACAGCGGTGTTCACAGCTTCAGCCCAAAAAATGTAGCGGCAAATTCCGGCTATGAAGCATCACACGCGCCATCTCTTGAACAACCCTGTTCTTGCGCTCAACAACACCATTCTGCTGAGGTGTATAGGGTGCCGAGAATTCATGTTTGATTCCATTTGAAGTGCAAAAATCAATAAATTTTGAATTTATGAATTCTCCACCTCTATCACTTCTAACACGAATGATCTTTTCATTCTTTTCAATCATAATACGATGACAAATCTCATGAAAAGAGTCAAACGTATCAGCTTTCTCTTTCAAAAATGCTACCCATGAAAACCGAGAGAAATCATCAACCAATAAGAAGATGTACCATTTACCTCCCAAAGATGGTTGACGGGTCGGCCAAAAGAAAAAGAAGAAAAGAAAGTAGTATACATAAACTACACAAGATTTAATCGAAGAACGATTAAAGACAAGGAGGAGTTTCACCTTTGCATACCCAAACCTTTTGAGTTTTGGAGTATGTTGGCAATGGTTGAGAAGTTTTCCTTGATGAAGACGTCTTGCAAGATTGGTCTTTTTCTTTTGTCATCGTCTTGTTTGAAGTACTACCAATGTCCTTTTCTTTAGGAAAATCCTTCTTTGAGTTCCATGGAGTGAACTTGTTGGTAGCAGTTGCAAGATGTGGTTGATTTGATCTTTGAGCTCCAATCTTGCAATTTCTTCCAATGTGCCCTGCAGAATTACAACGAAAACATACCTTTGTGCTTGACGATTCTGAAGAGGATGAAGTAGGTTTGTTGTCGTTAGTTGTCATGATTTCCGGTGTCGGAGAAGGAGATACCGACTGAGGCACAAAGACTGTCCCAACCGAACTAAAATTGTCTTCAGTTCGATTGTATCCGAGGCCGAACTTGTTTGTTTGACCAAGACCAAGAAGTTTATCCAACTTACTACTTCCTAAGGAAAATTGCTGTAAGTCATCCTTGAGTTGGCAAATGGTCTCTGTCATTTCCAATTTTTCCCGTCGGGCCTCGCCGTAGAGCTTCAAGAAGTAGTTCGCTTTGTTCACCATATCTATATAGTTCTTCTCGAGTTGCTCATTGGACTCTTGAAGGGAAACATTTTCTTTTATCAGTTTATCCCTTTCCACTTCAAGATCGGCCGAGAGAGAAGTTACCCTTTTTACTTCTTCTTCGAGATCCTGCAATCTCCCTCTCAACCCCTTGTTTTGCTTAGCCGGTTTCTTTAAATCCCGTAAAGATCTGTGATAGGCTAGAGCAAATTCTTCACCTTCCGAATCATCCGATTCGTTGTCCGTTGCGTTCTTTTCAACAGTGGAGTTGGACAACGACTCAGATGTACTTGCCATAAAGCACATGAAGGGTGAAGATACGGACGCGTGGAATGCGGTGGAGCTCTTTTCTTCATCACTCGAAGACGACTCATATGACGTTGAGTTGTCATCCCAAGTGACGACTTGCGTCGCCTTCTTCTTTGCCGGATACTTGTTAGGACACTCCGTTGCAATGTGGCCGTAGCCTCGACATTTGAAGCATTGTAGTTGTCCTTCTGAACTTTTCTTATCCTTTGAGAAGTTCTCTTGCTTTCTTGACTTGTATCCTGAAGTACCCTTGCCTTTGTTCGACTTTCCGAAGGATGGAGATTTGCTTGAATTACCCCTTCGAAAGTTGCGGCGAAACTTCCTTGTCAAGAGAGCGAGCTGCTTCTCAAATTCCTCCATAGAAAGGTTCTCGTCATCGTCTGAGGAGGATGTATCCGCGTCTTCTTCCTTAGTTGTTTTCAACGCATAACCTGAAGACTTAGAAGTGGATGCCTTTCCAGAAGAATTGTTAGTAGTAAATGTCATTTCATAAGTTTGCAATGAACCAACTAATTCTTCTACACGTATTTCGTCCGGGTGTTTAATAGTTTCAATGGCAGTAACCTTTGGGCGAAAACGTTCAGGAAGAGTTCTTAAGATTTTTCTTACAATCTTAAATTCTGGAATCTTCTCTCCCAGATTAGCACATGAGTTTACGATGTCTTGCAATCGTGTATAGTAGTCCGTGAAAGATTCATTTTCTGCCATTAAGATAGAGTCAAACTTGCTCGTAAGCATTTGCAGCTTCTGAATCTTCACGAGGTTAGTTCCCTCATGTGTAACCTGAAGAACATCCCAGATTTCTTTCGCCGTCTCACATGCCGAGACGCGAGAGAATTCAGTTTGAGATAAGGCATTAAAAATAGCATTAATTCCCTTGCCATTGTAAGAAGATGAATCTAACTCTTCCTTGGTCCATTTCGACCTAGGTTTTAAGGTGCGAACATCACCATTAAATTCAGTTGGATTAGACCATCCTAATTCAATCGATTGCCACACCCGTTCGTCGATGGAAATTAAAAAGGCTTTCATCCGTACTTTCCAGTACGCATAATTAGTTCCATTGAAGAATGGGGGTCGGTTGATGTTTCCACCTTCAACCATTGTTTACAACCCTATTCCCGTTCTGATACCACTTGTTGGGTTATATGAAATACGGATCTAAATAGGGAAAAAAAACACCTAGAGGGGGGGTGAATAGGTGTAAACGTATAAACACTCAAAAAATCGTTGCGATAAAACCCAATGCGGAAATAAAAATAATACGCAAGATTTTTACGTGGAAAACTCCATCACCGGAGTAAAAAACCACGGGACCGATAACACGGCAGAAATCCACTAGAATTAAAACACGTACAAGGTGATTTACCGTACACACTTACGACTCAACCTTTTCCATACGCTCCTAGAGGATCTTCTCCGCTCGCTCCGCGACGCTTCTCGAATCCACGATCTGCGCCCAACGCCGAATCCACGGCGTCCAACGTCGAATCCACGACGTCCGACCGAATCCACGGTCTTCACCCAATAGCACCCTTCGAATCCACGAACGTGCCTCGCTCCGAATCCACGAGAGCGGTTGAACCTTGAATCCACAAGGACACGCGAATCCACGCGCCGATTTTTGGGGTAAATCGTTGTTTTGGGTGGTGATGATCCGCCGAATACTTAGATCAAGGATAGATCGGAAATACCATCTAAGTATTCATTAGTTTGATTCAACTCGAGATGTGAGTATGAAAACCTAGAATCAAACTAATCAATATAGATGAAGAAACATAGAGTATTCTCTAATGATTTCCTTTCTTCTCTATATGTGGATCTATAGCCGTATAAAATGGTATATGAAAATGACGGCTATGTGGATTCACCCTAGAAAAAGAGTCATAGGGTGTATTTATAGGTTAGAAACCCTAGGAAGGAGATAAGAATCAAAAACCTAACATTTCTGGAAATTTTACGGATGGCGATCCGGATCGGACTAGCTAGGATCCGGATCGTCGTAACGAGTCAGCCAGTTCCAGAAAAACGAAGGTTCGGGATCCGGATCGAAGTGCATGATCCGGATCGTTCATACAGTTTACCAAACATCAACGTTCGGGATCGGGATTGCGAAGCATGATCCGGATCGTTCAAGGAAAATGGTAAACTCACTGTTCGGGATCCGGATCAAGAGACTACGATCCGGATTGAACTGATGTATGAACGAACCACCTTCGGGATCCGGATCGAACAACCTGATCCGGATCCTGAACATGTCCCAAGTCCAGTTTTTGATTTTTATGCAATGAAAGATTCTTCCAAGTGTTTCTACACTACAAGAAGTATTCGGATCACACAAAATATTTAGTTAAACATACCTGATCCGTTTGAATTCTTCTTTCTTGAGATTGAGTTAAATGATCCAACTTTCTTCACCTTCAATCTTCAAGACTTGAGACTTTCACGAAACTACGCCAACTCAAATTCCGTAACAGACTGCACCGAGATATCTACTAGTTTGTTCATTCTCAGAGAGCGGCGACCCTTGATGCAGCTATTGAGCACGCTCGGTGGATCGACCGAGGATCCGTGATTATGTCCGAGAGGGAGGGAGCGCCAGGGGCCAGCTCCGGAGAGAAACGCACAGCACCGCCAGAGTTTGGACAGTCGAGTGGGGCGAGACCATGGCGGCCGTCGCGATTCCAGCTGGGCCGTGGATCCCAGAGGGGACGGAGACAGGGAGGTTCCCGACCACCGAGGCCGCAGCAGTCGCAGCAGCAGAGACGCCCCGACCGGTGTGTCATATGCAGTGGGCGTCATGCACCCTCGCAGTGTGAGCAGCGGCAGGGCCGGTGTTATCGATGTGGCCAGCAGGGACATTTTGCGTCGTCTTGTTCGAGATCGGGGTCGTCAGCGCCATCGGCAGCGTCGACGCCTCCTTCGCATTCGAAGATAGTTGGAGCTTCGCCGAGTTTTGGCCAGGCAGGTTGGGCCACTACATCGCGACAGCCTGATGGGCGACCACCTCCGAGAGGGCGAGTGTATTCCGCTCAAGTTGAGGATTTTTCAGCTGTCGACCTGGTGGTAGCAGGTATGATTCTGATCTCCTCTACCCGTGCTAGAGCTTTATTTGATACCGGAGCATCGCACTCATTCATTAGTAGAGCATTTGCATCATCGCATGGGCTAGAGATAGGACCGTTAGCTTGCGCGCGTGAGGTCCAAATTCCAGATCACGTGTTGCATGTAGACGAGTGTTGTCGGTCCTGCCCAGTGCAGATAGGACCGTGGATTTTGGCCATTGACTTGTTGGTCCTACGCCAGCTCCGAGATTTTGATGTAGTGTTGGGTGTGGATTGGTTATCCCGGTATTACGCTACTATCGATTGTAGAGAGAGGACAGTGACCCTCCGGGAGCCGGGTCAGGAGGAGTATGTCTATAGAGGATGTCAGAGCACCTTGTTTGCATCGACGATATCTTCTGCTAGAGCGCGACAGATGCTGAGTCGTGGCTGTATCGCTTTTCTAGCGACCGTAGTGGAGGTGCCTACGGCGATGCCCGGACTCGAGGACGTTCCTATTGTCCGCGAGTATCCGGATGTATTTCCCCCATAGTTACTATCTATGCCGCCGGATCGACAGATAGAGTTCGCGATTGATGTAGTTCCTGGAACTGCACCAATCTCCAAGGCACTCTACAGGATGGCACCAGCAGAGTTAAGAGAGCTGAAGGCTCAGTTGCAAGACCTGATGGATAGAGGGTTTGTTACACCCAGTGTGTCTCCGTGGGGAGCGCCGATACAGTTTGTGAAAAAGAAGGATGGATCACTTAGATTGTGTGTGGACTACCGAGAGTTGAACAAAGTGACCATCCGGAATAAGTATCACCTACCACGGATCGACGACTTGTTTGATCAGCTTCAGGGAGCTGTGGTCTTTTCTAAGATCGACCTTCAATCCGGTTACCACCAGTTGAAGGTGAGGGCCGAGGACGTGTGCAAAACAGCTTTCAGGACGCGGTATGGGCATTATGAGTTTACAGTAATGCCATTTGGATTAACCAATGCCCCTGCCAATTTTATGGATTTAATGAACCGAGTATTTCAGCCATATTTAGACCGGTTCGTGGTGGTATTCATTGATGACATCTTGGTTTACTCCCGAAGGGACATAGAGCACGAGGAGCACTTGAGGGTAGTGCTGCAACTTCTGCGAGAGAAGAAGTTGTATGCCAAGTTGAAAAAGTGCGCATTTTGGCTTCGGGAGGTTGCATTTTTAGGTCACGTGGTTTCAGCCACAGGTGTGACTGTGGACCCGACGAAGATTGATGCAGTTCGGGATTGGCCTAAGCCTACGACAGTGGCTGAGGTCAGGAGCTTTTTGGGCCTAGCAGGCTATTACTGTCACGTCCCGGGTGTAAACCGGAACCCGGGCCCGTCTACAGATCCGCCGTGCACACGGTATTTCCCGCGTACACGAAGCGCCAAACCTGCTCAGATATAAGAGATAATAATAAAAGAGCAATAAAAACAGAGCTGAACTAAAAACTAATACATCTCAGACTGAAGCTGGAAATAAAATACAATACATCTGTATAAATGATACATCAGTCTCTCCCAGCTCACCAAAATAAATACAACCTGCTGGCAAAAGCCAGTCCCAAAAGTAAAGGTACAACCGTCTGAGGAAACATGGGTACAACAACAGTCCAGCTAACCCGCTCATCCGGCCTCGAGATCTATCTACTCAGCCGTCCTCTCTCCTCGACCCGCCGCTGAAAGCCCAGCAGCACCCGCAGAAGACACTGCAAAACAAGGAAGAAGAAAAAAAGGAAAGAAGAATGGGGGTGAGAACTACTAGTAAACCAGTAGCCTCCCCTTATGGGTAAAACCTCAAACTCTGACACACCCACTAGGTCTACCAGAGGCAAAAAGGAAAGAAGAGTGGTAAGAAATGAAACTGCTGAAAAAGGGAAATCTACCACTACTATGCCTCTAAAATACAGTCCTAGACTGTAATAACCGTATACAACATTAACCAATCGTCCCAGATGAACCCAATCTGTACCGCCCTCATCATCGGGCATGTGAAGACCCGAAATTCCCACTTATGGAGCACTATTGCATCTACAGCTTCTGGAGGCCTATGTGGCGCGTCGGCGGGGTTTGTGCACAATTTGGACACAACTGGGGGACTTCGGGCTTAAATGGATCACGTGGGTGATCAGATGGCCCCGTCGAATGCTTAGAAGTGGTTTTGCGCGCAATGGATATTAAAATTGGGCTCAGCGCGATGTTTGGACAAAAGAATATCTTTCCGGATGCCTTCGGCAATTTTTAGAGTTGGAATTTGGCAAAATGGACTTCGGCTTTGGATTCAGCGCGCGAAAATGATGAAAATGGACTACCTACTTGTATTTTTCGGAGCTCGGACGTTCCAGCACGGATTTCGAGGCAGGGTTACAGTTCCGGCACCGGCGGGCGGCGCCGGCGGCGGCGGGCAGCGGCGGAGCGCGGCGACGCGGACGCAGGTGCGGCGGCGGGCAGGCGCGGGCAGCGCTCGGCGCGCGGGCAGGCGCGCGGGCAGGTGCGCGGGTGCGCGGTCCACGGGGCCGGCGTGCGCCGAGGGCAGGACACGTGGCGGTGTTTGGTTCGCTGGTCCTCGTGCGCGCGGTCCACGGAGCGGGTGCAGGCCGCCTCGGGGCGCGTGCGTGCAGGGGTGGCAGGCGGCGTCGCAGGCGCGCACGTGGGCGACTGTTGACCGAGTGCGGTCCACGCGTCGCCTTCTCCGAGCGCCACGTGTCGAGCAGCGGATGGCCGGTGTGGCTGTCCGCTGTTCGGGGGCGACGTGCCGGGCCCTGGGCTTTCCGGGTGTGAACAGTGCTGGGCCGGGCCCAACACTGTAGCCGTCCGGTTAGTGCCAGCGCCCGGAAGTCGGGACCTTTTCGGCATTTCTCCAATTGTTTCCTGGAGCCTATAAAAGGGATCCGAGCCTTCTTCTTCCTCATTTTTCCGCCATTTTCGAGCTTCCCCTCACCCCGAGCCCTTAAGGAAAATTGTTCCCCTTCGTGTGCTGCATCCATCTGCAGAGTTTGGAGATTTTATGTGGCATGCTTCCCGAGGTTCCCATTTTTACGGTGCGGCGCGATGCTCGACCATTTGTGTTCTCCTTCGTCGCGTTTTGGTGCGCGAGCTCTCCCGGCCTACTCCGACCACCTTTTCGAGTGATTTCTACGCCGCTGGATCCGCGACAGGTGAGGCTACGATTTTGTTATTTTCTTCTTCCACAGGTTTCCCGCTTTTCGAGAAGTTTTTCCATGCTTACTGGGACCCCATTTTCTGTGAGGAATTCTGGACAGCGACAACTTGCCGGATTTTTATCTCCGCAACCGGGCATCGAATGGAGACGAGCCTTTTCACTCTTTTCATCTACTCGACGCGAGGATTGTCATAGTATTTTTATTGGATTTTTAGAAGGCTTGCCCGAAGGTATATTTTTCTCCCTTTATCTGTGAATGGAAATACAGATGTGTGGTTGAGTGTTTGTGAGCGCCCTGTATTGTGGAATTTGTAACTCGGCCTACGGGACTCGGAATTGGACGTGCAGGTACTCATTTCGAAGGTATCGACGCGATGATCGCGACTGTATTTTTGTGGGATTTTTCTATATCTGTTCTGCAGGTAAAAACTTCACATCTTCGGGGCTGTTTTCTAATGTTGTATATACTTGGAATATTTTGGATTAAGTGTAATGTTGGGCCTTATTGTTGTACCCAGGAGTGTTTACAAGTGTTGTTGGACACGTTGGGTCTGGAGACTATGAGTTCGGGGTACTTTCAGCTGTTGTAGCCGAGGCCTTCGCGACATGTACCGAGGATGCAGTTTCGGCAGAATTTGGACTGTGAGCGTCTGCGCTCTTCACCGACTTCAGGCTTGCCTTGGTTTAAGCGCTTCAGGTGGGTAAGCTTAATAGTGGTAACTGTATAAGGTGTTTATGTTATGGCAAATATAAGTGCACTTGTGGGGATGTCACCCCTCTATGATTGATGACTGGCATATTTGTTGTACAACCGATATGAGCGAGAGGTAAGCAAGGAATGGCCTAGATTATGTGGTTCTTGTACATGTTTATTCATTAGCCTACTTGTGTGAGATTAGTACAGCATAGTAGGGACTTTTTAGCATGCTTTGCTATTACATGTTTCACCCACTTTTATCGTTTCTGAGGACAAAAGCATGTTTGTTTGGACATATAGTTAGGCCACCTTTTATTGCTACACTACTTATTGGAACTTGACTTAGGAGAAACCATGCTTTTCCTTTCTCCTTCATGTTAGTCAGGTGGTCAGTGTTGCTCGGGTTCGAGCAGGGGTCTGGGTAGTGTAGTCGGGACTTTGTGTCTGGGACAGGTTGGATTAGTTGTGGGGCTTTGCGGCAACCGCGGATATTGGGCGGTTGACCGGATGCTTATCTATGCACCAGATTCGGTATCAGTTTTCTCTAGTGGATGGAGTTTCCCACTTATCATTTAGTTGCATCCGATTGAGGTCGGGTCTTTCTTTAGTGGTTGAGTTTTCCCACTTTGATCAGATTTATGATCAAAGTCCTGCTACACACAGATACTTTACTCGTGCGGGTCGCTCCTGTGACACCCCCGGAATTTGGATTAGTCCTCTATATAAATGATATAATAGGACTAAATCTCTAACCCGGCTATAGCATTTTGGATGGTAGCTAGATCCAAGAGGAACATGAGAGTTAAGCGTGCTAGAGCTAGAGTAGTTCTAGGATGGGTGACCCCCTGGGAAGTGGGGCGTCACAGTTGGTATCAGAGCCATTCACCAGCCGGAAATGTGAGATGAGTCTCGGCTGAGCCAGGGTTATATAGCGGGTAGAGCGAGGCTCCCCGGCTAATGACCGTTGTGAGTGGAGTGCAGCTCCTCACAAGGTCGGCTAAGGCTAGCGAGACGAGTCTCACATCGCCTGGTGCTTGTGAGTGTGCTTGAGCCTGACGTGGACGTCAGGGCTTAAAGGGGGGAAGAATGTGACACCCCCGGAATTTGGATTAGTCCTCTATATAAATGATATAATAGGACTAAATCTCTAACCCGGCTATAGCATTTTGGATGGTAGCTAGATCCAAGAGGAACATGAGAGTTAAGCGTGCTAGAGCTAGAGTAGTTCTAGGACCACCAACACCCCCAACACGCGCACCAACACCCCCAACGGCGACCGAAAGCTGCCGAACAACCAGCAACCCTACGCGGGGGATTCCGGGACCTCACATCCTCCCCCACTAAAAGAAAGTTTCGTCCTCGAAACTAGATCAAGCCCATCAGGAGTCAAGAATACCACGGCTAGGTATCTAACAAAACGCCTCCAGCTCCCCCACTCGCTCCTCGTGATTACTCCGCAACAACAACAACAAGTACGGTATTACCCGATGTGCAATTCTCTGATCTCTCGAGCCAGAAATTGCAACGGGCGTCCCTCGTACTCCAATAATCACAGATCTCAAAAGGGCAAGTAAATCACGGGCGAGGAAAAAAAATACATCACTACTGAGCTGAGACGTGAAAAACCAAGGGCTCCACTAAAAGGCTGGGGGAAAACTGAAATAACCACAAGTGTAATACGCACCAAACCACAACATGGTGCCACCCTCAACAAGACGACCCGAAGCATACCCGCAGACTCGTCCAATAAGGAAGGGAAAACCAATAAGTTGGGGTCTTCACTCGGTTACCTCCCGATCCGAAACCACTCGAGTGGACTTCACAACTGCAGGCTACCATCAAAAGGGATCCTCAAAAGGCACAATCTCGTGCCGCAGTTGGTCCTGCCCCGTGCAGTTGGGGCCCTGGTTTTTGCCTATTGATCTTTTGGCCCTTCCTCAGCTCCGGAGTTTTCGAGGGTATAGGACTGGGAGGATCTGAGGCCACGCCGTTGGTGCACGGTGGTGATGCCACACCGTTGATACACGGTGGTGATGCCACGCCGTTGATGCACGGCGGTGATGCCACGCCGTTGGTGCACGACAGTGATGCCACACCGTTGATGCACGGTGGTGATGCCACGCCGTTGGTGCACGGCAGTGAGGCCACGCCGTGGGTGCACGGCAGTGATGCCACGCCGTGGGTGCACGGCAGTGATGCCACGTTGTAGGTACACAACGGTGAGAGTTTTTGGATGTTTCGGACTGTTGTAGGTACACAACGGTGAGAGTTTTTGGATGTTTCGGACTGTTGACCGCGAGTTTGGGCATCAGCTTTATGATCGCCTTGCGAGCCAGTCTTCAGTCCCGTTCACCGACGGTTTGGTCCACGTCAGGGTATTCTTTTTACTTGAGGGATCGACTTCGACCCATGGGTCCGCTGGGGCTATGTTAGCATGTTGAGCGACCAACTGCGGCACGAGATTGTGCCTTTTGAGGATCCCTTTTGGATGGTAGCTAGATCCAAGAGGAACATGAGAGTTAAGCGTGCTAGAGCTAGAGTAGTTCTAGGATGGGTGACCCCCTGGGAAGTGGGGCGTCACAGTTGGTATCAGAGCCATTCACCAGCCGGAAATGTGAGATGAGTCTCGGCTGAGCCAGGGTTATATAGCGGGTAGAGCGAGGCTCCCCGGCTAATGACCGTTGTGAGTGGAGTGCAGCTCCTCACAAGGTCGGCTAAGGCTAGCGAGACGAGTCTCACATCGCCTGGTGCTTGTGAGTGTGCTTGAGCCTGACGTGGACGTCAGGGCTTAAAGGGGGGAAGAATGTGACACCCCCGGAATTTGGATTAGTCCTCTATATAAATGATATAATAGGACTAAATCTCTAACCCGGCTATAGCATTTTGGATGGTAGCTAGATCCAAGAGGAACATGAGAGTTAAGCGTGCTAGAGCTAGAGTAGTTCTAGGATGGGTGACCCCCTGGGAAGTGGGGCATCACAGCTCCCCTCGAGCGCCACTCCGGAGGTAGGCTTTTCGGACCCAGCCATGTGTGCCGGTCTGATACTTTTTGGGATGCGAGCCGTGCGGGCCGGTCCCGCGGTTTCGAGCCATGCGTGCAGATTCCGCTGAGCAGGCAATGCTAGTTTTACTGGTGGCACTTTGGATTGGGTTTATTACAGATATTTGCCTTATTGTTGAACTCGTGTCAGGGGGACCGAGTGGGGTCTAGTAGCTATGTTTAGACCAGTGCTCGTGTTGTTGGGATCCATTTGGGGACTGTGGTCCCGAGGTCTTTGTGTGTTGTTGACCGTTGTGCGAGAGGCTTGGTGATCTTGAGTTTATCCGTTCTGAGAGAGAGCGTGGATTTTGACTATAGCCTGCATGAGCCACTACTCGATAGCGAGTTAGTCCGTTTGGACGCCCTACGTAATTCCTGCCCGTCAGCGGGAGGTGGTTGTAGGTGGGCGCAGGTTTGACTGGACCAGGTGTGGCAGTCAGCTCGATTGGGTCGATTGTGCACTTCATGTGCTGGTGGTTGCATACCATTATTTGGTTCTCCCCTTTTGAGCATTTAGATAGAGATATGGTAGCTGTCGAGAGTCTCCAGTTTCCTTATTTCAGTCCTTACGGCTTTGGTTATTTTATGTCTGTTGAGGACTTAGTGGGCAGACCATCAGGTCTGGCGGTGGTACCCACTGAGAACTCCCTTTTTGGTGTAGTTCTCACACCCTTCGGGGGTCTTCCCCCACCTTTTTCCTTCATCTCCCTTGTTTTGCAGAGTCTTAGCGGGTGTTGCGGATTCTGCGGTGGTTGTTCGAGGCGAGGGAGTCGCGTGCTAGATCCCTACCCGTCGTTGGAGAGTAGCGGTACCCCCTTCAGAGGAGATCTTCAGTAGATTAGTTGTTTTATTTTCCTGTTTTGAGAGACTGATGTAGTGAGGATATATTATGTATTGAGAGACTGTACACTGATGTATTTATTGGAGTTACCTCCCGGTTAGGTTCAGAGCTTGTATTTGAGGATATTGTATTATTATTATTCTTTTTGGAGGCGGACATTGTTGTATTATTTCTAGTTGTACAGTGATTGATTTTAGTTATACAGCAGATTTTTATTTTTAGCTCTGATATCTGTTTAGCTGTAGTACTTTTCTTGCAGGTAGGACGCTTCGCCTATGCAGGTTGGCTTAGGTGGCGGATCTGTTGATGAGCCCGGGTCGCAGTTTCGACCCCGGGGCGTGACAGATTAGAGTGGTATCAGAACCTAGGTTGTAGGTCATGGTGGACTTAGAAACCCTAGGCTTATGGTTTGACCCTTGGTTGACTTCGTGAGAGTCGTGACTTTTAGCGAGAGTCCTGATTGAGTTTTATACCTCTCCCAAGGGACGGGAGGAGTGATTGGCATGTTTATTCTCCTAAGTGATTATGTTGGCTGCAGACAACATAATGCTGTGGAACGGGTGACATGCTTTAGACTTTCGCTGGATTGGGTCGAGTGGCCTTTGTGTGCTGTTTTGTGGTTTCGTCGTGGTGAGCTGTGTCTCCCCGACGCTGGGTTTTGACCCGTGTGCATCCTGTCATGGCAGTTGAGCTTGAGCGGTTGGTTTTGGGCCGGATACCCGGATTGAGGTCAGAGAACTCCGGACTCAGATGACAGGATTGTCAGCGGCTTATCAGCGGCGGAGTGAGCAGCTGGTCTTGGTGACACAGTTGTCGGAGCATTGGGTAACCCCCTCTGTGCCAATGTTTAGTGCCGAGGCACCGAGGCAGGGTGGATAGCTGACAGCAGAGGAGCTGTGGGACATGATCGATCTATTGAGCCAGATTTGGCAGATGAACCACCCCGACTCGTAGGATTGAGTTGGAGCATTTGGAGGCAGAGTCGTGGTTGGTGGTAATGGAGTGATCAATTGAGAGCCTCCCTATGCTAGAGAGTTTTTGCAGTTGTTGAACTACACGCTCCAGATTTCGAGGGACAAGGCGCACAGGATATGTGTGACTGTGAGTGGATTGCGCCAGGATACCTTTCAGTTTACTTAGTCCCTCAGTTACGGATTATTGACGCCTCGATGGTGTAGGCGTTGTGTATGGAGCGTGGCGCCGTAGTTCCTTTGGATAGGGATCTGCCGCCAGAGGTGAGTCCTCGACTTAGACACTTAGCGCCGGGTGATGGAGGACAGATCGGCCGGCAGAGGCATTTCTGATTTGTTTTTCCAGGATAACGAGTTCCCGAGATGCCGGAGATCGGGTGGGCCCCGATGGCAGCATCAGTATCTATAACGGAGTGGCGCAGCGGTAGCGTGGATTTGTTATCTACGGAGGACCTTATTCGTCGCCTCAATGTGATCAGAGATAGAGGTCGCTCCCTTGTGGATAGTCCTGATTTTCAGGCAGATTGAGCGACAACCACTTGTTTTGAGCGGATGAATCTGTGCCGCCCGGTTGGAGGGCGCCACAGCAGCGGATCGAGTTGTCGCAGGGGTGAATTCATCACAGCAGTTGGAGTTAGAGCATGTTGCATTCCTGCATGGACTAAAGGCAGATTTGTTACCACGTGCACTAGAGGTACAGGTTTCTGTTGGTGGTGTGCATGTGGAGGAGGCTTTTGGGATCATGTCCAGTGCAGCTGAGACTGCGAGTTACCGGCAGACTTATTGTAATTGTGGCCGTTCGGTGTCTCGACCCTGTGCTTGAGATTGATTGGCACAATGCCACAGAATGTTTGACTGCGGCGAGAGAGGACTTTGATCTTCGGCAAGGCGGACAAGAGGAGGCTTGCTTGTTGAGATTGTTAGAGCACACAGGTTTTAGCGACAGTGTGAGAGATGCTTACGGCGGCACCGGGACTCAGGAATATCCTTGTTGCTCATGAGATCCCGGGTGTGATTTCACCTGAGCTGTTGATAATGCCGCCGGTTAGGGAGATAGAGATTGCGTTGGACGTGGTTCGGGGAACCGCGCCACCCTCGACAGCACCTCATTGGATATCGCCTGTAGAGCTGAGAGAGCTGATGGCGCAGTTGCAGGATCTGATGGATCGAGGGGTCTGTTTGACCTAGTGCCACGCCGTTGGTATACGGCGGTGATGCCACACCGTTGGTATACGGTGGTGATGCTACGTCGTTGATACACGACTGTGAGGGTCCTTTTATGGTTCGGGTGTAGACAGGTCCGGGTGGTATCTAGGACCTTTTGATGGAGCTATACTCCGGCAGTTATTGTATAATGCGAGTGCCTACTCGGAATCAGACAGCCGAGGACTTCGCCTAGATGGCGTTCGGGACACGGTAAGGGCATTATGAGAGCATGGTGAGGCCAAACGGAATAATTAATGCCCCGTTGTCTTTGAGATTTGAGGAATTGTGTGTCCCAGTTGTGCTTGGACGGATTGGGAGTGGTGTTCCCCAAGGATATTTGATTTACTCCCAAAATGACTTGGAGTACGAGGAGCACTGGTGGATGTGCTACCATGCCTGTGTGGATGAAGCTGTATGCCAAGTTATTGAGGTACAAGTTTTGGCTCCAAGTGCATGCCTTCTTGGGTCACCTTATTCTGGCCATTGGAGTGGCGGTGGAATCCGACCAAATGGATGTTATTCGAGTTTGGCTGAAACCAATATTTATTCTTGAGGGGAGGAGCTTCTTAGACTTGGCAGTGCCGAGAGGGCATGGCCAATGGATAATGAGACTAATACCAGTGCCAGTATTAGTACTTCCAGTGTTGGGAGTTGGATTTGCGTGTTTTAGTGATGCCCCTCATAGTGGCTGTGGAGTTACCATGGGTTGATTTTCGGTCCGTACTTCTTCGGTCCAACCCCTTGAGTATTGAGGTAGGACGAACCGCTGTTTTGCAGGCAGCTTGGATCCCCCAGTTGAGCCTTTCAGTACGTCTATTACTTCCAGGTTTGATTGATATACCTGGGCGTAGGCCATGCCTGCTTGGCTATCAGTCCTGATTACTCAGCATTTCTGTTCTGTACTATATGTTAGATAAGATTTCAGCTTTAGTTTACAGTTTCTACCATGCGGCATCAGTGGAGCCTATAACTTTCAGCATCTTGAATGGGATTTACGCGGATTGTCGTTGCTGGTTCGGATTTTTGATCGCGAGTTTGGGCATCAGCATTATGATCGCCTTTTGAGCCAGTTTTCAGTCCCGTTCACTGACGGTTTGGTCCCCGTCAGGGTGTCCTTTATTAGTTAAGAGATCGACTTCGACCCGTGGGTCCGTTGGGGTTATGTTGGCACGTTGAGTGACCAACTGTGGTATGAGATTGTGTCTCTCGAGGATCCCTTTTGAGGGTAGCCTGCGGCTGAGTAGTCCCCTCGGGTGGTTTTGGATCGGGAAGTAACCGAGTAAAGACCCCAGCTTATTGGATTCTTCTCCTTATTGGATGAATGTGTGGGTACACTTCGGGTCGCCTTGTTGAGATTGGCACCAGGATGCGGTTTGGTGCGTGTTGCACTGGTGGTTATTTTGTCTCCCCCAACTTTTGATGGAGCCCCTGTATTGTTTCACGTCTCGGCTCAGGAGTGTTTTGCTTTTGGATCCCTCGCCCGTGATTGACTCACACCATTTGAGCGCTAAGAGTGTTTGGAGTACGAGGGACGCCCGTTGCGAATTCTGGCTCGAGAGACGAGGGAATTGCACAATCGGGCCATGCCGTACTGGGAATTGTTGTTTTTGGGAAGTGATCACGGCGAGTGAGTGGTGTTTGGGGAGCTAGAGGCGTTATTGATGGATACCTACCCGTGGTATTTGTGACTCATGGTGGATTTGAGCTAGTTTCGAGGATGAAACTTTCATTTAGTGGGGGAGGATGTGAAGACCCAAAATTCCCACTTATGGAGCACTGTTGCATCTACAGCTTCTGGAGGCCTATGTGGCGCGTCGGCGGGGTTTGTGCACAATTTGGACACAACTGGGGGACTTCGGGCTTAAATGGATCACGTGGGTGATCAGATGGCCCCGTCGAATGCTTAGAAGTGGTTTTGCGCGCAATGGATATTAAAATTGGGCTCAGCGCGAAGTTTGGGCAAAAGAATATCTTTCCGGATGCCTTCGGCAATTTTTAGAGTTGGAATTTGGCAAAATGGACTTCGGATTTGGATTCAGCGAGCGAAAACGATGAAAATGGACTACCTACTTGTATTTTTCGGAGCTCGGACGTTCCGGCACGGATTTCGAGGCAGGGTTACTGTTCCGGCACCGGCGGGCGGCGGCGACGGCGGCGGGCAGCGGCGCGGACGCAGGTGCGGCGGCGGGCAGGCGCGGGCAGCGCACGACGCGCGGGCAGGCGTGCGGATAGGTGCGCGGGTGCGCGGTCTACGGGGTCGGCGTGCACCGAGGGAAGGACACGTGGCGGTGTCTGGTTCGCTGGTCCTCGTGCGCGTGGTCCACGGAGCGGGTGCAGGCCTCCTCGGGGCGCGTTCGTGCAGGGGTGGCAGGCGGCGTCGCAGGCGCGCACGTGGGCGACTGTTGACCGAGTGCGGTCCACGTGTCGCCTTCTCCGAGCGCCACGTGTCGAGCAGCGGAACGCCGGTGTGGCTGTCCACTGTTAGGGGGCGACGTGGCGGGCCCTGGGCTTTCCGGGCGTGAACAGTGTTTGGCCGGGCCCAACACTGTAGCCGCCCGGTTCGTGCCAGCGCCCAGAAGTCGGGACCTTTTCGGCATTTCTCCAATTGTTTCCTGGAGCCTATAAAAGGGATCCGAGCCTTCTTCTTCCTCCTTTTTCCGCCATTTTCGAGCTTCCCCTCACCCCGAGCCCTTAAGGAAAATTGTTCCCCTTCGTGTGTTGCATCCATTTGTAGAGTTCGGAGATTTTATGTGGCACGCTTCCTGAGGTTCCTATTTTTACGGCGCGGCGCGACGCTCGACCATTTGTGTTCTCCTTCGTCGCATTTTGGTGCGCGAGCTCTCCCAGCCTACTCCGACCACCTTTTCTAGTTATTTCTTCGCCGTTGGATCCACGACAGGTGAGGCTACGATTTTGGTATTTCTTCTTCCCCAAGTTTCGCGCGTTTCGAGAAGTTTTTCCATGCTTACTGGGACCCCATTTTCTGTGAGGAATTCTGGACAACGACACCTTGCCGGATTTTTATCTCTGCAACCGGGCATCGGATGGAGACGAGCCTTTACACTCTTTTCATCTACTCGACGCGAGAATTGTCATAGTATTTTTATTGGATTTTTCTAAGGCTTGCCCGAAGGTATATTTTTCTCCCTTTATCTGTGCATGGAAATACAGATGTGTGGTTGAGTGTTTGTGAGCGCCCTATATTGTGGAATTTGTAACTTGGCCTACGTGACTCGGAATTGGACTTGCAGGTACACATTTCGAAGGTATCGACGCGAAGATCGCGACTGTATTTTTGTGGGATTTTTCTATGTCTGTTCTGCAGGTGAAAACTTCACATCTTCGGGGCTGTTTTCTAATGTTGTATATACTTGGAATATTTTGGATTAAGTGTAATGTTGGGCCTTATTGTTGTACCCAAGGGTGTTTACAAGTGTTTTTGGAGCCGTTGGGTCTGGAGACTATGAGTTCGTGGTACTTTCAGCTGTTGGAGCCGAGGCCTTCGCGACATGTACCGAGGATGCAGTTTCGGCAGAATTTGGACTGTGAGCGTGTGCGCTCTTCACCGACTTCAGGTTTGCCTTGGTTTAAGCGCTTCAGGTGGGTAAGCTTAATAGTGGTAACTGTATAAGGTGTTTATGTTATGGCGAATATAAGTGCACTTGTGGGGGTGTCACCCCTCTATGATTGATGACAGGCATATTTGTTGTACAACCGATATGAGCGAGAGGTAAGCAAGGAATGGCCTAGATTATGTGGTGCTTGTAAATGTTTTATCATTAGCCTACTTGTCTGAGATTAGTACAGCATAGTAGGGACTTTTTAGCATGCTTTGCTATTACTTGTTTCGCCCACTTTTATCGTTTCTGAGGACAAAAGCATGTTTGTTTGGACATATAGTTAGGCCACCTTTTATTGCTACACTACTTATTGGAACTTGACTTAGGAGAAACCATGCTTTTCCTTTCTCCTTCTTGTTAGTCAGGTGGTCAGTGTTGCTCGGGTTCGAGCAGGGGTCTAGGTAGTGTAGTCGAGACTTTGTGTCTGGGACAGGTTGGATTAGTTGTGGGGCTTTGCGGCAACCGCGGATATTGGGCGGTTGACCGGATGCTTATCTATGCACCAGATTGGGTATCAGTTTTCTCTAGTGGATGGAGTTTCCCACTTATCGTTTAGTTGCATCCGATTGAGGTCGGGTCTTTCTTTAGTGGTTGAGTTTTCCCACTTTGATCAGATTTATGATCAAAGTCCTGCTATACAGAGATACTTGTTACTGAGATACTTTACTCGTGCGGGTCGCTCCCCTCGAGCGCCACTCCAGAGGTAGGCTTTTCGGACCCAGCCATGTGTGTCGGTCTGATACTTTTTGGGATGCGAGCCGTGCGGGCCGGTCCCGCGGTTTCGAGCCATGTGTGCAGATTCCGCTGAGCAGGCAATGCCAGTTTTACTAGTGGCACTTTGGATTGGGTTTATTACAGATATTTGCCTTATTGTTGAACTCGTGTCAGGGGGACCGAGTGGGATCTAGTAGCTATGTTTAGACCAGTGCTAGTGTTGTTGGGATCCATTTGGGGACTGTGGTCCCGAGGTCTTTGTGAGTTGTTGACCGTTGTGCGAGAGGCTTGGTGATCTTGAGTTTATCCGTTCTGAGAGATAGCGTGGATTTTGACTATAGCCTGCATGAGCCACTACTCGATAGCGAGTTAGTCCGTTTGGACGCCCTACGTAACTCCTGCCCGTCAGCGGGAGGTGGTTGTAGGTGGGCGCAGGTTTGACTGGACCAGGTGTGGCAGTCAGCTCGATTGGGTCGATTGTGCACTTCATGTGCTGGTGGTTGCATACCATTATTTTGTTCTCCCCTTTTGAGCATTTAGATAGAGACATGATATCTGTTGAGAGTCTCCAGTTTCCTTATTTCAGTCCTTACGGCTTTGGTTATTTTATGTCTCTTGAGGACTTAGTGGGCAGACCGTCAGGTCTGGCGGTGGTACCCACTAAGAACTCCCTTTTTGGTGTAGTTCTCACACCCTTTGGGGGTCTTCCCCCTCCTTTTTCCTTCCTCTCCCTTATTTTGCAGAGTCTTAGCGGGTGTTGCGGATTCTGCGGTGGTTGTTCGAGGCGAGGGAGTCGCGTGCTAGATCCCTACCCGTCGTTGGAGAGTAGCGGTACCCCCTTCAGAGGAGATCTTCAGTAGATTAGTTGTTTTATTTTCCTCTTTTGAGAGACTGATGTAGTGAGGATATATTATGTATTGAGAGACTGTACACTGATGTATTTATTGGAGTTACCTCCCGGTTAGGTTCAGAGCTTGTATTTGAGGATATTGTATTATTATTATTCTTTTGGGAGGCGGACATTGTTGTATTATTTCCAGTTGTACAGTGATTGATTTTAGTTATACAGCAGGTTTTTATTTTTAGCTCTGATATCTGTTTAGCTGTAGTACTATTCTTGCAGGTAGGACGCTTCGCCTATGCAGGTTGGCTTAGGTGGCGGATCTGTTGACGAGCCCGGGTCGCAGTTTCGACCCCGGGGCGTGACAGGGCAATTAAGCCGCGCCGATGTGATAGCAAAACTCCTGCTGCCGCCCTCATCATCGGGCAAATAAGCCGCGCCGATGTGATAGCAAAACTGTCCATAACTGTCTGGCCCCGGCCTCCGGAGGGGATCTCGAGGGGAGCGACCCACACGAGGAAAGCATCACCGGGCAATAACCGCGCCGGTGTGATAAGTAAAAAAAGCAGGATTGGATCACAACTATAAAGCCCCAGTGGAACACAACCCTCCACAAAAAGAAAACTGATTCCCAATCAGATGCAAAAGTAACCATTCGGTCAATCGCCCAAAATCCGCGATCGCCGCAATACCTCACAATCAACAACCAAGTCTCACAACCGACCTCCGGTCAACCGCCCAATATCCGCGGTCGCTGGAATAACCCACAATCACAATCATGTCCCACATCCGACATCCGGTCAACCGCCTACTATCCGCGGTAGCCGCTATACTTTCCCAATCCAAATCGGGTAAAATAATATATATATCTGGTCAACCGCCCAAAATCCGCGGTTGCCACAGAGCCCTCTAGCCCATAATCATGCCCTAACACCGATGTCCTATAACCGACATCCGGTCAACCGCCCAATTGTCATGCCCCGGGGTCGAAACTGCGACCCGGGCTCGCTAACAGATCTGCCATCTGTACGGAAACTGCCGTACAGACGAAGCATCTAGCCTGCAAAAGACAAAACTACAGCTACACAGATATCAGAGCGGATAAAAAGCTGTACTATAAATTTTTTTTCTCAACTACAAGTTGCTACAACTCATAGCCTATCTCCCAAAAATCAGCTGATACAAATAGAAGTCCACCTATACAACATCTACGAATCCAAAAAGGGAGATAGCTAACAAGAACATAACCCACTCCCACAATCCGGGATGGTACATCTACCTCTCTCTAAAGTAGCAATGCTGGTAGGGAACTATCACGCGACTCCCTGTCCTCGGTCCGTCCAGTCAAGCACAGCAGGAACGGAAGAAAGCCTCAGCAACCTGTCACCGACAGAGGGTGTGAGAACTACATCCTACAGTAGTTCTCAGTGGGTACCGTCTCCAAGAACCACGGTCTGCCCACTAAGTCTACCAGAGGCATAAGATAGAGAAAAGACTGATAATAAGATAAATAAGCTGGAAAAGAATCTACAGCTATCATGCCTCTATCTACTATGCTCAATAAGAAGAGACTATGGATGATGGAATGCAGTCACTCACTGCTGACAATATGTCACAAGTACTAAGCCCAAGACGCTCTACTATGACACATGCTACGCCATCACTACCTCAGTATATCTTGAATCTCAGCGACTGCCCACCCGGGTCCAGTCGAGTCAAGCCTGCGCCCCCTGGTGTATCAACCAGGGTGTCCCAACGGACAAACTCAATATCTCACACAGTGACCCCATGGTAGCACGGCCAGGGGTATCAAGCGACCACTATTATATGAACTAGGCGCATCATCGCAGCCTCGTCAGGCTCGGTATCATCATCGCAGCCTCATCAGGCTCGGAAACATCAACGCACCCGGGGCGTGGTTCGAGGGGTGCGACCCCACCGAACTCAAGTATCTCATCAGTATCACTATCTCACAAGTGGCTCCTGCAGGCTGTGGTCCTCGATCAAACAGATCGGTATCTCGATGCTCAAAGCACAAACTCAGTCGGAGAACCCTCCACGACTCAATCTCACAACACAGACCCACCCAACGAAGGTACTACACAGCTGGGACCACCGTCTCACCCACGGCTCCCACAACACAACTCCACTGAACTCAACACTCAACTCACGGCCGGAGCTACTCCACGGCCAGATCTACGAAGGGTCCGAAACCCAGGGAGACTAACAACTACGTCCCCAAGAAAGAAAGCAGCCCTTAGAACCCAGATCACTCGAATCCGCTCGGGTGGATAAGTTTATAAGAAACCATGTCATTTATTTCGGAAAATCATTCGATCTGAGAGAAAGCCATCTTTATAATGATTTTTAGTCTTTTTTAGGAAAACCCTTTGAAATCAAGTTTTATGCCCAAGCCTCGAAGAGCTTATGCCTTCGTCCCAACGGACGAGAACAGACTCGGACAACCTTGCGAGGCTTGGAAGAAACATTGGCTGACTAAAATCATGTATTTATCCAAAAAGGTTCTGGGTTCAAGGTCCTGCTAACACACGTGCACCACGACCCCAACCTGGTGGTGACGAGAAGAACAGTGGAAAGGAAAAACCCCCGGGACCACCGTTTATCTGAAACGGCTCCCCAAAATGCTAACACTGGCCTAACCCAGCCACCAGACCCCACTCGGCCCCCCGGGCCCGAGTGCAACACCCGTCCCACAACACTCTGACCACTCGGCCCACTACCCGGGCGAGGAAACTCTAAGTCCCGAAGGATATGAAAAGTGCGGGATGTCTAAAGCATAAGGAACCTAGCCCAAATTAAGGTTCACAAATGGTCTGGTCAAAATCATGCACATATGATGGGGGTGCTAGTTAAGTTCCAAGAAAAATACTTAAACTAGCATGCAATCCTATCACAATAGAATTAGAAGGAAGTCCGTAGACTTGGAGAGAGAACCAACCCACCTCAGAAAGCCACCAATTGCTCGTCGACACTTGCAATTGGCTCAGCGGGCTTACCTGGCCTCCAAGGGGTCCGCACGCAACACGAAGCCCGATGCCAGAATCCGCCCGCGTAACGGAGCACGCAGCGACCAACCACACGACCGCGCGCCCCGCGGAACAAAAACCGCACCGCACGCTGCCAGAAGCGAAGAAATCGCAAAATCAATCCACACAGTCAAAACCGAGCATCCGACGGCGAAAAACAGCTTCCGTCGGCGAAAACAGCCTCCGTCAGCGAAAACCAGCGCCCGACGGCGAAAAACAGCACGCGGCGGCGAAAACAGCTCCGTCGGCGAAAAAAAAACAGCGCCCGACGGCGAAAAACAGCACGCGGCGGCGAAAAACAGCTCCGTCGGCGAAAAACAGCGCCCGACGGCGAAAAACAGCACGCGGCGGCGAAAAAACAGCTCCGTCGGCGAAAACCAGCGCCCGACGGCGAAAAACAGCTCCGTCGGCGAAAAACAGCGCCCGACGGCGAAAAACCGCTCAAAAACCAGCTTTGCGAAAATCCTGCGAAAACCGCTCGCGAAAAACTGCTAGAAATCTGCTCGACGGTGAAAAAGCAGCAGCCGACGGCGAAAAACAGCGGCCGACGGCGACCCACGGGCTCCGACGGCGAAAACACGGCGCCGGCACGCAAACCGAGGAGTCGCCCGCCGTCCGGGAGCACGCCGCGCGGCGAAAACCCAGCCGCGCGACGAGGGAGGCCCACCGCGCGGCACCAAGCCGAACCGCGCGGCGCAGGGCCTGCTGCGCGACGCTGGAGCGCGTCGCGCAGTGCCCCAGCGGCGCTGCGCGCGGCCGCGCGCAGCCCGCCGCGCGCGCGCGGCCGCTGCGCGCAGCCCGCAGCGCTGCGCGCATCAGCGCGCGCCCGCGCGCCCGCGCAGGCCCGCGCACGCCTGCGCGCGGCCCGCGCGGCCCGCGCAGGCCCGCGCGCGGCGCGCGCCCGCGCGCGGCCATGCCGCGCGCACCTGCGCGCGGCCAAGCGGTGCCGTGCGCACCTGCGCGCGGCCCTGCCGCGCGCGCCCGCGCGCGGCCATGACGCGCGCACCTGCGCGCGGCCAAGCGGTGCCGCGCGCACCTGCGCGCGGCCCTGCCGCGCGCGCTCGCGCGTGGCCAGGCAGCGCCGCGCGCACCTGCGCGCGGCCCTGCCGCGCGCGCCTGCGCGCGGCCAGGCAGCGCCACGTGCAGCACTTTGCTGCATGCGGCGCCGCGCCCAGCGGCACCTCGCCGCAGGGTGCTGCCAAAAGCAGCACCCTGGCGCCGCGCGTGCGCCGTTGCGCGCGCGCGCGGCCGCCGGCGACGGCGAAACCCAGAATTTCCGAAAAAATCTCCAATAAATTCCAAAAATCCGTAAAATCCCATTTAATCCAAAAATCCCATTTTTAGCACTTAAAATTCAATTATAAAAATCCCTAAAGCTCAAAAACTCCAAGAAACCTCAAAAAGGAGAAATTGCTTACCTCGTTGTCGCACGCCGCACGCCCACGAGCTTCGCACGGCCTCCAACGGCGAGTCCAAAAAATCCAAAAAGCTCCAATCCCTTTTCCTTCTTTTTCTTCTTCTTCCTTCTCCTCTCTTTTCTTTTCCTTTCTTTCTCTTTTCCTTTCTTTCTCTTTTCCTGCTGCAGAGGGTGGAGGTGGAGCCCCTTTATATAAAGCATAAAGCTTTATAATTAATTAACTTAATTAATTAATTCCAATAATTCCAACTCCAACTCACTTTTTGCCTTCGGGCTCTCCGCCGCTGCCCGGAACCTCCCGAACTCCGCTGTAAATCGAAAATACATGCGCTCACAGCTTTTTCTCTCCAAAAAGCTCATCCGTTGAGGCGGGGTGCTCAAATCACTTACCGGCTCCAAAATTGCCAGTTCCAACTCACTTTTTGCCTCCGGGCCCTCCGCGTCAGTCCGGAACCTCCCGAACCTCGCTGTAATCTGAAAGTACACGTGTCCACAGCTTTTTCTCCTCAAAAAGCTTATCCGTTGAGTCGGGGTGCTCAAATCAATTACCGGCTCCAAAATTGCCAGTTCCGACTCACTTTTTGACTCCGGGTCCTCCGCGTCAGTCCGGAACCTCCCGAACCTCACTGTAAATCAAAAGTACACGTGTCCACAGCTTTTTCTCCTCAAAAAGCTTATCCGTTGAGTCGGGGTGCTCAAATCCATTACCAGCTCCAAAATTGCCAGTTCCGACTCACTTTTCGCCTCCGGGCCCTCCGCGTCAGTCCGGAACCTCCCGAACCTCGCTGTAATCTGAAAGTACACCTGTTCCAATTGTTCCTGAATTTCCGGCGCTCCACGGTGAAGTCGGAAATTTCCAATCTCATCCTCAATCGGCCTACAAAGCCCGGAAAAACCCCGAATCGAGCTGGAGCTTCCGCGTTGACCCGAATCAACTCGGCATCAACAGTAACCACAAATGCAACATGCCCAAGGCAACTCTCTGCTCCAAGCCATCTGTGTGGTCGGCGCGCTATCCAAAGTCCCGGTACTCTACACCAATATCCGCGGTCGCCGCCAAAACCCATAATCCACAATCCAGGCCCCGGCTACACTATCCCAAACCCCTGCTCAAACCCGAGCAACAAATACCACCTGACTAACGAAAGGAGAAAAGAAACAAACAAGATTTCTCCTAAGTCAAGTTCCAGCATGAAAGTGTAGCGATAAAAGATGGCCTATCTAGATGTCCATACAAGCATGCAAGTGTTCTCAAGGAAATATAATTTAAGTCATTGATCATTAACAGTATCCACCTATGCATGTCACCTACCCTCAAGTTGAACCACTAACAGGATAATCATATAGTCCAACATAAATATTCCATTCCACATGCAAGTTTAAATGCTATCAAAGCAACCCAATCCCCACACAAACATGCATAAACCCAACCCCGATCATGATTAATCAAGATGTCCAAGTAAAGGGGGTCACTCTAATATTCCTAGCGAGCATGTCAAAATAGAGGTAAGCAACAACCACCCACCTCGAGCGCTAAGTCCTGGTCCCAACAGTGAAGTCCACGCCCGGTCTAAGCAATCACCACAACACTGCACAAAGCACCCCAAAAAGGACATACACAATTAACATACAATGCTCACACAAAATCTGTCCCAAACACAACAGTCCACAGTTTTGCCTTTTTCACCTGCGAGATCTACTCGAAAAATTCCAGGAAAACTACTATCACGATCCTCGCGACGAACCGGTCGAAATGAGTACTTGCACGTTCAAATCCGAGTTTCCTACGCTGAGATACAAATTCGACAAGGAAACCACCCCGAAATAAACCAATCACAAAATCTGAATCACAAGGTTCTGTCAACAGGAACTTGTCACCTTCGGGGAAAAATTCAGAAAATTCCAAGAAAATTTGGAGATATTCATCGTGATGTGTAGATACAAAACGCCTTGTGAATCACCCCAATCCGATTCCTGCGCGCAAAGATATGGCTGAAATACCACAGTGCTGTCCAAAACTCCGCCCAAGAAAAAGGGTCAAATGGAAGCTCAGGGAACTCCAAGATAAACTCGAAATGAGGAGGAGCTCAAAACACGAAGATCAAAGCCCTACCTGTCGTGAGTCCAACGGCGCAAGAATTGCCTCAATTGGAGGTCGGAGTAAGCCGGGGGAGTCCTCGCACCAAAATGCGACGAATAAGATAACAAACGAACGAGCGTCGTGCCGCGCCGTAAAAATGGAAACCTCGGGATGCGTGCCGCCGAAAAATCTAGAAATCTGCAGATGGAACCGGCTCTAGGAGATAAAGATTTCTTGTGAAGGCCGCACAGTGAGAAGAAGAGCAGGGAAAGAGCTCTCAGCAGTTGAACTCGGCCTATTTATAGGCTGGAAGAAACAACTCAAATAATGACGCATGTGTCCCCACTTCCGGGCGCTCGGGATTTTCGGGCGGCTACAGTGTTGGGCCCGGCCCAACACTATGCGGGCCCGAATCTCCCACGGGCGTCCACTTCTACCCCGCAACAGCGGACAGCCAAACCCCGCCGCTCACACCCCGCCGCGTCGCCCACGCGGAGGTCGACACGTGGCGGCCCACGCGCAGGAACCGCGCGTCAACGCGCCTGACGCGCGCCCACGTGCGCCTGACGCGCGCCCACGTGCGCCTGCGCTCGCCGCCTGCGCCCCCTGCTAGGCACGCAACCCCGAGGCACCCCGGTGCACCTCCGTGGACCCAGCCTTCATGAGCCCGCCAACCACAATCAGACACGTGTCCCGCCGGTCCACCATGCACCCCGCGCCCTCCGCAGACCGCGCGCCGCGGACCGGCCCAGTCCCGAGCCGCCACGCGTCAAGCCCCCGGTGCACGCCTGCCGCGTGGACCGGGCGGCCCGCACCTCTGTCCGCCGCGCTGCCCGCGGCTGTGCCGCCGCTGCCCGCCGCCGCCGGCGCTGCCTGCCGGCCGGAACAGTAACCCTATGCCTCGAAAAACGCGCTCTTGCATCCGGACTCCGAAAAATACAAGTAGGTAGTCCATTTTGACCGTTTTCGCGCGCTGAATCCAAATCCGGTGTCCGATTTACCAAATTCTAATTCCAAAAATTGCCGAAGGCATCCGGAAAGGTGTTCCCTGGTCCAAACTTCGCGCTGAGTCCATTTTTAATATCCGCTTCGCGCGAAACAACTTATAAAGATCCGACGGAGTCAACCGATCACACACGTGATCCATTTAAGCCCGAAGTCCGCCACTTGTGTCCAATTGGTGCACAAACACCTCCAACGCACCCCGTAGGCCTCCAGAAGCCACCCAACGCACTGCAACAGCTCTGCGGAGATTCAGGTCATCACAATTACAGACGGTTTGTAGAGGGTTTTGCGAAACTCTCTACCTCCCTCCCCCGTTTAACCAGGAAGGGGACTAGATTTATGTGGACTGAGAAATGCCAGCGAAGCTTCGAGGAGTTGAAGCAAAGGTTGATTTCAGCACCGGTTTTGTAAAGTACTGGGGCATTGGATAGCGCGCCGACCACACAGATGGCTTGGAGCAGAGAGTTGCCTTGGGCATGTTGCATTTGAGGTTACTGTTGATGCCGAGTTGATTCGGATCAACGCGGAAGCTCCAGCTCGATTCGGGGTTTTTCCGGGCTTTGTAGGCCGATTGAGGATGAGATTGGAAATTTCCGACCTCACCGTGGAGCGCCGGAAATTCAGGAACACTTGGAACAGGTGTACTTTTGATTTACAGCGAGGTTCGGGAGGTTCCGGACTGACGCGGAGGGCCCGGAGGCAAAAAGTGAGTCGGAACTGGCAATTTTGGAGCCGGTAATGGATTTGAACACCCCGACTCAACGGATAAGCTTTTTGAGGAGAAAAAGCTGTGGACACGTGTACTTTCAGATTACAGCGAGGTTCGGGAGGTTCCGGACTGACGCGGAGGGCCCGGAGGCAAAAAGTGAGTCGGAACTGGCAATTTTGGAGCCGGTAATGGATTTGAGCACCCCGACTCAACGGATAAGCTTTTTGAGGAGAAAAAGCTGTGGACACGTGTACTTTCAGATTACAGCGAGGTTCGGGAGGTTCCGGACTGACGCGGAGGGCCCGGAGGCAAAAAGTGAGTTGGAACTGGCAATTTTGGAGCCGGTAATTGATTTGAGCACCCCGCCTCAACGGATGAGCTTTTTGGAGAGAAAAAGCTGTGAGCGCGTGTATTTTCGATTTACAGCGAAGTTCGGGAAGTTCCGGGCAGCGGCGGAGAGCCCGAAGGCAAAAATTGAGTTGGAGTTGGAATTATTGGAATTAATTAATTAGTAGATTTAATTAATAAAGCTTTTGCTTTATAAATGCTCCAGCCACCCACCCTCTGCAGCAGGAAAAAGAAAGAAAGAAAGAGAGAAAGAAGGAAAGGAAAAGAAAAGAGAGGAAAAGGAAAAAGAAAAGAAAGAAAAGGATTTGCAAGGCATTCTCGGATTTTTGGACTCGCCGTTGGAGGCCGAGTGGATGCTCGTGGGCGTGCGGCGTGCGACAACGAGGTAAGTAATTTCAGTTTTTGGGGTTTTTCGGTGTTTTTGGAGCTTTGAGGATTTTATTTGGTGTTTAAAAAGCAAGAAAAAATTGGATTCTTGGATTTTTGGGATTTTCGGATTTTATCGAATTTTTTCGGGGCTTTTGTTGGATTTGCCGTCGCCGGCGGCCGCGCGCGCGCGCAACGGCGCACGCGCGGCGCCAGGGTGCTGCTGTTGGCAGCACCCTGCGGCGACTTGCCGCTGGGCGCGGCGCCGTGTGCAGCAAAGAGCGGCACGCGGCGCTGCCGGGACGCGCGGCAGGGCCGCGCGCAGGTGCGCGCGGCATCTCCTGGCCGCGCGCAGGCGCGCGCGGCAGGGCCGCGCGCAGGTGCGCGCGGCACCTCCTGGCCGCGCGCAGGGGCGCGCGGCAGGGCCGCGCGCGTGCGCGCGGGCCCTCCTGGCCGCGCGCAGGCGCGCGCGGCAGGGCCGCGCGCAGGGGCGCGCTGCAGGGCCGCGCGCGTGCGCGCGGGCCCTCCTGGCCGCGCGCAGGGGCGCGCGGCAGGGCCGCGCGCGTGCGCGCGGGCCCTCCTGGCCGCGCGCAGGGGCGCGCGGCAGGGCCTCGCGCGTGCGCGCGGGCCCTCCTGGCCGCGCGCGGGCGCGCGCGGCAGGGCCGCGCGGCAGGGCTGCGCGCGGGCCCGCGCGCAGCGCCGCTGGGCGCTGCGCGCAGCGCCGCTGGGCGCTGCGCGGTGCGCTCCGGCACCGCGCAGCAGGTCGCGCGCGGCGCTGCCTGGTTGGGCGCCGTGCGGCGGGCCTCCCTCGTCGCGCGGCTGGTTTTTCGCCGCTCGGCGTGCTCCCGGGACAGCGGTGGCGCCTCGGTTTGCGTGCCGGCACCGTTTTTCGCCGTCAACCGTTGTTTCCCACCGTCGGCCGCTGTCTTTCGCGGGTTTTCGCCGTTTTTTCGCCGTCGGAGCCGTGGGCCGCCGTCGGCCGCTGTTTTCGCTCACTGTTTTGCGCAGTTTTTTCGCCGTTTTTCGCGAGCAGGTTGCGAGCAGTTTCGCAAGCGGTTCCGCTGTTTCGCTCGCTGTTTTTGCGCAGTTTTTCGCCGTTTTTCGCGAGCAGGTTACGAGCAGTTTCGCAAGCGGTTCCGCTGTTTCGCTCGCTGTTTTTGCGCAGTTTTTCGCCGTTTTTCGCGAGCAGGTTGCGAGCAGTTTCGCAAGCGGTTCCACTGTTTCGCTCGCTGTTTTTGCACAGTTTTTCGCCGTTTTTCGCGAGCAGGGTGCGAGCAGTTTCGCAAGCGGTTCCGCTGTTTCGCTCGCTGTTTTTGCGCAGTTTTTCGCCGTTTTTCGCGAGCAGATTGCGAGCAGTTTCGCAAGCGGTTTCGCTGTTTTCGCTCGCAAATTTCGCGCAGTTTCGCGCTGGTTTTCGCGCAGGTTTCCGCCGTTTTTCGCGAGCAGTTTGCGAGCAGTTTAGCGCGTTTTTCGGGCAGATTTCGCGAGCAGTTTGCGCAGTTTTCGCTGGTTTTTCGCAAGCTGTTTTTGAGCAGTTTTTGCGCCGACGGGGCTGTTTTCGCCGTCGGGCGCTGGTTTTCACCGACGGGCTATTTTTCGCCGTCGGGCGCTGATTTTTTCGCTGACGGAGGCTGTTTTTCGCCGTCGGATGCTCGGCTTTGACCATTTTGATTGATTTTGCGATTTCTTCGCTTCTGGCAGCTTGCGGTGCGGTTTTAGCTTCCGCGGAGCGCGCGGTCGTGTGGTTGGTCGCTGCGTGCTCCGATTCGCGTGCGGATTCTGGCATTGGGCTTCGCGTTGCGTGCGAACCCCTTGGAGGCCAGGTAAGCCCGCTGTGCCAATTGCAAGTGTCGACGAGCAATTGGTGGCTTTCTGAGGTGGGTTGGTTTCTCTCCAAGTCTACGGACTTTCTTCTAATTCTATTGTGATAGGAATGCATGCTAGTTTAAGTGTTTTCTTGGAACTTAACTAGCACCCCCGTCATATGTGCATGAGTTTGACCAGACCATTTGTGAACCTTAATTTGGGCTAGGTTCCTTTATGCTTTAGACATCCCGCACTTTTCTTATCCTTCGGGACTTAGAGTTTCCTCGCCCGGGTAGTGGGCCGAGTGGTCAGAGTGTTGTGGGACGGGTGTTGCACTCGGGCCCGGGGGGCCGAGTGGGGTCTGGTGGCTGGGTTAGGCCAGTGTTAGCATTTTGGGGAGCCGTTTCAGATAAACGGTGGTCCCGGGGGTTTTCCTTTCCACTGTTCTTCTCGTCACCACCAGGTTGGGATCGTGGTGCACGTGTGTTAGCAGGACCTTGAACCCAGAACCTTTTTGGATAAATACATGATTTTAGTCAGCCAATGTTTCTTCCAAGCCTCGCAAGGTTGTCTGAGTCTGTTCTCGTCCGTTGGGACGAAGGCATCAGCTCTTCGAGGCTTGGGCATAAAACTTGATTTCAAAGGGTTTTCCTAAAAAGACTAAAAATCATTATAAAGATGGCTTTCTCTCAGATCGAATGATTTTCTGAAATAAATGACATGGTTTCTTATAAACTTATCCACCCGAGCGGATTCGAATGATCTGGGTTCTAAGGGCTGCTTTCTCTCTTGGGGACGTAGATGTTAGTCTCCCTGGGTTTCGGACCCTTCGTAGATCTGGCCGTGGAGTAGCTCCGGCCGTGAGTTGAGTGTTGAGTTCAGTGGAGTTGTGTTGTGGGAGCCGTGGGAGAGACGGTGGTCCCAGCTGTGTAGTACCTTCGTTGAGTGGGTCTGTGTTGTGAGATTGAGTCGTGGAGGGTTCTCCGACTGAGTTTGTGCTTTGAGCATCGAGATACCGATCTGTTTGATCGAGGACCACAGCCTGCAAGAGCCACTTGTGAGACAGTGATACTGATGAGATACTTGAGTTCGGTGGGGTCGCACCCCTCGAACCACGCCCCGGGTGCGTTGATGATTCCGAGCCTGATGAGGCTGCGATGTTGATACCGAGCCTGACGAGGCTGCGATGATGCGCCTAGTTCATATACTAGAGGTCGCTTGATACCCCTGGCCGTGCTACCATGGGGTCACTGTGTGAGATATCGAGTTTGTCCGTTGGGACACCCTGGTTGATACACCAGGGGGCGCAGGCTTGACTCGACTGGACCCGGGTGGGCAGTCGCTGAGATTTGTGTTGTACTGAGAGAGTGATGGTGTAGCATGTGTCATAGTAGAGCGTCTTGGGCTTAGTACTTGTGACATGTTGTCAGCTGTGAGTGACTGCATACCGTCATCCATAGTCTCTTCTTATTGAGCATAGTAGATAGAGGCATGATAGCTGTAGATTCTTTTCCAGCTTATTTATATTTCTCATCAGTCTTTTCTCTATCTTATGCCTCTGGTAGACTTAGTGGGCAGACCGTGGTTCTTGGAGACGGTACCCACTGAGAACTACTGTAGGATGTAGTTCTCACACCCTCTGTCGGTGACAGGTTGCTGAGGCTTTCTTCCGTTCCTGCTGTGCTTGACTGGACGGACCGAGGACAGGGAGTCGCGTGATAGTTCCCTACCTGCATTGTTACTTTAGAGAGAGGTAGATGTACCATCCCGGATTGTGGGAGTTGGTTATGTTTCCTGTTTAGCTATCTCCCATTTGGATTTGTAGATGTTGTATAGGTGCACTTCTTTTTGTATCATCTGATTTTGGGAGATAGGCTATGTGTTGTAGTAACTTGTAGTTGAGAAAAATTTTATAGTACAGCTTTTTATCCGCTCTGATATCTGTGTAGCTGTAGTTTTGTCTTTTGCAGGCTAGACGCTACGTCTGTACGGCAGTTTCCGTACAGATGGCGGATCTGTTAGCGAGCCCGGGTCGCAGTTTCGACCCCGGGGCGTGACAGATTAGAGTGGTATCAGAGCCTAGGATATAGGTCATTGAGGACTTAGAAACCCTAGGCTTGTGGTTGGACATTAGGATGACTACGTGAGAGTCGTGACTTTTAGCGAGAGTCCAGATTGAGTTTTTACCTCTCCCTCGGGTTGGGATGAGTGATTTGATATGTTATTCTCTCAAAGTGATTATGTTGGCTGCAGACAACATAATACTTTAGGAAGGATAACAAATTTTAGACTCTCGCCGGATTGGGTCGTATGGTTGCTGTGTCCTGATGTTTGTTTTGTTTCAGTTACTTGCGATGCCGCCGAGACGTCGTGCAGCGACGAGCGGGCGTTTGGCCTCAGCTGAGGAGCCCGGACGGCGGGCTGCCGAGCAGGCTAGGCAGGGTGAGGTACAGGATCTGCGGGCTCAGGGGGCCCAGATGTCGGAGGCGTTGCGGCGCCAGGAGAAGAACATGGAGCTTGTGTTGCGCATGTTTGAGCTGAGAGCATCCCCCGAGGTATCGCCAGTAGTACTCCAGCCGCGACATTGTCGACTTCGACCCTGGTCGCACCACTGATGGGGCAGGAGCAGCGAGAGGTTGCCAACCGATTATTCTACTTCATCCAGTCCCATCCCCTGCAGATTTTGGGATTTAAGATGGGGGGGGCCTTGGGAGGCCGAGAACTGGATCGCTGCTATGGAAAAGCTGTTCAAGGATTGTTCATCCAGGAGAAGCTTCTGGGCGCTTGATCGTGCGCCTTTCGTTTGGGACGCCGAGAGTTGATGGCGTCGGGTTCGTCCTGTTGGACCACCGAGAGCGAGTTTCCGCGATGGTTGAGCAGTGGGCCCCTTGTCACCCAGGTTGAGGCTTCGGGATTGTTTTTGTTGAGAGGGGACTGCACCCGGATATTTATCTCATTGTGTATTCTCGGCGAGTGCCGACCGTAGATGCAGCGATTGGGCATGTGCGATGGATTGACCGAGGATCACTGATCACGTCCAGGAGGGACGGAGATCGAGGGACCAGCTCCAGAGAGAGAGTCTTCCAGTGTTGCCTGACGTCGGGATAGTGGAGTGGATCGAGGTTGCCATGGTGCCAGCCTCAGGATCATGTGTCTCAGAGGAGACAGAGACCTGGAGGTTCTCGGCGGTTGAGGTGCCAGGATACTGGATTGGAGACCGAGTTAGTGGTCGACTTGGTTATGGAACCTTGCAGCCGAGGCTGTGCCCGGTTAGTGTTCAGAACCCGGTAGAGGCTTCCTGAGCTTGCCTTGCGGTCAAGTGGATGGACTGAGGCCTGCCATTGTTAGTATTTGAAGAATCGAGTTCTCCAGCTGTGTTTGAACGGGTTAGCTGTAGAACACCGGGTTTTGGATGTCGCACCGACCTTGCAGGATGGTGTGGTGCGGAGGAATTTGCCTTGGATGTGTCCCACTTGTGTTTCAGAGGAGTTCGGGTTGATTTGGATCCCCGCGGAGGCCTCTGCTTGTTTCGGGCTTTGTACGCGTTAGGTGACTGGTACGGGAAGCTCCGACACCGCTTTTGGTTGCAGAAAAATTGGGAAACACTTGGAGCAGGTGTACTTTTGATTTACAGCGAGGTTCGGGAGGTTCCGGACTGACGCGGAGGACCCGAAGGCAAAAAGTGAGTCGGAACTGGCATTTTTGGAGCCGGTATTTGATTTGAGTACCCCGACTCAACGGTCGAGCTTTTTGAGGAGAAAAAGCTGTGGACACGCGTACTTTTGATTTACAGCGAGGTTCGGGAGGTTCCGGACTGACGCGGAGGACCCGGAGGCAAAAAGTGAGTCGGAACTGGCATTTTTGGAGCCGGTATTTGATTTGAGCACCCCGACTCAACGGTTGAGCTTTTTGAAGAGAAAAAGCTGTGAGCGCGTGTATTTTGGAATTACAGCGGAGCTCGGGAGGTTCCGGGCGGCGGCGGAGGGCCCGAGGGCAAAAAGTGAGTTAGAGTTGGGTTTTTGGAATTAAATTAATTAAGTTAATTAATTTATATAAAGCTTTTCTTTATAAAAACCCCACCCCTCCACCTCTGTAGCAAAGGAAAAAGAGAAAGAAAGAAAGAAAAGGAAAGAGAAGAAGAAGGAGAAGAAGAAGAAGAGGGCTTTGGAGGAAGCTTTTCTTGGGCGTTTTCTTCTCCGAGCGTGGACGAGGGCCGAGCGAGGACCGGCGTGCCGCGAGGAGGTTGGTTTATTTTATTTTATTTCTTTCTTTCACTCTTTTCTTCTCCCCGGTGGCCGGAGCCTTGCGGCTGGTCGTCCGGCGCGTGGCCGGGGGGGAGGGGCGCTTGGGCGCCGCGCACTGCTGCGCCCTGCTGCCAAAGTGGGACAGCAGGGCGCCGGGCTGCTCAGGGGCGGCATGGTGCCGCGCGGCCCTGCAGGCTGCGCGCTGGGCGCCCGGCACTGCAGGGGTGCCGCGCGGGCATCCCCTGTGCCGCGCGGCCGGGCAGGCCGCGCGGGACGCGCGGCCCTGCAGGGGTGCCGCGCGGGCAACCCCTGTGCCGCGCGACTTTGCAGGCCGCGCGCTGTGCGCGCGGCACTGCAAGGTGCCGCGCGCGGCGGCCTGGCAGGCCGCGCGGGGCGCGCGGCGGCCTGGCAGGCCGCGCGGGGCGCGCGGCCCTGCAGGGGTGCCGCGCGGGCAACCCCTGTGCCGCGCGACCTTGCAGGCCCGCGCTGTGCGCGCGGCACTGCAAGGTGCCGCGCGGGCCTGCGGGCCGCGCCCGTGGGCGCGCGGCCCTGCAGGGGGCCCGCGCGGCACGGGGCCGTGCCGCGCGGGCCTGCGGGCCGCGCCCGTGGGCGCGCGGCCCTGCAGGGGGCCCCGCGCGGGCGGCCCTGTGCCGCGCGGGCCCGCGGGCCGCGCCCGTGGGCGCGCGGCCCTGCGGGGGCCCCGCGCGGGCGGCCCTGCGCCGCGCGGGCCTGCAGGCCGCGCCCGTGGGCGCGCGGCCCTGCGGGGGGCCCCACGCGGGCGGCCCTGTGCCGCGCGGGCCCGCGGGCCGCGCCCGTGGGCGCGCGGCCCTGCGGGGGGCCCCGCGCGGGCGGCCCTGTGCCGCGCGGGCCTGCGGGCCGCGCCCGTGGGCGCGCGGCCCTGCAGGGGGCCCCGCGCGGGCGGCCCCGTGCCGCGCGGGCCTGCGGGCCGCGCCCGTGGGCGCGCGGCCCTGCAGGGGGCCCCGCGCGGGCGGCCCTGTGCCGCGCGGGCCCGCGGGCCGCGCCCGTGGGCGCGCGGCCCTGCGGGGGCCCCGCGCGGGCGGCCCCGTGCCGCGCGGGCCAGCGGGCCGCGCCCGTGGGCGCGCGGCCCTGCGGGGGGCCCCGCGCGGGCGGCCCCGTGCCGCGCGGGCCTGCGGGCCGCGCCCGTGGGCGCGCGGCCCTGCAGGGGGCCCCGCGCGGGCGGCCCTGTGCCGCGCGGGCCTGCATGCTGCGCCCGTGGGCGCGCGGCCCTGCAGGGGCCCCGCGCGGGCGGCCTTGTGCCGCGCGGGCTTGCTGGGCGCCGCGCGGGCTTGCTGGGCGCCGCGCGGGCGGCTGGGCCAGCGCCGCGCGGCTGGGTTTTGGGGGCCGTGCAGCTGCGCCGCATTGGCCGCGCAGGCTGCGACTCGGCGACGCGCCGCGGCATGTGTGCGCAATGGGTTTTCCGCGCAACGCGCGGCGTTTCTCGTCGCCGGATGGATTTCTTTCGCCTTTGTGAGCGCGGTTTTAGCCGCATGTCTTTCTGATCCCGGTCCCTCTTCTTATCTCGCAGTTGTGGCATAGTGTTAGCTTCTCACGTGGCCGGTGGCGCGTGTTTTGCCGCGTGGAGCTGCGGGATCGCATCGGGACCTCCGTTTGGCGCACGGTTTTCGCGGATGGATCGCAGGTGGGTTGGTTTCTCCCAAGGAACTACGGATTGCCCTTTTATGCTTCCGAATGCAAAGGTATCGTTTCCTTACTATCAGGTATTTGCGGAACAGTCGTGCAAGTCGAGGGTTGTCGTTTCCGACTTGGACACGAGTGTTAGTCGCATCGTTAGAGTATACGAATCACTGGCTGAGTTACCAGATGAGTAGATACCACTGGCTGAGTTACCAGATGAGCAGATACCACTGGCGGAGTTACCAGATGGGTAAGGATCACTGGCTGAGTTACCAGATGAGCAGATACCACTGGCGGAGTTACCAGATGGGTACGAATCACTGGCTGAGTTACCAGATGAGCAGATACCACTGGCAGAGTTACCAGATGGGTATAGATCACTGGCTGAGTTACCAGATGAGTAGATACCACTGGCAGAGTTACCAGAGGGGTATAAATCACTGGCTGAGTTACCAGATGAGTAGATACCACTGGCAGAGTTACCAGAGGGGTATAAATCACTGGCTGGGTTACCAGATGTGTAGATATCACTGGCTGAGTTACCAGATAGATAGTTATGCCCTGGCCGAGTCACCAGGTGGTTACTAGAAGGGATTGAGGTGGCCTTCTAGTATCTGGTAGAGTTCTAGCAGTCCCAGTGCGGGGGCGGAAACTATGGGCGCCTAAGCCTACAGCATGTTCTTGTTTGATAAGGGCTGTAGGGGGCGCAGGCGTTCGTAGTTTCCAGGCCTCCCGTGAGAAAGACTGAGAACTTACTTCCAGCATTGCATTGAGACATGTAGCGATAGATTCATTTCCAGTTATCTATCTATCTATCTATCTATCTATTTGTGTTTTTGTCTCCAGCAGACTGAGTGGGTGTACCGTGGGGTTAGCTTTGGTGCCCACTGAGATCTGACTGTTGCAGTAGATCTCACACCCGCTGTGATGACAGGTGTTCCTGAGGCGACCGTTCCAGGTTTGGCTCATTCGGAGCTTTCTGACCGAGGTTTGCGCGTGGCTGGCTAGCTCCTACCCGAGTCGGTGGTGTCGGTGTGGTGTCTCTTGTACTTTTCAGTTTCCACTTTTGTACTTATGTTGGGGGTGCTAGTGGACTGGTGTACTTGGACTTTTCACCGCTTAGTGTTTCAGCTTCCTTTCAGCTCTGATACTTGTTAGCTTTAGATCTCTTTTGCAGGTTAGACGCTTCGTCTGTACGGCAGTTTCCGTACAGACAGCGGATCTGTTGGCGAGCCCGGGTCGCAGTTCGACCCCCGGGGCGTGACATTAGCAGCCGGACCCGTCGTGGACATTTGGATTTGTTTCCGAAGTGGCTTAGAGCTTCAAGATCACTTGAGGATGGTGCAGCAACTCCTTAGAGGGGAGACGTTGGTTGCCTAATCGAGAGATGTACCTGCGGAACTAGATAGTTTTGGTTGCTAAGGAGCAACGGAGGATTGTTGCCTTTTGGAGACTTCGATCTTTTGGAAGCCGCCAGCCGCAGAGGTTTATGTTTATAGACTTGAGTTTACGCGGGGAGTTTGGACCGTGATTTTCGTCTGATAGGAAGAAGTGTAATTGAACCCTCGCACTTTATCGGCTTTTCTTCGTTGGAGTCGAACAAGGTTTTGAGCTATCAGATGCAACCGAAGAAATTCTGGCTTGTGAAGTTATGGAATGTACGGTTGGTTTTACCCAGTGAAGGTTCGGCGATGCCGGTATGTTGAGTTAGAGCGACCACCTGAGAGCCAGGAGGATGAGTTTGGGATGCCGGTTGGTGGGCGCCAGGTTAGCGGATCGCTTGGTACTTGGTATGACTTCCTTTCCTAGTGGTTGAGATCAGAGTTTTGCACCCTTACATGGTTGAGTTGGTGGATTGTGGCTTTGGGTTGCGGCCCCAGCTGGGACAGCTTCAACATCTCTCTCTCCTTGTTTTCCCGTTTTAACGCCGAAAATAGCAGCGGGGCGAAAAAATTTCGAAGGACTACTCCAGAAATGGAGCCGATGCTGGAACCTGTTCTTGTTTTGATCAGGGCGAAGGCATCGGTCCTTTGGAAATTTTGGACTTTTCGCTATTTTCGGCTGCTTTTCTTTTGAGAGAGAGTTGGAGTTGATGTTTTTCCCGATGTAAGTTTCTTGGGGTAGGGTGTGTATTTTGGTTTCGAGGACGAAACCTTTTGAAGGAGGGGAGAGTGTAAAGTACCGGGGCATTGGATAGCGCGCCGACCACACAGATGGCTTGGAGCAGAGAGTTGCCTTGGGCATGTTGCATTTGAGGTTACTGTTGATGCCGAGTTGATTCGGATCAACGCGGAAGCTCCAGCTCGATTCGGGGTTTTTCCGGGCTTTGTAGGCCGATTGAGGATGAGATTGGAAATTTTCGACCTCACCGTGGAGCGCCGGAAATTCAGGAACACTTGGAACAGGTGTACTTTTGATTTACAGCGAGGTTCGGGAGGTTCCGGACTGACGCGGAGGGCCCGGAGGCAAAAAGTGAGTCGGAACTGGCAATTTTGGAGCCGGTAATGGATTTGAGCACCCCGACTCAACGGATAAGCTTTTTGAGGAGAAAAAGCTGTGGACAGGTGTACTTTCAGATTACAGCGAGGTTCGGGAGGTTCCGGACTGACGCGGAGGGCCCGGAGGCAAAAAGTGAGTCGGAACTGGCAATTTTGGAGCCGGTAATGGATTTGAGCACCCCGACTCAACGGATAAGCTTTTTGAGGAGAAAAAGCTGTGGACACGTGTACTTTCAGATTACAGCGAGGTTCGGGAGGTTCCGGACTGACGCGGAGGGCCCGGAGGCAAAAAGTGAGTTGGAACTGGCAATTTTGGAGCCGGTAATTGATTTGAGCACCCCGCCTCAACGGATGAGCTTTTTGGAGAGAAAAAGCTGTGAGCGCGTGTATTTTCGATTTACAGCGGAGTTCGGGAAGTTCCGGGCAGCGGCGGAGAGCCCGAAGGCAAAAAGTGAGTTGGAGTTGGAATTATTGGAATTAATTAATTAGTGGATTTAATTAATAAAGCTTTTGCTTTATAAATGCTCCAGCCACCCACCCTCTGCAGCAGGAAAAAGAAAGAAAGAAAGAGAGAAAGAAGGAAAGGAAAAGAAAAGAGAGGAAAAGGAAAAAGAAAAGAAAGAAAAGGATTTGCAAGGCAATCTCGGATTTTTGGACTCGCCGTTGGAGGCCGAGTGGATGCTCGTGGGCGTGCGGCGTGCGGCGTGCGACAACGAGGTAAGTAATTTCAGTTTTTGGGGTTTTTCGGTGTTTTTGGAGCTTTGAGGATTTTATTTGGTGTTTAAAAAGCAAGAAAAAATTGGATTCTTGGATTTTTGGGATTTTCGGATTTTATCGAATTTTTTCGGGGCTTTTGTTGGATTTGCCGTCGCCGGCGGCCGCGCGCGCGCGCAACGGCGCACGCGCGGCGCCAGGGTGCTGCTGTTGGCAGCACCCTGCGGCGACTTGCCGCTGGGCGCGGCGCCGCGTGCAGCAAAGAGCGGCACGCGGCGCTGCCGGGCCGCGCGCAGGGGCGCGCGGCAGGGCCGCGCGCAGGTGCGCGCGGCATCTCCTGGCCGCGCGCAGGCGCGCGCGGCAGGGCCGCGCGCAGGTGCGCGCGGCACCTCCTGGCCGCGCGCGTGCGCGCGGGCCCTCCTGGCCGCGCGCAGGCGCGCGCGGCAGGGCCGCGCGCAGGGGCGCGCGGCAGGGCCGCGCGCGTGCGCGCGGGCCCTCCAGGCCGCGCGCAGGCGCGCGCGGCAGGGCCGCGCGCAGGGGCGCGCGGCAGGGCCGCGCGCGTGCGCGCGGGCCCTCCTGGCCGCGCCCGGGCGCGCGCGGCAGGGCCGCGCGGCAGGGCTGCCCGCGGGCCCGCGCGCAGCGCCTCTAGGCGCTGCGCGCAGCGCCGCTGGGCACCGCGCGCAGCGCCGCTGGGCGCTGTGCGCAGCGCCGCTGGGCGCTGCGCGGTGCGCTCCGGCACCGCGCAGCAGGTCGCCGCGCGGCGCTGCCTGGTTGGGCGCCGTGCGGCGGGCCTCCCTCGTCGCGCGGCTGGTTTTTCGCCGCTCGGCGTGCTCCCGGGACAGCGGTGGCGCCTCGGTTTGCGTGCCGGCACCGTTTTTCGCCGTCAACCGTTGTTTCCCACCGTCGGCCGCTGTCTTTAGCGGGTTTTCGCCGTTTTTTCGCCGTCGGAGCCGTGGGCCGCCGTCGGCCGCTGTTTTCGCTCGCTGTTTTGCGCAGTTTTTTCGCCGTTTTTCGCGAGCAGGTTGCGAGCAGTTTCGCAAGCGGTTCCACTGTTTCGCTCGCTGTTTTTGCGCAGTTTTTCGCCGTTTTTTCGCGAGCAGGTTGCGAGCAGTTTCGCAAGCGGTTCCGCTGTTTCGCTCGCTGTTTTTGCGCAGTTTTTCGCCGTTTTTCGCGAGCAGGTTGCGAGCAGTTTCGCAAGCGGTTCCGCTGTTTCGCTCGCTGTTTTTGCGCAGTTTTTCGCCGTTTTTCGCGAGCAGGTTGCGAGCAGTTTCGCAAGCGGTTCCGCTGTTTCGCTCGCTGTTTTTGCGCAGTTTTTCGCCGTTTTTCGCGAGCAGGTTGCGAGCAGTTTCGCAAGCGGTTTCGCTGTTTTCGCTCGCAGATTTCGCGCAGTTTCGCGCAGGTTTTCGCGCAGGTTTCCGCCGTTTTTCGCGAGCAGTTTGCGAGCGGTTTAGCGCGTTTTTCGGGCAGATTTCGCGAGCAGTTTGCGCAGTTTTCGCTGGTTTTTCGCAAGCTGTTTTTGAGCAGTTTTTGCGCCGACGGGGCTGTTTTCGCCGTCGGGCGCTGGTTTTCGCCGACGGGCTGTTTTTCGCCGTCGGGCGCTGATTTTTTCGCTGACGGAGGCTGTTTTTCGCCGTCGGATGCTCGGCTTTGACCATTTTGATTGATTTTGCGATTTCTTCGCTTCTGGCAGCTTGCGGTGCGGTTTTAGCTTCCGCGGAGCGCGCGATCGTGTGGTTGGTCGCTGCGTGCTCCGATTCGCGTGCGGATTCTGGCATCGGGCTTCGCGTTGCGTGCGAACCCCTTGGAGGCCAGGTAAGCCCGCTGTGCCAATTGCAAGTGTCGACGAGCAATTGGTGGCTTTCTGAGGTGGGTTGGTTTCTCTCCAAGTCTACGGACTTTCTTCTAATTCTATTGTGATAGGAATGCATGCTAGTTTAAGTGTTTTCTTGGAACTTAACTAGCACCCCCGTCATATGTGCATGAGTTTGACCAGACCATTTGTGAACCTTAATTTGGGCTAGGTTCCTTTATGCTTTAGACATCCCGCACTTTTCTTATCCTTCGGGACTTAGAGTTTCCTCGCCCGGGTAGTGGGCCGAGTGGTCAGAGTGTTGTGGGACGGGTGTTGCACTCGGGCCCGGGGGGCCGAGTGGGGTCTGGTGGCTGGGTTAGGCCAGTGTTAGCATTTTGGGGAGCCGTTTCAGATAAACGGTGGTCCCGGGGGTTTTCCTTTCCACTGTTCTTCTCGTCACCACCAGGTTGGGATCGTGGTGCACGTGTGTTAGCAGGACCTTGAACCCAGAACCTTTTTGGATAAATACATGATTTTAGTCAGCCAATGTTTCTTCCAAGCCTCGCAAGGTTGTCTGAGTCTGTTCTCGTCCGTTGGGACGAAGGCATCAGCTCTTCGAGGCTTGGGCATAAAACTTGATTTCAAAGGGTTTTCCTAAAAAGACTAAAAATCATTATAAAGATGGCTTTCTCTCAGATCGAATGATTTTCTGAAATAAATGACATGGTTTCTTATAAACTTATCCACCCGAGCGGATTCGAATGATCTGGGTTCTAAGGGCTGCTTTCTCTCTTGGGGACGTAGATGTTAGTCTCCCTGGGTTTCGGACCCTTCGTAGATCTGGCCGTGGAGTAGCTCCGGCCGTGAGTTGAGTGTTGAGTTCAGTGGAGTTGTGTTGTGGGAGCCGTGGGAGAGACGGTGGTCCCAGCTGTGTAGTACCTTCGTTGAGTGGGTCTGTGTTGTGAGATTGAGTCGTGGAGGGTTCTCCGACTGAGTTTGTGCTTTGAGCATCGAGATACCGATCTGTTTGATCGAGGGCCACAGCCTGCAAGAGCCACTTGTGAGACAGTGATACTGATGAGATACTTGAGTTCGGTGGGGTCGCACCCCTCGAACCACGCCCCGGGTGCGTTGATGATTCCGAGCCTGATGAGGCTGCGATGTTGATACCGAGCCTGACGAGGCTGCGATGATGCGCCTAGTTCATATACTAGAGGTCGCTTGATACCCCTGGCCGTGCTACCATGGGGTCACTGTGTGAGATATCGAGTTTGTCCGTTGGGACACCCTGGTTGATACACCAGGGGGCGCAGGCTTGACTCGACTAGACCCGGGTGGGCAGTCGCTGAGATTTGTGTTGTACTGAGAGAGTGATGGTGTAGCATGTGTCATAGTAGAGCGTCTTGGGCTTAGTACTTGTGACATGTTGTCAGCTGTGAGTGACTGCATACCATCATCCATAGTCTCTTCTTGTTGAGCATAGTAGATAGAGGCATGATAGCTGTAGATTCATTTCCAGCTTATTTATATTTCTCATCAGTCTTTTCTCTATATTATGCCTCTGGTAGACTTAGTGGGCAGACCGTGGTTCTTGGAGACGGTACCCACTGAGAACTACTGTAGGATGTAGTTCTCACACCCTCTGTCGGTGACAGGTTGCTGAGGCTTTCTTCCGTTCCTGCTGTGCTTGACTGGACGGACCGAGGACAGGGAGTCGCGCGATAGTTCCCTACCTGCATTGTTACTTTAGAGAGAGGTAGATGTACCATCCCGGATTGTGGGAGTTGGTTATGTTTCCTGTTTAGCTATCTCCCATTTGGATTTGTAGATGTTTTATAGGTGCACTTCTTTTTGTATCATCTGATTTTGGGAGATAGGCTATGTGTTGTAGTAACTTGTAGTTGAGAAAAATTTTATAGTACAGCTTTTTATCCGCTCTGATATCTGTGTAGCTGTAGTTTTGTCTTTTGCAGGCTAGACGCTACGTCTGTACGGCAGTTTCCGTACAGATGGCGGATCTGTTAGCGAGCCCGGGTCGCAGTTTCGACCCCGGGGCGTGACAGGTTTTAGCATTGCCGGTGATGGGAGATGGTTTTGTAGTGTACAGCGATGCCTCCCATAGCGGTTTGGGTTGTGTGTTGATGCAGCATGGTAGGGTAATTGCTTATGCTTCGCGCCAGCTAAAGGATTACGAGAAGAATTACCCTACACATGACTTGGAACTAGCCGCCGTGGTATTTGCCTTGATGTTATGGCGGCATTATCTCTTTGGAGAACACTGTGAAATGTATACCGACCACAAAAGTTTGAAATATTTGTTTACTCAAAATGATCTCAACTTGAGGCAACGCCGGTGGCTTGAGCTGTTAAAGGATTACGATCTGAGCATCCAGTATCACCCCGGCAAGGCCAATGTGGTCGCAGACGCCTTGAGTAGGCGGGCAGTGCAGTCTTTGAGTATGATGGTTACTCAACAGAGGCCGCTGAGAGAGCAGCTGAGGCGGCTTGAGATTGAGGTAGTGACCCCTGGGGATTCCGCAAGACTTATGTCTTATGTCTTGCAACCCACTCTGCTAGACAGGATTAGAGAGAAGCAGAGCGAGGACCCCTATCTTGAGAAGATTAAACACCAGATGCAGCGCGGTCAGAGTAGGGACTTCTCTATGGATGCAGAGGGAGTACTGAGGTACAGGGACCGCGTCTGTGTGCCCGTGGATTTAGAGATTAGAGAGCTGATCTTGAGAGAGGCTCACTATACACCTTACACCCTCCATCCTGGGGGAACTAAGATGTATAGGGATTTGAAAACGATGAAAATGGACTATTCACTTGTATTTTTCGGAGCCCGGATGACGCGCGCAATTTTCGAGGCTTTATGGTACTGTTCCGGCACCGGCGGCGGCGGCGTGCGGCGGCGGAGCCCGGCGGTGCACGCGCGGGCAGGTGCGCGGTCCACCGCGGAGGCGTGCACCGGGCGCGGGCCACATGGCGGATCCCGATTGGGCCGGCGCAGGGGGCGCGGTCCACGGGAAAAGCGCGGTGTACGGTGGACCGGAGGGTGGCACGTGGCGGCGTGTGGTTGGTGCGGTGTAGCACGCTCGGTCCGCGGAGCTGGCTGGGGAGCGCCTCGGGAAGCGTGTGTGCAGAGGCGCAGCCGGCGGGCGCAGGGCGCACGTGGGCGTGTTGACGCGCTGTTCCCGCGCGTGGGCCGCCACGTGTCGGCGTCTGGGGGCGCCACGTGTCGCGTTGTGAGCGGCGGGCGTTGCTGTCGCCTGTTTGGCGGGCGACGTGGAGGCCCAGGGGAGATTCGGGCTGCTACAGTGCGCGCCCAGGGGAGATTCGGGCTGCTACAGTACGCGCCCGAAAGTCCCTTGTGCCCGAAAATCGGGACACGTTCGGTATTTTTCGAATTGTTTCAGGCAGCCTATTTAAAGGATCCGAGCCTCCTTCTTCACCCCTTTTGCCGCATTTCCGAGCCTTCCCTTGCCAAGGTGTCTTCAGCAAAGATGTTCCCCTTCGTGTTCTTCATCCTCTGGAGGACTTCTAGGATTTCTGGTGGCACGCACTTCGAGGTTCCCATTTTCTTCGGCGCGGCGCGACGCTCTTCCATTTGGGTTCCCCTTCGTCGCGTTTTGGTGCGCGAGCTCCCCCGGCCTACTCCGACCTTCGTTTCAGGTCATTCTTGTGCCGTTGGATTAGCGACAGGCAGAGCTATGATCTTGGTATTTTCTATTTCCCCTCATTTCGCGCTTTTCGAGGTGTTTCTCCGAGTTTACTGTGACACGGTTTTTCTGATGGATTTTCTGGACAGCGACACCTTGCCGGATTTTTATCTCCGCAACCGGGCATCGGATGGCGACGTGCTTATACACTTTTTTCATCTACTCGACGCGAGGATTGTCAAACTATTTTTATTGGATTTTTCTAAGGCTTGCCCGAAGGTATATTTTTCGCCCTTTATCTGTGCATGGAAATACAGATGTGTGGTTGTGTGGTTGTGAGCGCCCTGTGTTGTGGAATTTGTTACTCGGCCTAAGAGGCTCGGAATTTGACGTGCAGGTACTCGTTTCGAAGGTATCGACGCGAGGAACGCGACAGTGATTTTGTTGGATTTTTTAGAATCCATTCTGCAGGTGAAAATTGCACATCTTCGGGGCTGTTTTCTGATGTTGTATATACTTGGATATTTTGGGGAATAAACTGTAACCTTGGACCTTTTGTTGTCCCCAGGAGGGTTCGCGAGTGTTTCTGAACCTGTTGGAATTGGAGATAGTGGATTCCGGGTGTTTTCAGCTATTTGAAGCCGAGGCTTTCGCGTCTCGTACCGAGGGTGCTGTTTTAGCAGATTTCGGACTGTGAGCGTCTACACTCTTCACCGACTTCAGGTTTGCCTTGGTTTAAGCGCTTTAGGTGGGTAAGCTTATTAGTAGTAACTGTATAAGGTGTTTATGTTATGGCGAATATAAGTGCACTTGTGGGGGTGTCACCCCTCTATGATTGATGACAGGCATATTTGTTGTACAACCGATATGAGCGAGAGGTAAGCAAAGAATGGCCTAGATTATGTGGTTCTTGTACATGTTTATTCATTAGCCTACTTGTGTGAGATTAGTACAGCATAGTAGGGACTTTTTAGCATGCTTTGCTATTACATGTTTCACCCACTTTTATCGTTTCTGAGGACAAAAGCATGTTTGTTTGGGACATATAGTTAGGCCACCTTTTATTGCTACACTACTTATTGGAACTTGACTTAGGAGAAACCATGCTTTTCCTTTCTCCTTCTTGTTAGTCAGGTGGTCAGTGTTGCTCGGGTTCGAGCAGGGGTCTGGGTAGTGTAGTCGGGACTTTGTGTCTGGGACAGGTTGGATTAGTTGTGGGGCTTTGCGGCAACCGCGGATATTGGGCGGTTGACCGGATGCTTATCTATGCACCAGATTGGGTATCAGTTTTCTCTAGTGGATGGAGTTTCCCACTTATCGTCTAGTTGCATCCGACTGAGGTCGGGTCTTTCTTTGGTGGTTGAGTTTTCCCACTTTGATCAGATTGTGATCAAGTCCTGCTATACAGAGATACTTGTTACTGGGATACTTGTTACTGAGATACTTTGCTCGTGTGGGTCGCTCCCCTCGAGCGCCACTCCGGAGGTAGGCTTTTCGGACCCAGCCATGTGTGCCGGTCTGATACTTTTTGGGATGCGAGCCGTGCGGGCCGGTCCCGCGGTTTCGAGCCATGTGTGCAGATTCCGCTGAGCAGGCAATACCAGTTTTACTGGTGGCACTTTGGATTGGGTTTATTACAGATATTTGCCCTATTGTTGAACTCGTGTCAGGGGGACCGAGTGGGGTCTAGTAGCCATGTTTAGATAGTGCTAGTGTTGTCGGGATCCATTTGGGGACTGTGGTCCCGAGGTCTTTGTGAGTTGTTGACCGTTGTGCGAGAGGCTTAGTGATCTTGAGTTTATCCTTCTGAGAGAGAGCGTGGATTTTGACTATAGCCTGCATGAGCCACTACTCGGTAGCGAGTTAGTCCGTTTGGACGCCCTACGTAATTCCTGCCCGTTTGCGGGAGGTGGTTGTAGGTGGGCGCAGGTTGACTGGACCAGGTGTGGCAGTCAGCTCGATTGGGTCGATTGTGCACTTCATGTGCTGGTGGTTGCATACCATTATTTGGTTCTCTCCTCTTGAGCATTTAGATAGAGACATGGTAGCTGTGAGAGTCTCCAGTTTTCTTATTTCAGTCCTTACGGCTTTGGTTATTTTACGTATCTTGAGGACTTAGTGGGCAGACCGTCAGGTTTGGTGGTGGTACCCACTAAGAACTCCCTTTTTGGTGTAGTTCTCACACCCCTTTGGGGGTCTTCCCCCTCCTTTTTCCTTCCTCTCCCTTGTTTTGCAGAGTCTTAGCGGGTGTTGCGGATTCTGCGGTGGTTGTTCGACGCGAGGGAGTCGCGTGCTAGATCCCTACCCGTCGTTGGAGAGTAGCGGTACCCTTCAGTGGAGATCTTCAGTAGATTAGTTGTTTTATTTTTCCTCTTTTGAGAGACTGATGTAGTGAGGATATATTATGTATTGAGAGACTGTACACTGATGTATTTATTGGAGTTACCTCCCGGTTGGGTTCAGAGCTTGTATTTGAGGATATTGTATTAGTATTATTCTTTTTGGGAGGCGGACATTGTTGTATTACTTCCAGTTGTATAGTGATTGATTTTAGTTATACAGCAGATTTTTATTTATAGCTCTGATATCTGTTAGCTGTAGTACTTTTTTTGCAGGTAGGACGCTTCACCTATGCGGGTTTGGCATAGGTGGCGGATCTGTTTGCGAGCCCGGGTTGCAGTTTCGACCTCGGGGCGTGACACCGGGCGGCCCGCACCTCTGCCCGCCGCGCTGCCCGCGGCTGTGCCGCCGCTGCCCGCCGCCGCCGGCGCTGCCCGCCGGCCGGAACAGTAACCCCAAGCCTCGAAAAACGCACTCTTGCATCCGGACTCCGAAAAATACAAGTAGGTAGTCCATTTTCACCGTTTTCGCGCGCTGAATCCAAATCCGGTGTCCGATTTACCAAATTATAATTCCAAAAATTGCCGAAGGCATCCGGAAAGGTGTTCCTTGGGCCAAACTTCGCGCTGAGTCCATTTTTAATATCCGCTTCGCGCGAAACCACTTCTAAAGATCCGATGGAGTCAACCGATCACACACGTGATCCATTTAAGCCCGAAGTCCGCCACTTGTGTCCAATTGGTGCACAAACACCTCCAACGCACCCCGTAGGCCTCCAGAAGCCACCCAACGCACTGCAACAGCTCTGCGGAGATCTAGGTCATCACATCCTCCCCCACTAAAAGAAAGTTTCGTCCTCAAAACTAAAGTCATTCCTCAACCCGGAACCTCAACCAAGTAGAGGGGGTAAATATCCAATCATCCACCACTCAAGCTCCCAAGGCTGTCTAATACCTCCTCCAGAGACGCGATACAATCCTTGGGTCTCTAACTAGAACAAAGTAGAGGCGGGCATTCCAGAAAACCGCACCACCTCATCCAAGTACAGCTGGACTAACCGCTCGAGCTACCAAGTAACCTGTATCGGCAAAAGCATCCGCTCCTCCCAGGGCCTCAAAAATCCAACCACCGAGTCCAAAGGCACAAAAGCTCGATCCGAGTACCTCCGTACTCCCAAGGTATCCAATATAAGTCCCCCAACTGATCACGTAGACTCTGATCTCTAATCTTTAAACCGTTGGGATGTAGAAGCAGCTCCCCAACTCTCCGGCATCAACACACATCCATAGGCAGTCGAGAAAACCAGCTTACAAATCCACCTTCAGGAAGACCCGGGACCCTTACAGCTGGTAAATCAAATCCTTCATGCTCGACAAGGGTGCTAGCTCTAGATGGTCACTTCATCTAATTCCCGGGGATCCACACAAAGCCGAAGTGAACCAACCTTCCACAACTCGAATAGCACCGGCGCCCCCAAAGGCGACACACTTGGTCTGACAAAATTTCCAAAACATCGAATCCTGGAGTTGTGTCCTCAACTCTCAAACTAGTGACATGCTAGACAACTCCGATAGGAGAACAGCCGGGAACTGGCAACCAAAGGGGGTATCCCCGAGTCCCAGCGCCGCCGTAGGTCCCTCAACCACACCAGCCAAAAAGGCTACGCATCCACTGCGAAACATCCGCCTCGCTCCCGAAGTCAAAACTATAGAGGCGAAGATAACCCTCAAGCAGCCCAAGTACACCAACACCTCCGGGCCTGGCTCCCCAAGAAAACTGTCCTCGCGGCATAATCAACCGCCACGAAAGAAAACCGAACCAGCCAGCCCAACAAGTACCACAACAACATCCCGCAGCTGAGCCAAGACCATCAGGTCTACCGGCAAAATCCAGGACTCAAGCTGCACCGGGCAGGACCAACAACTCTCCTCCACGTGCTAAGCGCGATCGGGAAAATAAGCCTCCCGTGCGCGTGGTGACCATCCTACCCCCTAACCCAAGCAATGAAGCAAAATCACTACCCACCAAGAAGGGAATTCTCCCGTATCAAGAAGATACGAACCCAAAAGTCCGGAACAACTCAAACCTACCACCACACCGACCGCTGTAACATATGTGCTCCGACAGTCTCAAAAATCCACTATCCTGGAAAAAGAAATCGGGAATGCCTCCTCCGACTGATCTGTCCTCCATCACCCGGCGCCAAGCGCCTCAATCAGAACTCGCCTCACGCGGTAGATTCCAATCCAAAGGAACTACAATGCCACGCTTCATACCCGGCGCCTACTCCAACGAGGCATCCCAAATCCGTAATGGAGGGACCCAACGAATTAAAAGGTATCCTGGCGCAATCCACTCTCAGACACTCATATCCTATGCGCCCCGTCCCTCTATACATGGAGCGTGCAGTTCAGCAACTGCGTTAACTCTTGCCACAAAAGGCTTCCAAGTACTCTCTATCCCCCACTGAACAAGACCCTGTCTCCAAAGGCTCCATACTCAATCCCACAAATCGAGGTGACTCATCCGCCAAAACTGGCTCACTCGATCAAAGCAATCCCACAGCTTACCCGCTGTCAACTATCCACCCTGCCTCGGTGCCCCAGCACCAAACGTCGGGACGGAGGGGGCTACTCGCTACTCCGACAACTGTGCCACTGCGCTGCTCCGACAACTGTGCCACTGCGCTGATCCGACAACTGTGCCACTGTGCTGCTCCGACAACTGCGCCACTGCGCTGCTCCGACAACTATGTCACTGCTCCGCTGATCTGCCTCCAACACACCTACCCTTCGGGTCCGGAGGTCTCAGACTCCAATCTGGGTATCCGGCCCGAAACAACCAGTTCAGACCCAACTGCCGCACCAAGGTGCACCGGGGTTAGGGCCCAACGTCGGGGAGACACCGCTCACCACGACAAAACCGCAAATCAGCACACCCCAAACACTCGACCCAATCTAGCGAAAGTCAAGGACATCCCACTATTTTTGTAACTTTATGTTGTCTGCAGCCAACATAATTGTCCCACAAAAATAGGGTATGTCGATCCCTCTTCACTCACAGGAAGAGTGTGATGACCTGGATCTCTGCAGAGCTGTGGTAGAGTCATTGGTGACATCTGGGGAGCTTGTATTGTGTGTTGGAGGTGTTTGTGCACCAATTGGACAGTTGTGGCGGACTTCGGGCTTACTGGATCACGTGGGTGATCAATGGACTCCGTCGGATCGTTAGAAGTGGTTTCGTGCGAAGCGGATATTAAAAATGGACTCGGCGCGAAGTTTGGACCAAGGAACACCTTTCCGGATGCCTTCGGCAAATTTTGGGGTTGGAATTTGGCAAAATGGACATCAAATTCGAATTCAGCACGCGAAAACGGTCAAAATGGACTACCTACTTGATGTTTGGGACAACCGGTCACTGTTCATGCCGGAACAGTGTTTCCGGCCGCCGGCGGGCAGCGGCGGCGGCGGCGGGCAGCGGCGGAGCAGCCGCGGGCAGCGCGGCGGGCAGAGGTGCGGGCCGCCCGGTCCACGCGGCAGGCGTGCACCGGGGGCTGGACGCGTGGCGGCTCGGGAGTGGGCCGGTCCGCGGGGCGCGGTCTACGGAGAGCGCGGGGCGCACGGTGGACCGGGGTGGACACGTGGCGGCCGGTGGTTGGTGCGGTGTAGGGCGCTCGGTGCACCGAACGGGTGCGGGTGGCCTCGGGTTCCGTGCCTGGCAGGGGCGCCAGGCGGCGCGTCAGGCGAGCACGTGGGCGCGGCAGGCGGGCGCTGACCGGGTGCGCGCCACGTGTCGTCGCCGTGTTGGTCCACGCGTCGCGCAGTGGGTGGCCAGGATGGCTGTCCGCTGTGCGGGGGGCGACGTGGAGGCCCGGTGGGCTTTCGGGCGCGCACAGTGTTGGGCCGGGCCCAACACTGTAGCCGCCCGAAAGTGGGAGCGCCCGGAAATTGGGACTTAATGGGAATTATCTGATTTGTTTCCAGCTTGTATTTAAAGGCCCTGTTCAAGTCCGGATATCTTTCTCCCTGTTCATCCCTTCACTGTGCAACCTTCACAAGAAATCCTCCTCTCCCTGTGGCGATTCCATCTGCAGATTTCCAGATTTTTCAGCGGCACACATCCCGAGGTTACCATTTTTACGGCGCGGCGCGACGCTCGTTCGTTTGTGGTCTTCTTCGTCGCATTTTGGTGCGAGGACTCCCCCGGCTTACCCCGAGCACCTTCTTCCGTGATTCTTGCGCCGTTGGCTTCGGGACAGGTAGGGCTACGTTCGCCATATTTACTGGTTTTTCCCATTCCGAGCTTTTCATGGGTTTTTCGGATCATCTTGTGACCTCATTTTCTGGGCCGGAGTTTTGGGACAGCGGTGCGGTATTTTGGCGATATCTTCGCGCACAGGCATCAGATTGGGGCGATTCAAGAGGCGATTTGCATCTACACATCACGAGGAATATCCCCAAATTTTTTTAGAATTTTCTGAATATTTTTCGAAGGTGAAAAATATCTGTGTACAGTAGTTATTGCTACAGTTCTTTTGAGCAGTTTATTTCGAGGTGGCTCCCTTGTCGGATTTGTTTCTCAGTGTAGGAAACTCGGATTTGAGCGTGCAAGTAGTCGTTTCGACGGGTTCGTTGCGAGAATCGTGACAATATTTTTCTTGGAATTTTCCGGGCACTTCTCGCAGGTAAAAACAGAGAAACTGTGGACTGTTGTGTTTGGGGCAGATTTGTGTGAGCATTGTATGTTATTTATGTATGTTCTTTTGGGAATTTTGTACAGCGATCGCGGCGGCTTATCGGTTTGGGCGAGAGCACTTTTTGGACTTGAATTAGCGATCGAGGTGGGTGGTTGTTGTTTACCTCTATTTTGACATGCTCACTAGGAATATTAGAGTGATCCCTTTATTTGGACATGCATGCTTAAGTGATATAAAATTGTGAGCCTTTCCTATGGAAATTACTATTGTGGATATTTGATAGTGGTTGGGACTTATACATGTTGTTATGGATGGAATGTTAGCATTTAACCTTGCATGTGGATTGGTATATTTATTTTGGGCTTTATGATTATCTTGTTAGTGGTTGGTACTATTTGAGGACTTTATGACATGCATAGGTGGATAGTGATGCTTTATCATGGAACATGGATCATAGACATGTGTGGTTGGATAATGTTTTAGCATGATGGTTATATCTATGCGGAGTTATTAATTGATACACATGTGGAACCACTATTGGTCACCTTTTCCTTTATTTCCTCGAGAACACTTGCATGCTTGTTTGGACATCTAGATAGGCCATCTTTTATTGCTACACTTTCATGCCGGAACTTGACTTAGGAGAAACCTTGTTTGCTTCTTTCCCCTTTTCGTTAGTCAGGTGGGTTTGCTCGGGTTTGAGCAGGGATTTGGGATAGTGTAGCCGGGGCCTGGATTATGGATCATGGGTTTTGGCGGCGACCGCGGATATTGGGCGGTTGACCGGATGTCGGTTATAGGACATCGGTGATAGGGCATGATTATGGACTAGAGGGTTTTGTGGCAACCGCGGATAGTAGGCGGTTGACCAGATGTCGGATGTGGGACATGTTTGTGATTGTGGGTTATTCCGGCGACCGCGGATTTTGGGCGGTTGACCGGAGGTCGGTTGTGAGACCTGGTCGTGGATTGTGGGGTATTGCGGCAATCACGGATATTGGGCGATTGACCGGATGGTTACTTTTGCATCTGATTGGGGAATCAGTTTTCTTTTAGTGGAGGGTTGTCTTCCACTGGGGGCTTTATAGTTACGATCCAATCCTGCTTTTATCACCGGCGCGGTTATTGCCCGGTGATGCTTTTATCACACCGGCGCGGTTATTGCCCGGTGATGCTTTCCTCGTGTGGGTCGCTCCCCTCGAGTTCCCCTCCGGAGGCTGGGGCCAGACAGTTATGGACAGTTTTGCTATCACATCGGCGCGGCTTATTTGCCCGATGATGAGGGCGGCAGCAGGAACTTTGCTATCACATCGGCGCGGCTTTCTTGCCCGATGATGAGGGCGGTACAGATTGGGTTCATCTGGGACGGTTGGTTATTGTTGCATATGGTTAGTCCAGTCTAGGACTGTATTTTAGAGGCATAGTAGTGGTAGATTTCCCTTTTGCAGCGGTTTCATTTCTTACCACTCTTCTTTCCTTTTTGCCTCTGGTAGACCTAGTGGGGGTGTCAGAGTTTGAGGTTTTACCCACTAGGGGAGGCTACTGGTTTACTAGTAGTTCTCACCCCCATTCTTCTTTCCTCTTTTTCTTCTTCATTGTTTTGCAGTGTCTTCTGCGGGTGCTGCTGGGCTTTCAGCGGCGGGTCGAGGAGAGAGGACGGCTGAGTAGATAGATCTCGAGGCAGGATGAGCGTGTTAGCTGGACTGTTGGTGTACCCAGGTTTCCTCAGACGGTTGTACTTTTACATTTGGGACTGGCTTTTGCCAGCAGGTTGTATTTATTTGGTGAGCTGGGAGAGACTGATGTATCATTTGTACAGATGTATTGTATTTATTTCCAGCTTCAGTCTGAGATGTATTAGTTTTTAGTTCAGCTCTGTTTTTATTGCTCTTTTATTGTTACCTCTTATATCTGAGCAGGTTTGGCGCTTCGTGTACACGGGAAATACCGTGTGCACGGCGGATCTGTAGACGGGCCCGGGTTCTGGTTTACACCCGGGGCGTGACAAATAGTCAAACAAATAAATCGCCGACTTTCGCAAAATGTCGCGTCTCTCACGCACTAACATCCTAGGGTCCGCCGAAAAGCCTAGGGTTTCCTAAGTCCCAACTGACCTATCCCTAAGCTCTGATACCACCTAATCTGTCACGCCCCGGGTGTAAACCGGAACCCGGGCCCGTCTACAGATCCGACGTGCACACGGTATTTCCCGCGTACACGAAGCGCCAAACCTGCTCAGATATAAGAGATAATAATAAAAGAGCAATAAAAACAGAGTTGAACTAAAAACTAATACATCTCAGACTGAAGCTGGAAATAAAATACAATACATCTGTATAAATGATACATCAGTCTCTCCCAGCTCACCAAAATAAATACAACCTGCTGGCAAAAGCCAGTCCCAAAAGTAAAGGTACAACCGTCTGAGGAAACATGGGTATAACAACAGTCCAGCTAACCCGCTCATCCTGCCTCGAGATCTATCTACTCAGCCGTCCTCTCTACTCGACCAGCCGCTGAAAGCCCAGCAGCACCCGCAGAAGACACTGCAAAACAAGGAAGAAGAAAAAGAGGAAAGAAGAATGGAGGTGAGAACTACTAGTAAACCAGTAGCCTCCCCTAGTGGGTAAAACCTCAAACTCTGACACACCCACTAGGTCTACCAGAGGCAAAAAGGAAAGAAGAGTGGTAAGAAATGAAACTGCTGAAAAAGGGAAATCTACCATGACTATGTAGTAATCTGGAAAATTAAAGACTTTATAATTACCTTTGGAATTTATGGAATTGGTAATTTTGGCAAAAATGAGAATTTTTAGTGGTATAATAGTGGCCCAGAAATGTCGACTTTTGATCGGGGTCTGATCTGGAAAATCCGAGATCACCATTGCGATCGTCTCGTCGAAACATAGAAGTTTCATATTCATATATTTTCGATCTGACGGTCGGATCTTCCAGAAATCAGAAATCAAAAAGTGGGCCCCGCGACTTAAGTGAATAGTAACCTTTGAATTTTTAACCCCTTGTGATCATGAATGGTCGAACCACTATCTAGAATTTTAACATAGGAGTATTAGTAATGATTCCTAGCTAATTTTGACGTTCTGAGAGCGATGGCGCTGACGGATTTCGCGTTTGGCGATCCGGGTGCATCGAAGTGCGTGCCACGCGCTATATTGAGTCGAACTTTATGGAACGACTTTTAATCCGGGCGTCGAACGAACCAAACAAATACGCTACCTGACAGGTCTCGACGAGCCGGACGTCGTGGCGAAGTCCGTTTCGCATTTTGATGAGCGGATTGTCTCGAAATGCGTGAAAAGCACCTAAAATTGGACTAATTTGTATAAAAAGTTAATATTTTATGCACTAATTGTTTAGGGACTTTATGGTGAGGGTTCTGGGTGCATTTGTTACCTACAGATGGGACCCTAGAGTTTAGGGATAAGAGTGTAGGGGGTTTTGTGCAAAATGTGCATTTAACACATGTGTGGAAGGATACCCGAGACCCTGCCTCTTCCTCTTCGTAACTGAAGCCTCCACCAGCTTCTTCAGGCCATAACCGACGCGTCCCCTCGGCTGCCGTAACCTCCGGCAGTTCGGGTCGCCGGAGTTAAGGTGAGAAGGCTATAATAGATCTTCTCTTGAGTTCTTAAAGAAAAGTTCAACCAAGAGCTTTAAGGTTTAGCCCAACCTTCTTCTGAGAGCTTCATAGAGAGGCCGCAACCGAGCCCTGGTGTACCCTACCCCAGCCGCCGCCGAGTGCCGCCGCAGCCACCTTCCTTTTTCTTCCTTTCTCCGACGAGGTGTGAAGTTGGACTGGATCTCTTCAAGGTCGGATTGGGAGGTGTCTGAGGAGTTCCTGGTGCTTGAAGGACCCTGCTGGAGCAAGCCTTGGCCGCGCGTAGAGAGGGAACCAAGATCCGGCTTCATCCTATCTTCCCCGAGCTCGGCTAAGGTGAGGATCCTTAACCAACGGTTTCTAGCACCCCGGACCATTAGCAGTGGACTCCTTAGGTCCTTAGCATCCTCCCTGAAAATCCCTGAGCTCCCATGCATGTTGCTTGGCCGGCGGGAGCCAATTATGGCCGGAAACCTAAGGTTGCTTCGCCTCGGAAAAACTCCGCAAGCGATGGACCAAAATGGCTCAAACTTGGTAGGCAGGGACTGTATGACCCTTTTATTATTTCTGCAAAGTTTGAGAAGTTTTGGTTGAGTATTTTGGAAGAAAATCGAAACCCTAGTTTCGGGTTTTTATACATGTTGGCCGAACTTCGTGCTCCGGCTCCGGCGAGCTTCTCCGTCGCCGGCCATCTACCCAGAAGTGTTTATGGGACCAAGAGGATCTCAACCATGCTTTTGCATGGCTCCCATGCAGCCCGAATGAGGGTCGGCCATGGATGACCCGAAATTGGAACCCAACGTCGCCGCCGGCGATTCGGCCACCTCCGGCCGGGAAGGAAGGATCGGGAAGCTTTGTATGAACCAGAGGAAGCTTCCATATAAGTTGGAAGACTTCTTATAGCCTCTGTAAAAATCCGCCATTAGAGGGCATGAGCTCGAAATGGAGCTTTGCTCCCCGCCGCCGCCGCCGTACCCCGTCGCCAGGCACGGGTTCAGGTAAGTTAGAAATGGTATTTAGCAACATTTTGGTCAAGTTGCTGAGCCCCAGAGTCCCTGGTTGAGCTATCACAATTTTCAATGCATGTGGCATCTTCTTCAACCTCGGGCTCCGGAAATTCGAGGGTGCAAAACTAAGACTAAGTTGCTGGGATTGTTACCTGAGCCTTGTGGAACAATTCACTTCAAGTTTTAAAGCAAATGGTCCATTACTTGCTGAGAACCAAGCTTGAAACTTGGTTATGTTAAATGTTGTAATATGTGCATGCCAACTATTTGATCAAATGCCGCAAAGAAGATTAAGTTGGATTTAGACCTAACTGTAAATATCAAATTTGTTCTAATTTGTCCCCTGAGCTTGATGCTCACTTCAAACCAAGATGGTTCTGTGTGGAATGAAAGTTGGAGCAAGATGAACTTGTATGTTTGCAAGATGAGGGATCTTCTTGATCCAGCAGATCTGGGCTGCAACTAGGGTGAGCCCTGTGATCCTTGCAATATTTAAAGACCTTTTCATATACAAAGTTTGCTGGTTTGAAGTTTAGATTAAAAGTTGTAGTTAAAACAACCTTTTGATGAAATGTTGGCCCAAAACCATGTCCCGGGCTATTTGCGAAGCCGCGACAGTGCATTCCTAGCTAATTTGGGGTCACTGGACGCGATGCTCGCGTTAGAATTAGCGTTTGAGGTCTCGAAGAAATAAAATGGCATTTAGGCTAAGTTAGAGCATAATTTATGGGCCAAAGTTTGCCTCGGGATCCGTACTGCCACAAATTGGTGAGCACGGTGTTCAGCAAGATGTAAGTCACCTGCTGGAAGTGACGGAATGTTCAAATGAATCTCCAGTTGAGAGAACGGGTAAAAACAGTGCCCAAATTGGCACTAAAAGTGAGAATTTGAAAACCCTAAGGGTTTAGATGCAAAAATCACATCGTATACTGGTTAGTAAACTGGTTTGTTGATTCCTGAACCTTAATTCACATTCAGGGTTATTCGGTAGCATCTGGTGTGCTGAGCGTACAGTTGGTTTAGATTAGCCGCCTGCGTTATATCAGGTGGGTTTATCTTCGGTCCGGGCTTTATCATTTCGGCCCTCTGTGTACGGTATTGGTTGGACCCCTGTTTTTGATAGCTTAAACATTACTTTGAGCCTGCCTTTCTTTGATTATATTATATCTGCTATCTGCCTGATCTATGCCTGTTATCTGTTCTATTTTGCCTTACACGATTGTCCATAGCACCTCTAGCATTTATACTTTTACTCGGACATTTTCATGGTTGATTAGTGAGCCTGTTTGTTCTGCTGATCAAATGATACATCTCTGAGCACATAGATTTATTTAACTGAGGTTTTACCCCGCTTCGTAGGGTCGCCGGAGTCTGTTCTTGTTTGATAGGACAAAGGCACTGCTCTGCGAGGTTTGGACCTAAACCCAAGCTTCGTAGTGTCGCCTGAGTCTGTTCTTGTTTGATAGGACGAGGGCAATGCTCTTCGAGGTTTGGACTTTTCAAAACAGTTTTCTTAAAAATATGTGTTTAAGTTTTGTATCATTTGGTTGGTTTGTGTGGTTGAGTTGAGTTTATCTGTGAGCTTCTGTTGAGAGAGATTTGCCTTGATCTTGCATATGAGTTGAGATTTATTGCTGAGTGTTCCTGCATGAGTGTTGAGATTCAGTTGGTTTTTGCCCTTGCATCCCAGTGGGGATTTTCCGGCTTGTTGCCGATTACCCGGTCAGTGGACCGTGAGTTTGAGCATTTGCATTTGATCGCCCGCACCGTTGTACTTCACGAACATTAGCGGAGTAATTACCCGCAGCTATGTTCTTTACCGGTAAAGTGGTTAGCAGTGGCAACCCGTGACCCTTTGTGAAGGGAATGTCAATCTGCTGGTGCCAGCTGGGCAAATTCGCCTGAGGTTTTGTGGAACCAATATGGTGGCTTGTGATTGGATAATTTGATATATCATCTATTTGATGCATATGTTGCTTTTAGTTTGCTTTTGTCTTATCTCATAATTCCTGATATTCATTTGTTTGATACATGCCTATACAATTATTCAGCATGCTTGGTTCATTATATTCCTATCAAGATTATACTAATTCCTGTTGGTTAATCATTCGCTTCATAAATGCTTACCTAATGTGATCTTTACTATCCGCTAGTATTGTATACCAGTAGGTACGATCTGCTATTTCTCGGCTCGTCGTGCCCACTGGGATACACTCCGGTGTGTCTCACACCCTCGGGTTACTGTTTTTCAGGTCAAGCGGGTGTTGGGATGTCGGGACGTATTGGCGAGGTATCGATATAGAGGTTGACCCTGGACAACCGAAAAGTTATGTAATAGATGTTTGAGAGAAAGGAATTTATATTTCAGTTGTATATTTGTAAAGATAGTTGTAAGGTTTTCTTGTAATATTATTTGTAGTACGTAGATAGTACTCTGATGTTGTTGCTAAGCTAGCCGTGCATATATAGAAAAGGCTCAATTCCAAAGGGGATTGGGACTCTTCTATATATGTGGCGGTCTGTCATTGCCCTGGCTGTTTTTGCAACTCTGATTAAAAAAAAAATAAAAAATAAAAAAATAAAATAAAATTTATACACTGGTATTTGACCCTCGGGGCGTGACGACTATGCCTCTAAAATACAGTCCTAGACTGTAATAACCATATACAACATTAACCAACCGTCCCAGATGAACCCAACCTGTACCGCCCTCATCATCGGGCAAGTAAGCCGCGCCGATGTGATAGCAAAACTCCTGCTGCCGCCCTCATCATCGGGCAAATAAGCCGCGCCGATGTGATAGCAAAACTGTCAATAACTGTCTGGCCCCGGCCTCCGGAGGGGATCTCGAGGGGAGCGACCCACACGAGGAAAGCATCACCGGGCAATAACTGCGCGCCGGTGTGATAAGTAACAAAAGCAGGATTGGATCACAACTATAAAGCCCCAGTGGAACGCAACCCTCCACTAAAAGAAAACTGATTCCCAATCAGATGCAAAAGTAACCATTCGGTCAATCGCCCAAAATCCGCAATCGCCGCAATACCTCACAATCAACAACTAAGTCTCACAACCGACCTCTGGTCAACCGCCCAATATCCGCGGTCGCCGGAATAACCCACAATCACAATCATGTCCCACATCCGACATCCGGTCAACCGCCTACTATCCGCGGTAGCCGCTATACTTTCCCAATCCAAATTGGGTAAAATAATATATATATCTGGTCAACCGCCCAAAATCCGCGGTTGCCACAGAGCCCTCTAGCCCATAATCATGCCCTAACACCGATGTCCTATAACCGACATCCGGTCAACCGCCCAATATCCGCGGTCGCCGCCAAAACCCATAATCCACTATCCAGGCCCCGGCTACACTATCCCAAACCCCTGCTCAAACCCGAGCAACAAATACCACCTGACTAACGAAAGGAGAAAAGAAACAAACAAGGTTTCTCCTAAGTCAAGTTCCAGCATGAAAGTGTAGCGATAAAAGATGGCCTATCTAGATGTCCATACTAGCATGCAAGTGTTCTCAAGGAAATATAATTTAAGTCATTGATCATTAACAGTATCCACCTATGCATGTCACCTACCCTCAAGTAGAACCACTAACAGGATAATCATATAGTCCAACATAAATATTCCATTCCACATGCAAGGTTAAACTCTATCAAAGCAACCCAATCCACACACAAACATGCATAAACCCAACCCCGATCATGATTAATCAAGATGTCCAAGTAAAGGGGGTCACTCTAATATTCCTAGTGAGCATGTCAAAATAGAGGTAAGCAACAACCACCCACCTCGAGCGCTAAGTCCTAGTCCCAACAGTGAAGTCCACGCCCGGTCTAAGCAATCACCACAACACTGCACAAAGCACCCCAAAAAGGACATACACAATTAACATACAATGCTCACACAAAATCTGTCCCAAACACAACAGTCCACAGTTTTGCCTTTTTCACCTGCGAGATCTACTCGAAAAATTCCAGGAAAAATACTGTCACGATCCTCGCGACGAACCGGTCGAAATGAGTACCTGCACGTTCAAATCCGAGTTTCCTACGCTGAGATACAAATTCGACAAGGAAACCACCCCGAAATAAACCAATCACAAAATCTGAATCACAAGGTTCTGTCAACAGGAACTTGTCACCTTCGGGGAAAATTCAGAAAATTCCAAGAAAAATTGGAGATATTCCTCGTGATGTGTAGATACAAAACGCCTTTTGAATCACCCCAATCCGATGCCTGCGCGCAAAGATATGGCCGAAATACCACAGTGCTGTCCAAAACTCCGCCCAAGAAAAAGGGTCAAATGGAAGCTCGGGGAACTCCAAGATAAACTCGAAATGAGGAGGAGATCAAAACACGAAGATCAAAGCCCTACCTGTCGTGAGTCCAACGGCGCAAGAATCGCCTCAATTGGAGGTCGGAGTCCTCGCACGAAAATGCGACGAAGAAGATCACAAACGAACGAGCGTCGTGCCGCGCCGTAAAGATGGAAACCTCGGGATTCGTGCCGCCGAAAAATCTGGAAATCTGCAGATGGAACCGGCTCTGGGAGATGAAGATTTCTTGTGAAGGCCGCACAGTGAGAAGAAGAGCAGGGAAAGAGCTCTCAGCAGTTGAATTCGGCCTATTTATAGGCTGGAAGAAACAATTCAAATAATGACGCTTGTGTCCCCACTTCCGGGCGCTCGGGATTTTCGGGCGGCTACAGTGTTGGGCCCGGCCCAACACTGTGCGGGCCCGAATCTCCCACGGGCCTCCACGTTTACCCCGCAACAGCGGACAGCCAAACCCCGCCGCTCACACCCCGCCGCGTGGCCCACGCGGAGGTCGACACGTGGCGGCCCACGCGCGGGAACCACGTGTCAACGCGCTTGACGCGCGCCCACGTGCGCCTGCGCTCGCCGCCTGCGCCCCCTGCCAGGCACGCAACCCGAGGCACCCCGGTGCACCTTCGTGGACCCAGCCTTCATGAGCCCGCCAACCACAATCAGACACGTGTCCCGCCGGTCCACCATGCACCCCGCGCCCTCCGCAGACCGCGCGCCGCGGACCGGCCCAGTCCCGAGCCGCCACGCGTCAAGCCCCCGGTGCACGCCTGCCACGTGGACCGGGCGGCCCGCACCTCTGCCCGCCGCGCTGCCCGCGGCTGTGCCGCCGCTGCCCGCCGCCGCCGGCGCTGCCCGTCGGCCGGAACAGTAACCCCAAGCCTCGAAAAACGCGCTCTTGCATCCGGACTCTGAAAAATACAAGTAGGTAGTCCATTTTCACCATTTTCGCGCGCTGAATCCAAATCCGGTGTCCGATTTACCAAATTCTAATTCCAAAAATTGCCGAAGGCATCCAGAAAGGTGTTCCTTGGTCCAAACTTCGCGCTGAGTCCATTTTTAATATCCGCTTCGCGCGAAACCACTTCTAAAGATCCGACGGAGTCAACCGATCACACACGTGATCCATTTAAGCCCGAAGTCCGCCACTTGTGTCCAATTGGTGCACAAACACCTCCAACGCACCCCGTAGGCCTCCAGAAGCCACCCAACGCACTGCAACAGCTCTGCGGAGATCCAGGTCATCACAATTACAGACGGTTTGTAGAGGGTTTTGTGAAACTCTCTACCCTCCTCCCCCGTTTGACCAGGAAGGGGTCTAGATTTATGTGGACTGAGAAATGCCAGCGAAGCTTCGAGGAGTTGAAGCAAAGGTTGATTTCAGCACCGGTTTTAGCATTGCCGGTGATGGGAGATAGTTTTGTAGTGTACAGCGATGCCTCCCATAGCGGTTTGGGTTGTGTGTTGATGCTGCATGGTAGGGTAATTGCTTGTGCTTCACGCCAGCTAAAGGATTACGAGAAGAATTACCCTACACATGACTTGGAACTAGCCGCCGTGGTATTTGCCTTGAAGTTATGGCGGCATTATCTCTATGGAGAACACTGTGAAATGTATACCGACCACAAAAGTTTGAAATATTTGTTTACTCAAAATGAACTCAACTTGAGGCAACGCCGGTGGCTTGAGCTGTTAAAGGATTACGATCTGAGCATCCAGTATCACCCCGGCAAGGCCAATGTGGTCGTAGACGCCTTGAGTAGGCGGGCAGTGTAGTCTTTGAGTATGATGGTTACTTAACAGAGGCCGCTGAGAGAGCAGCTGAGGCGGCTTGAGATTGAGGTAGTGACCCCTGGGGATTCCGCAAGACTTATGTCTTATGTCTTGCAACCCACTCTGCTAGACAGGATTAGAGAGAAGCAGAGCGAGGACCCCTATCTTGAGAAGATTAAAGACCAGATGCAGCGCGGTCAGAGTAGGGACTTCTCTATGGATGCAGCGGGAGTACTGAGGTACAGGGACCGCGTCTGTGTGCCCGTGGATTTAGAGATTAGAGAGCTGATCTTGAGAGAGGCTCACTATACACCTTACACCCTCCATCTTGGGGGAACTAAGATGCATAGGGATTTGAGGGCACAGTTTTGGTGGCAGGGCATGAAGAGAGATATTGGAAGGTTTATGGCCCATTGTCTAACTTGTCAGCAAGTTAAAGCTGAGCATCAGGTTCCCGCTGGCAAGTTACAGAGCCTTCCAATACCTGAATGGAAATGGGATCGGGTGTCCATGGACTTTGTTGTTGGACTACCGAGGTCACAGGGTGGAGCTGATGCCATTTGGGTGATTGTGGATCGATTGACCAAATCAGCCCATTTTCTACCTATACAGTCGAGATGGACTCTAGAGAGGTTGGCACAGCTTTATTTGGACGAGGTTGTGAGGCTACATGGTGTACCGGCCTCGATTATGTCAGATAGGGACCCGAGGTTCACCTCGCATTTCTGGAAGAGCCTGCAGACAGCCTTGGGGACCCAGCTTCATTTTAGCACCGCCTTTCACCAACAGACTGATGGACAATCAGAGCGGACCATTCAGACGCTTGAGGACATGTTGAGGGCATGTGTCATGAGCTTTAGCGGCAGTTGGGATCGACACTTGAGATTGGCAGAGTTTGCTTATAATAATAGCTTCCAGGCGAGCATTCAGATGGCGCCTTACGAAGCATTGTATGGACGAAAATGTCGATCGCCACTATTCTGGAGTGACGTGGGTGAAAGAAAGACTTTAGGACCTGATTTGCTTTTAGAAGCTGAAGAAAAGGTCAAGATCATTCGGCGGAACTTGGAGACCGCCCAGAGCTGGCAAAGGAGTTATGCAGATAAGAGGCGACGAGACTTAGAGTTTACAGTTGGAGATCATGTTTTTCTGAAGGTCTCGCCATCCCGAGGGATACGCCACTTTGGAGTGCGGGGGAAGTTGAGCCCGCAGTTTATTAGTCCATTTGAGGTGCTAGAGCGCATTGGATCAGTTGCTTACCGGGTTGCGCTACCGCCACGTTTGGCAGGCACCCATGATGTCTTTCATGTATCCGTCCTGAGAAAGTATGTATATGATCCCTCACATATCCTTGGAGTTGGACGAGGATTTGAGCTACCAGGAGCGACCGATGTGAATTCTCGCCCGTGAGACTAGGGAATTGCGCAATCGGATTCTACAATTTGTGAAGGTCCAATGGAGCCATCACGAGGAGAGAGAGGCCATGTGGGAGCCCGAGGATAAGATGAAGATCTCCTATCCCCATTTGTTTGATACACCCTCCTGAGTTTTGGGATTTTTCAGTTTCGAGGACGAAACTCTTGTAAGGAGGGGAGGATGTAGAGTACTGGGGCCTTGAGTGTGTACCGACCCCGCTGTTTGGCGCGGTGCAGTGGAATCGCCCGCGACATGTTTAGAACATGTTTACACTTGGGTTCGGGCCGTTTCGGATCGACGCGGGAATCTTCGGATCAAAAAGTGAGTTGGCGGCGTCGAGAGTGGGATTCCCAGCTGCATTCTGGATTCTTGAGGCATTGAGTACCGGTACCGGAGGCTGGGTACCGGAACTAATTAAAATGGCTAACCGACAGAGAGCTTCGGTTTGAGGAAAATTGCAGGAAATTTTCCTAAGTCCTTGGGTACCGGAACTGATTTTGGCGTACCGGTACCCCATGTTGCTTTTGGCTTGAGTACCGGAACACGGGGGCGGGTACCGGAACGCAGTGTTGAATTGAGCAGAGTTGGCCCTCGGATATGGGATTTTACGTTTGGGTACCGGTACTGAGGTCTCGAGTACCGGTACTCAATCTCCTGAAGTGAGGGTAAAGTGGTATTTTTCTATTTTAAGTGGGGGTATTAGCGTAACTTCACACCCTCTTCCCTCTCAACCATTACCCTGCTACAGCATTAACTCCTCTACTCCTATTAAATGAACCCCCCACCCACCTCCTCTTCTCGGATGGAACCAGAGAAAAAAAGAAGGGAGAAAAGAGAGAGAGCTAGAAGAAAAGAAGAAGAAGGCTGAGAAGGAGTGAGAGAGGATGGATTGTGAGCTTGGACATTTTCTCGTCGCGCCGGAGCTTCGGAGGTTGATCGTGAGGGCTTGTGAGAGAGCTTGCCCTGTTGAGGAAGGCTTGGTTGGAGCTCGCGTGCGCATGGACTCGGCATTAGAGGTAAGCACCGTGAGTTCCGAGTTTTCAGATTTTTGCCGAGATCGGGTTTTTCCACAGATTTTGGATTTTGGACTGAGGCGATGTCCTCTTTTGTTCTTCCCTGTGTTGAGAGGGGCCGCAGGGAGGGTTGTGCGCGCTGCGGAGCACGGTTGCAGCCGGGGAGGTGCGCGGAGTCGACAGGGCGCACACGTGCTGTGGATTGAGAGGAGTTGACCGTGGAGTTGACCGGGTGCAGCGGACACCTTGCTGGAAGCCATGAGCAAGTGCTGTGAGCTTCTGAGGGATTTTTCGGGACGCTCGGTCGAGTTGCGCGCCAAGGGGCCGAGGTGCTGTTTTTGCGATTTTCCGACAGAGGGAAAGGCCGCACTTCTCCGATTCCGGCTTAGCCTGTGGAAAGCACACTAGGTGGGTTGGAAACTCTTCCAAGCTTTATGGAATGCCCTCTAATGCTATTGTATGCATATTTAGCATGTCTAGTTTAGCTATCATTATAGTTGATAAATCTGATAGTTGCCTGAAAAAATAGAGAATGATAACTGAAACCCCAGATTATTTTTAGTAGACTCCTGACATCATATGACACTATACTGCATAGTTAGTTGCCACCCGAATTGCATCTGAACTATTATAAAAATCATAGAACCAGTTTTACTGAAAAATCGGCTTTAAAAATGGTTATTATTTATCGAGGTCGCCCAGAGGGGCTGGAAGGGTTCATGATGCATATGTCCTCGTGCCTGGGGGCCGAGGGGATTTTATTGACCCAGTATGTGGGCTTCTAGTGTCTTGTGGGTTTTTATGGCTTATCAGATTTGGTAGCGGAGGATTCTCCGACCTAGACATGATATAGAGATCATTGGGCATTTTGAGTTCCGATTTGTTTGATCGAGGATTATAGCCTGCTTATGCCGCTGTTGAGATTGATGAGACACGCTTTACTTTGTGGGGTCGCTCCCCTCGAGTTGCCGCTCCGGATGCGATGATGATACGCCTGTTTAGGCCGCTTGTGTGATGTTGAGATAGACCAATCGGGCACCCTACGTTGGAGTAGTGGGGGCGATTGGACACCCTACGTTGGAGTAGTAGGGAGGCACAGGCTTGACTGAGCCAGTTTTGGCAGTCATTGAGATTTGAGTTATTATGAGCATTGTACTCGAGGCATATTAGTAGTAGGTGGATGCATAGCATAATATTTGAGATTCATCAGCTGTAGTTCATTCCTGCTTTCATATTTTATCTATCTGCATACCTATTATCTTGCCTCCAGTAGACTTAGTGGGCCTACCATGGATTTTGGCGACGGTACCCACTGAGGACTATCTGTTGCAGTAGTTCTCACACCCGCTGTGGTGACAGGTCATCCAGAGGTTGCTGTTCCGACGACTGTTCGTGCGGAGATAGCGGATCGAGGTAAGGGCATGGCCGATTAGCTCCCTACCAGTTTATGCAGAGGGTCAGATAGATGTACCCCACGTTTTGAGTTTACACTTTTGTACTGGACAGTCTGAGAGTTATTTTGTTTACATAGCGTTTATGAGACTATGTATGGTGGATTCATGTATTTACAGATGTTCAGTTTACCTTTTCTATAGCTTTAGTATTATTTCATCTCTGATATCTGTGTAGCTATAGATCTTTTGCAGGTTAGTCGCTTCGTCTGTGCGGGCAGTCCCGTGCTCGCGGCGGATCTGTTGGCGTGCCCGGGTCGCAGTCCCGACCGCGGGGCGTGACAGTGCGGTTGCTCCAGGAACTACATCATCATGCTTGCAGTCGAGGATATCAAAAATCTTCTTTAATCCGTCCTCAAGCTTCTTAAAGCCTTGTTCTATTCTTTTCTTTAGTGAGCGAACATCCCGATGCAATGTTTGTTGAGTCACTACCTCATCTGATCCAGGAGATTCTTGGTGTTCCACTTGACGAGGCGGTGCACTTGGAGTCGCTTCACTTGCATAACCTTTCGCATGCCCAAATGTCTTTAGAGTGTTAATCGACTTGGCCAAGGTAATTCCATCAATTGCGCCCAAGCCATAGTCATATTTGACACAAGAAATATCAACTCCGTGATCTTCCAAAATGCGAGTTATCAAGATTGGGTATGGAAGAAGTTCACGGCGACTTGATCCTTCAATAACATGCACCATTTGTTGCCAAATAAGGAATGGAATATTGACATTAATTCCATGTGCACTCTCTGGGTGACCAAGGAAAAAGAGAAGAAGAAGACGATCCCATCGAATCCTTTTAGTCCCCAGCGTAGGCAATTGGTTGTAGCATATAATTAAAGACAGAATATGGTACTCTGACTCAACATACAACCTGTTTGTATGTGTTCCTGACTTGCAGATAGAATTCACAACAATATCCCAATGAGTGTCATATTGGAAGTCACCCTCAGCATAATACAGACCAGATGTATCGACAGCTAATCCAAGGTTCACACCAATTACTACCGGAGTAAGATCAAACTTGACACCTCTAACTGTCGTTTCAATGATGAATGTCCCAGTGTCATGGTCTTCATGAAGTGTAACAGCTCTCATATAGAACTCCCTGAGTAACTCCACACAAAAACCCATCTTTGGTGGAACTCTACCAAGTGGCTGAATTTGACTCCGTTCTAGTAGCCTTGCAAAGTCTGGAACTTCTCGACACAACTCGTTGAAGTTGACATGTCGCTCTCCAATGCATGTTCTGTTCTCAAATATTACACGGCGTTTTGCACTAATGTGATGTTCACCTTCACCAACATTTGATCGTCGTTCAGTTTGAGAGCGCTCACGAATTACCGGTCCACCGGTACTTCTTCGTGGAGGAGAATCTGCACCTTTCTTTTTCCTTGTAGTCATTAGTGCTTTTCCCTTTCCTTTCACTGATTCTTCCTCATAATTCGATTAGTGTTCAGATTCAGAGCTTGTCGATCCTTCATCACGTGATCGTTTTGTAACTTTTTTCTTTCCATGTCCACGACCAGGTCCACTTCCGGTGGCCATCAAAATCACAAGTGCAAGAAGCCAAGAGAATGCCATTATCCTGCAAAGAACATAATGCACTATGATTTGATCGAATATGAAGGCTTAAACATGTTTAAAAAAAACATTCTAAACATGTGACATTTGATGATTTAACATTCAAAATCAATTTACATGAAAGCCCTAATTTTCAAATTTCTTGATGTCAAGAACATGTGTAAATGATAGATTCAAGCATAATAAGCATGGAAACATGAATCTAATTACATAGGAAGCAATCATTTATGTTCTAATCAAGAAAATAAGGTGATATATGCAGGAGATTTTATCATGAGTAAAGATCAATTCAAAAATCCCAAAACAAATCATCAAATCCTAAAAACTAGGGTTTTAAAACAAAGAGAGCAAGATTGATGAAAGATCTTACAAATCAAAGCAAGAAATCCCTTGAACTTGAATAAAAACACCTTAAAAATCCTTTAGAGAGAGAGAGGGAGTGTTTTTGCAAAGAGGGGAGTGAATAAAAACACCTTAGTTCCGGTATTTAAGAAAACCGCAGATCGCGTACCGATACTCGAAGGCGCATACCGGTACTCAATACAAAATCTGTAAAACTCCCGTTCGGGTTCCGGATTGAACAGGGCTGATCCGGATCCGAGTATTTAGTTCCGGTACCAAAAATAGAGTACCAGTACCGAATTGAAAACCTGAAAAATTTCAGTTCGGGATCCGGATTGAGTTTTCTGATCCGGATTCTTGGTTCCGGTACTGATAGATGAGTACCAGTACTCGAGAGCCAAAATCAAATAATTTCTTGAAACAAATCCAGATTTTAAAATCTTAGAAATACCGATTTGCGTGCCATCAAGAAAATTAATTTAAGTGCTTTAAAATATTATGAGATCACATAGATGTCATTCAATCCAATTAATTTTACAAAAATTAAAAAGATTTACTCCGAAATCATGAAAAACAAAGATAAAACATTATAAACCGTTTTTCATATTATATACGTCAAACACAAGTCATCAAAAATAATCTAGAGATCCAAACTCTATCAAGATGTAACGGATTTACAAAGATGACTTACAGAGATTTCCAAATGACATCAATTTGATTTCTACCCTTTCAAATTTGAGATAAACACTAAAATACCTAAGCGTGGCTCTTTGAGCATCTTTCAACTATCCCACCTTATACCAACCAGGAGATTGTTCAAAATATAAGAACTTTGAAAATGAATCTCCAAATGCTTCAACTAAAGATGTCACGCCCCGGAGGTTTGAACATTGCGGAAAACGTACCCATTTTTTTTTTCTCTAAAATATCTTACGGAACCTTGCCTCCGGCGCGTATCAGACCCGCCGCATATACAGATTCACTCCCCAAACGGGCGGAGTCTCCTTTGTATATGCACGGCGTTGCCAACAAGTCGTATACTTTAACCATTCCAAACATGACGGCAAAGAGGAGAGAACATATTCATTCATATCATCACCGCTATTCTAAAAGACTATAGCATAAACCCATGGGTTTTGAAAATCGGTGCCCACTCGACACCCAGCTTTCTAAAACGTTTTCGCAAACTCTTTGCGCGGCCATTAACTTGAAAGGATAAATCCACGGGTTTTGGAATCGGTGCCCACACGGCACTTGCTTTGAAAACACTTTTGAAACCGGTTGTATTTGAAAACAAGCCGCTATTACACATCCTAACATTCACAGTTAATTACATGAAAAGCCTCATCCCAACATCCATCAGAAACCACAGTAATGAATCACAACTAAACAAACCATAGTATAACTAAATAACCAAAAGTAAAGAAAGAACGTATCGTTTTACTAGCCCTTTCGGCTAAGGTCCTCTAACGGATGCCTCACCGTCGTCCCGGGTTCCACCCCTACTCGAACCTGTCACAGAGTGGGTTGTTAGTGACTGATAAAGTAGAAACATGTAAGTAAACGCAATAACAGAACGAACACACCGAATCACCGGAGCATTTACTTTCCCCGTCCCCCTTATGTATCGCTAAATCCCTGTTGAAAGTCCCGCTGGGCACCTACCCCAGTATTCAGAATAATTTGGGCCCCAACCCCAATACCGTACTCATCTCCTTGGTGCCTCCAACCCCTCGACTGCCCAAGTAGCAGCTGCCTCCCCTTGAGGGGTCCCCACTAACCTCACCTTGTGGGGTACACGGGTAAATGTCTTACCATCTTTCCGGAAAAATACACCCTCTGCAGTGGCCAAACTGCCGGTGTGCGTGTAAGCAATATGAGTGTATTTATTGCCTTGCGACCTCAGCCGCATTAACCAGAATAATATACCACACCTGCGACCGCAGCCGCTTTGATTGACATCATACAAGGGATTCACATGCTAAGGGGTTAGTCAAAACTTTAAACATATCTACTTTATCAAACGAGTATTCGGAAACAACACCACACCGGTAATAACCAACACCTACCCACCTCGATTATGCGAAACGCGTATTCCGGAGACTGAGCCTTGCTCTCTGTTGACGCCCGGACCTAGAAGTAGTCCCCAAAAGAGCCATGGTCTGATCAACAATATAGTAGTGGATAAACCGAGCCCAAACAACTCAACAACACTAAGGACACTTGACCCGGCGGTGGCGCCCGTGCGCGTAGAGCGACGCGGCCGTCCCCCGCGGAGTTGCGTGTCGTACGACAGCGCGGGCACCGGCCCCGCGCGGCATTTATCACAACCGCGCGGGCCCTAGCTCCGCGCGACGCATGCCGCGGCCGCGCGGGTACTTACCCCGCGCGGTTTCATCCGCCGCCGTGCGGACCTCAGCCCGGCACTGCGCAACCGCGCCCATGCGGGCGCCGGCCCCGCGCGGCAATCGCCGCGGCCGCGCGGGCACCAACCCCGCGCGCCGCAACCGTACGGGCGCCCGCCCGCGCGGCAATTGCCGCGGCCGCGCGGGCACCAACCCCGCGCGCCGCAACCGCACGGGCGCCCGCCCGCGCGGCAATTGCCGCGGCCGCGCGGGCACCAACCCCGCGCGCCGCAACCGCACGGGCGCTCGCCCATGCGGCATTAGCCGTGGCAGCGCGGGAACCAACCCCGCGCGCCACGTGCTGTCACCGTCGCAGCCGCGCGGGCACCCGCCCGCGCGGCACAAGCTGCAGCCGCACGGGCAAGGACCCGCGCGGCCTGCAATGCCGCCGCCGCGCGGGCACCCGCCCGCGCGGCATGTGCTGCAGCCGCGCGGGCAACGCCCCGCGCGGCATGCAACGCCGCCGCCGCACGGGCACCCGCCCGCGCGGTTTGTGCTGCAGCCGCGCAGGCAACGCCCCGCGCGGCATGCAACGCCGCCGCCGCGCGGGCACCCGCCCGCGCGGCATGTGCTGCAGCCGCGCGGGCAACGCCCCGCGCGGCATGCAACGCCGCGGCCGCGCGGCACGCGCCGCGGCCGCGCGGGCACCGGTCCCGCGCGGCGCTTGCCGCAGCCGCGCGGGCACCGGCCCCGCGCGGCTTTTACCCTAGCCGCGGCCACACGGGGAGCTTAATCCCGCGCGGCTCTAGCTGCGGCCGCGCGAGCACCGTCCCCGCGCGGCGCGCATTACGATCGCGCGGCGACGCCTTAGGGCTTCGCGGAGCGACACGTTGGGTAGCAAACGGCTACTCCTAAACTCCATGAAAGACCGATACCCAAAAACCGAGCGAAACTATTCCAAAATAAAATTTGTTTACCTCTAATCGTAGGAGACGGCTATCCGTTCTCGCTGCCGGTTTTGGCGCGTTCGTCGGGAGGGTTTGAATCCTTTAGCTTTCACCTTCTTTTCCACCGTTCTCTTCCGATTAGAGTTTCGCCTTTCTTCTTGTTTCCTCCGGTTAGGGTTTCGTCTTTCTTTTTTTTCTTTTTCTCTCTCTTTCTTTCGGGAGAAGATAACGAAATATCTTTTCGTGCGGTAATAACCACCTTGGGTATTTTAAAAATTCCTAATTAATTAATTCCATAATTAATTAATTCCCCGATTAATTTATTCCTCAATTAATTTATTCCTTAATTAATTAATTCCTCATTTCAGATCCTTCAGGATAATTCCTTAAAGATAATTCTATCTTTTTCCTCGGAAAGCGTGCCAAATCACTTACGCGGATTTCGATGCACCTCTGTCCATTGCGATCACTTTCTACCCCTTTCCGAGAGTTCCGTAAGTCGGAATCTGGATCCGATCGCACTGCCGTTCTCCATTTTCCGAGCTCTATCGCAGAAAAATACCCGCACCTCCGAATTAACAACTTAAGTAAACCTGTTACGTTAGTTACATTAAACGGAACCTTTATTAGCAGGAGGTATTAAGGGTTACAAAATCTATGATATTACACCACTTACCTCTTAAAAGAAGTTTCGTCCTCGAAACTTAAACTCACTCCTCGCTAAATAACTCAGGGTAACACTCTCTCATTTTTGTTTCGAGTTCCCATGTTGCCTCACGTTCCTCGTGGTTACTCCATTGCACCTTTACGTAGGGGATCGTCCGGTTCCGAAGGTTCTTTTCTTCTTTTGCCAAGATCCGCATCGGCGTTTCTTCGAAGCTCAAGTCCTCCCGCAGTTCAACGACCGAGGCGTCGAGGACGTGCGACGGGTCAGATAAGTACTTCCGGAGCATCGAAACGTGGAAAACGTTATGCACCCGTTCAAGATTTGGCGGTAAGGCCAACCGGTACGCCACCGGCCCCACGCGCTCCAAGATTTCAAACTGTCCTACATACCGTGGGCTTAACTTCCCTCTTATGCCAAATCGTCTCGTCCCCTTAGACGGTGACACGCGTAGCAACACATGATCCCCTACCGCAAATTCCAACTCCCGTCGCCTCGCGTCCGCGTAACTTTTCTGCCGGCTCTGGGCGGTCAACAACCGCTGCCTGATAAGGCGCACCTTCGCTTCCGTTTCCTCCACGAGGTCTGGTCCCAAGAGTTTCCGTTCCCCCAGATCGTCCCAGCAAATGGGCGATCGACACCGGCGTCCGTACAAAGCTTCGTACGGTGCCATCTGAATACTAGCCTGATAGCTATTATTGTAAGCAAATTCCACGAGGGGTAGGTAGCGCGACCACCCCTCCCCCAGGCCTAGCACACAAGCTCGAAGCATATCCTCGAGAATTTGTATCACCCGTTCTGATTGGCCGTCCGTCTGCGGGTGAAAAGCCGTGCTAAACTGCAGCTTGCTCCCTAATGCCTGCTGCAGACTCCGCCAGAAGTTTGATACGAAACGTGTGTCCCTGTCCGAGGTTATGGATGACAGTACTCCGTGCAACCTCACCACCTCGTCGATATAGGCCTGCGCCAGCCGATCTCTACTCCACGTCGTGTGAATCGGTATAAAGTGGGCCGATTTCGTCAGACGGTCCACAATGACCCATATCGCGTCGTGTCCTTGTTGCGATCGCGGAAAACCAGTCACAAAATCCATGGTGATCCGCTCCTATTTCCACTCTGGTATGGACAACGGTTGTAGTTTTCCTGCCGGTCGCTGGTGTTCCTGTCACGCCCCGGGGTCGAGCCTGCGACCCGGGCTCGCCAACAGATCCGCCGTCTGTGCGGAAACTGCTGCACAGACGAAGCGTCTAACCTGTAAAAAGAGATCTAGCTATACAAGTATCAGAGCAGAAGAGATGCAACACTGTAGAAAATAAACTGTCTACAAGAGTCACTAAGTAAATAGTCCAGGTACAACATCCACTACCTCCCAAAATAGGGTACACCATCACTATCTAGTACAAAAGTGGGAAACCAAAAATACCCGGGTAGCTCTACCTGTGACTCTACAGACCCAGGAGGCACTAGTCGGCCAAGCCCTTGCCACGGTCTGAAGACTCCGCACGTGCCGGCCCTGGAACGGCCGCCTCAGAAACACATGTCACACACGGCGGGTGTGAGATCAACTGAAAAGTCAGATCTCAGTGGGTACCGATGTCCTATCCTCGGTAGCCCACCAAGTCCACTGGAGGCAAAAACAGATAGATAGATAGATAGATAGATAGATAACACTGAAATGAAGGCTGTAAGTAAATCTATCACTATATGCCTCAATGCAATGCTGTACTAAATGACATCTAGAATCATATGAAATGACCACCCGCACATGTCATTCCCCCGCAGCCACCCGGTAACTCGGCCAGGGGCGAACTTCCACTGGTGTCTCGGCCAGGGAAGTACTCTCCTGGTGACTCAGCCAGGGAAAAAGTCCTCCCGGTAACTCGGCCGGGGAAAGGTACCCTCCTGGTAACTCGGCCAGGGAAAATGCCCTCCCGGTGACTCGGCCGGGGAAAAATACCCTCCTGGTAACTCGGCCAGGGAAAATGCCCTCCCGGTGACTCGGCCGGGGAAAAATACCCACCTGGTAACTCGGCCAGGGAAAACGCCCTCCTGGTAACTCGGCCAGGGGCTTCGAATACAGCTGTGTAATCCAGAGCGAACACCCAAGAGCATAATACGTGTCTTAGTCGGAAACCATAACCCGCGACTTACACGGCCGACCCGCACTTGCCTGATAGCACAAGGTCACATTACCTTTGCGTTTGGAAACAAAATGGGCATCCCGTAATCCTTTCGGAAGAAACCAACCCACCTGTGAAGAACCTGCAAAAACCGCGCGCCCAACGGAGGTCTCGGCGCGATCCCACAACTCCACGCGGCAAAGCGCTCACCACCGATCACGTAGCCAAGCTGACTCTGAGTCACTACTACGAAAAGGTGAAAAACTGGGATCAGGAAAGCCTGCGGTCAAAACCGCGGTCAAAACGGCGGAAAGACCCATCTTGTCACGCCCCGAGTCCGCCAATTTGTACGGTTCGGGCACGCCAACAGACCCGCCAAACGGGTAAGGCATTTTTCCTACCCGAAAGGAACGGTAACATCCATAATAACACAACAAGTGTATGCGGAAGCTCAACATCAGAGTATTAAAAATCACTATAAATTTAAAACTTTCATTCAATAACATACAGTTAATGCGAAAATGAAAGCATACAAGAGTGAACCATGCGTTACTTTATTACACTTTACATTTCTGAACTTGCAAATAAAATCATTACAATTCCTTTACATAAATTCCTCACCATACAAGGTTCACTCAAGGAATATATAAATGGGATACCTCTGCTAGACCCTCTAGGTCTCTATGCTGCTGGGCCCTTGCCCCTGTCGTATACCTCGCCGTCTGCCTCTGAACCGCAGCGATCGCTGCATCCATACCCGAACCTGTGGGGGGGGTAGTCACCCAAGGGGTGTGAGAACTACGACATAGTTCCCAGTGGGTTCAACCACCGAGAAAAAGTGTCCTACACCACTTGGTCCAATGGAAGCAATAATAATAGTGCAAGGAAACTAAAATCCTCGAAATCAAAATGCAGCTATGCAAAATAATATATCACTGTCTGTATGTACACATCGACCCAGCACTACTCTGTCTAGTCATACTAGGCTACTAAGCACCAACTCGGCCACTATGCCGCTGCATACAGGGTTCAACTAACCCGGCCATCTTGGCCACTCTATTTTCTCTTTATTCTTTAAATTCTGGTGCTTTAGTTCAAGTTAACCCTCGAAAATTCTTATCCAACGGGCCCAAGCCCGGTAGTCCTGCTACCATAAGATAAGATTTCCAAGGTTGCCGATAACACCCGCAAGTGTTACCCCGTCCTACGGAAGAAACGTCCCGAACGGGTCACTGCCCGGGAGAGGGATTACTGCCCGTACCTCCAACCTGGGCTGGTTTCACCGTAGGCCCGCCCGTTTTATTTTTATATTTTCGTTACTCCATCCTACGGAAGAAACATCCCGAACGGGTCTCTACCCGGGAGAGGAATACTGCCCGTACCTCCAACCTGGGCTGGTTTCACCGTAGAATCTTTATATTTTCTTTCTTTTCTTTTTACTTTAGTTCTTAGCCTCTTTGCCTTTGAACACTTGCTTTCCTTTCTTATTCGAGCTTATAGCTCCCATTTTGCCACAGGCAAATCTCTTTCTCTTTTCTTTGAGCATTTAGCTCTTTACTTTCACTTTAAGCCTTTCGAAAGTACCTCGTCCGACGGGTCACTGCCCAGGGAGCCCTGCTCCACTTGACGAGTCTCAAATTCGAAGGCACCATTTACATTCTCTTTATGCTTTTTAGCCACTTTTAGCTTGCTTTTAACTTTAAGCCTTTCGAAAGTACCTCGTCCGACGGGTCACTGCCCAGGGAGTCCTGCTCCACTTGACGAGTCTCAAATTCGAAGGCGTCATTTATATCCTCTTTTCATTCTCTTTATCTTAAGCAATTTGCTTGTCTTGCTTATTAACCACTTTTTCATCCCTTACCCTAGGTCTTGCCACACGGGTAACCAGAGAGTCTCCTGGACTCTTACACATTTCACTTTCTTTGTTTAACTCAAATTGAAGTTAAAGTTATTGTCCATTTGCCCAGACACCCTATGACTCTCTAGGGTTATATTTGTTTAATTCTTTAACCTTGGGATCTTATCCCGCTTTCCTGATTCCTTACTGAATCCTAGAGTTAACTTAACTCTATTTTCCTGTTCCACTTTATCTTAGAGTTACACTGACTCTAATATCCTGTCTGTGGATTCAAACTCCACTAGTTCACCTTAGGTTCCCTTTACCTAAGTTCCATGTCATACTTGCCCTAGAGTTCCCTGACTCTATGCTGATCACTAGTTCACCTTAGGTTCTCTTTACCTAAGTTCCATGTCATGCTTGTCCTAGAGTTCCTTGACTCTATATTGATCACTCTATCCAGTGTCCTTAGGTTATTACCTAAGACCATGCCACTCATCCACCCTAGGATAACTCCTAAGTTGATGTCACTTGTCAAACCCCTATACTAGGTTTTCTCCTAGTCTTACTACCAACAAATGTTGTTCCCTTATGTCACGTGATTCCTAGGGTCATACCCTAACATGCTCACAATCATGAATAGCTACTCTTTTTCATGCATACAATTATTTTCATCTCATTCATAAAATAATAATTATCTCTACGCATGCATATTCATCATATATCTTTGGCAACCAACAGTTGCACTTTTTCTCTGTGTCTCTTTGCACATGCACAACTATTCCCCTATCTCTGGCAACCAACAGTTGCTCTTTTTCATCTGAATCCAACGATACAGGTAATCAATATCATAATTACCTAACGCCTCTAACAGGCTACTATCATGCTTCGAATCGAAAAGCAAGGGAGCAAGGGGAGAGGTCACCCAATTTCGGCAGAATTCCCCACCTTGTGGTGTCCCCAATTGCTTGTAGACACTTGCAATTGGTCTCCGCGCGATTCCACTTGTCTCCTCGAGCTTGCACGCAAAACGGTGCACATCCCTCGAGTCCGCACGCAAAATGATGCACGTCCTACAATCTTGCACGCAAAACGATGCATGTCATTAAAATCCATACGTAAGAATGGTGCGCGCCACTTCAGCCGGCACGCAAAACGATGCGCGACAACACGATCCGCACGCGAAACGGTGCAAGTACCTCAAATCTGCACGTAAAACGGTGCACGTCTGACTGTAGGGTTGCACGCAAAACGGTGCATATTTTTTCTAACCCTGCACGAAGAATGACGCACAATATTAGGATCGGCATGCAAAACTGTGCGCGACAACACGAACTGCACGCGAAACGGTGCACGTACCTCGAAACTGCACGCAAAATGGTGCACATCTGACTGTAGGGTTGCACACAAAACGGTGCAGATTTTTCCCTAGCCCTGCACGAAAATGATGCAAACCATCAGATTCTTCACGCGAAACTGCGCGCATTGGTCCAACCCGCACGCAAAACGGAGCACCTACCCCGTATTGGCACGCAAAATGGTGCACACTCTAATATAGGGTTGCACGCAAAACGGTGCATATTTTTCCGGCCCTGCACGCAAAACGAGATGCATTATTAGAGTCTGCACGCAAAACGGTGCCCGTTAGTACAACCTGCACGCAAAACGGAGTACATACCCTGTATTGGCACGCAAAACGGTGCACGTTCTTTTTTCAACTTTGCACACAAAACGGTGCATATTCTCCGAGCCTATGCCCAAAACTGAGCATACTTGTCGAATCCGCACGCAAAACGGTGCATATCTCCACGAGCGGCACGCAAAACGAGGCGCGCCCAAAATGCCCGCGAAACTCGCGCAGTAAAACGGCACAGTAAAACTTGGTCCCTAACACGCACATAGGCATGGGGGTCAAATCCATAATCCAAAAGGAAATGTAAAAACTGCGACAAAAATACCGCAAAATGGCACACGGGACCTACCTCAACATCGTCGTGTCGTCCAACGTGTCCACTAGGCTCTTTGGAACATCTTGCGCGCTCCACGGAGTCCACGGCGCGCTCGTACGCCCTCGAAAACCCAGGCGAAAATCGCCTTCCACCCCTCCACGTGCGCTCGGGTGAAGCCAACAGGGAGAAAAAGGAGAAAAAGGGGCAATTCGGGCCTAAATAGGCCGTTTCCTGACTTTCGGGCGCACCCTTTCAGGCGCCAGAAAACTTTCGGGCGGCTACAGTAACCGGGCCCCCACGCGGTCCATGGTCCACGGCGCGCCAGCTCAGCGCCACGTCACCACGCTCGGCCAACCCGAGCGTGACACGTGACCCTGGACCCGTGCACCGCGACCACGGAACTGCGGCGGCCAATCGTTGGCCGCCACGTGGACCGCACTACCCCCGTGGGGGTTGCGTCTTGTCCCGTCAGCGCGTCACATCGCGCTGACCGCCCAACGGGAGGCCGACACGTGGCCTATCCCCGCTGACCCGCTACAGTGCCCGCGCGCCTTCCCCGTGCACGCCCGCTCCATCGGTCAGGGCGTCCAATGGGGAGACGCCACGTGGCGCTTCCCCACCTACCACGCGCCTCGGGCCGCGCGCCCCCGCGCCTCGCGCGGGAAGGCTTGCCTCGAGATTCGCACCCGTGCCTCGGGATTCACGCCCGCTGCCTCAGGATCCGTGCCAACTGCCTCGGGATCCGTGCCAACTATCTCGGGATCCGTGCCACTGCCTCGGGATCCGTGCCAACAGTAACTTCCGGGCGCTACAGTAACTTCCGGGCGCATCGAAGTCCGGACCGGGCTGCTACAGTAACCGGTTTGCTACAGTGCAAAAAACCCGGTTCACTGCAGCCCGAAAACTGGCTTGCTACAGTACTTTCCGGGCGCCCGGTTCCCACTTTCGGGCGACCGAAACTTGGGCCCAAGCCTAGTTTCGCCCGTTTTCGTCCGTTCTTGCCCGTTTCTCGCCCGTTTTCGCTCAAATTTGACGGGCAGCCATAGTTTAACTTAATTTACCTCCTGGTACTTAAACTTTTCCGTTTGGACCCTCTCTGGTTTGCCAAAAGTTTCACTATATTTAATTTCGCTGGCGGAGCCCGTTCTCACTATCCGGGTGTCCGATCAACACGAAACTTTTACTGTGGCCTTAAAACACATTTACGGAGCTCCCGTAATTTTCTCGGAATTTTTCGAGACTGTGAATTTTCCACTTACAATCTGGGCCCACATTCTCATATAAGATTCCGGATCTCTTATCTTAATCCCGATTTGGGCCCAATTCACTTCCAGGTCATCCTTTACCTCAATAAACTAAATAAAATAGCATTTCATACTATTTTATTTACATTTATTTATATACCAAAATTCCGGTTCACTACACATCTGGCGACGAAGAACGCTGGGTGTTGCACGGAAAACCCCTCGCGCACCCGCCGCGGCGCACCTCCGTGCCGCAGTCCACGCGGCACAGTGCAGCCCACGGCCGCACAGCCCAAAAAACACGCCCTGCGCGGTGGCGGCCGGCAGCGTCGCGCGGCCCAAGAGCTGCCCGAGCGGCGCCCTGCAGCGCCGGGTGCCAAGCGCGCGGCCTGCAGGGCCGCGGGGCCCAAAGGGCACCCGCGCGTTGCCCTGCAGCGCCATGCACCATGCGCACGGCCTGCAGGGCCGCGGGGCCCAAAGGGCACCCGCGCGGTGCCCTGCAGCACCGCGCACCATGCGCGCGGCCTGCAGGGCCGCGGGGCCCAAAGGGCACCCCCGCGGCCCTCTGCAGCGCCGCGCACCTGGCGCGCGGCCTGCAGGGCCGCGAGGCCCAAAGGGCTGCCCGCGCGGCCCTCTGAAGTGCCGCGCGCCTGGCGCGCGGCCTGCAGGGCCGCGGGGCCCAAAGGGCACCTGCGGGGCCCTCTGCAGCACCGCGCGCCTGGCGCGCGGCCTGCAGGGCCGCGGGGCCCAAAGGGCACCTGCGCGGCCCTCTGCAGCGCCGCGCGCCTGGCGCGCGGCCTGCAGGGCCGCGGGGCCCAAAGGCGCCCGCGCGGCCCTCTGCACCGCCCGCGCGGCACCCTGCAGTGCCGCGCGCCATGCGCGCGGCCTGCAGGGCCGCACTGCACAGGGGCCGCCCGCGCGGCACCCCTGCAGTGCCGCGCGCCATGCGCACGGCCTGCAGGGCCGAGCGGCACAGGGGCCGCCCGCGCGCCATGCGCGCGGCCTACAGGGTCGCGCGGCATAGGGGCCGCCCGCGCGACACCCCTGCAGTGCCGAGCGCCATGCGTGCGACCTGCAGTGCCGCGCGGCCCCTTGCCGCAGCCCCGGGCAAACCAGCGCCCTGCTGCACAAATATGGCAGCAGGGCGCGCGCTGCGCGCGGTGAACAAGCGCGCACGCACAGCGCAGCCCACACAGCCACGCACCGCCACTAATTACGTGCGCGGCTCGCAGCTCCACACCTCGGACAACCTGTCCGGAACCCGCAGCAACAGGGAAGAGAAGAAAGGAAAAAGAAAAATAAACGAAGAGAAGAAATATTCCAAAAATCCCAAGAAAAGAAATAAACCAAATCAACCACCAACCTTGTCGTTGCCGTCGCGCGCTCCTCGCTCGGCGCTCCCTGGCAACCTATAGCCGGTCCACGCTCCCAGCTTACCACAAAGCTAAAACTTCTAAACCCTCTTCTCTCTTTCTCTTCTTTTCTCTTCCTGCTGCCCCACACCAAGCCAACCGAGTCTTCACAGGAGATGGAGGTGGTGAGGTGGAGTAAGGAGTGAAGCAGTCAAGGGTAGATAAATAAAAATAAAAGAAGCAAAAAGTAGTAAGGTTAATTAAAACCCACCTAACCCCCAACCAAGGAATTAAAACCCCATCTCATCATCAGCCCACCATCACCTCCCAACAGTAGACTAAAAAAAAAAAGAAAACCATAAGAAGCATTTAAAGTTAATTAATAAAATAATCTAATAAAGCCCACTATAACTCACTTTTCAGCTTCGGACCCTCCGCCGCAGTCCGGAACCTCCCGAACTCCGCTGTATACTGAAAATACACATGCTCGCACCTTTCCTTAGTCAAAAAGCTCGTCGGTGGAGTCAGAAAGCTCGAACCAAAAACCAGTACACTACACTCTCCCCCCCTTCAAATGGTTTCGTCCTCGAAACTCCCAAAAAGCTCCTAAATCAAGAGGGGGGCCTCAAATAAGTGTGGGTAGGTAGTCCTCAGCACATCCTCGGGCTCCCAAGTAGCCTCTCTCTCATCATGGTGGCTCCACAATACCTTCACATAGGGTATGACCCGATTTCGCAATTCTCTCGTCTCTCGAGCAAGAATTCGAATCGGGCGCTCACGGAAGTGCAGCTCCTCGTCCAGCTCCAAAGAAGTGAAGTCCACAATGTGAGAGGGATCATAGACATACCTCCTCAAGACAGATACATGGAAAACATCATGAGTACCGGCTAGACGCGGCGGTAGGGCAACCCGATAGGCGACAGGTCCGATACGCTCCAAAACCTCAAATGGTCCAATAAAACGCGGGCTTAGCTTCCCGCGCACTCCAAAGCGTCGAATCCCTCGAGACGGCGAGACTTTCAGAAACACATGATCTCCTACCTGAAACTCCAAGTCTCGCCGCCTCCTATCGGCGTAGCTCTTCTGCCGGCTCTGAGCAATGACCAAGTGGCGTCGAATAACCTTGACTTTATCCTCGGCGTCCAAAAGCAAATCTGGCCCCAAAGTTTTCCTTTCACCCACGTCACTCCAACATAGAGGCGATCGACATTTCCTACCATACAATGCTTCATAGGGCGCCATCTGGATACTCGCCTGGAAGCTATTGTTTTAGGCAAACTCTGCTAATCTCAAATGTCGATCCCAACTACCGCTAAAGCTCAGGACACAAGCTCTCAACATGTCCTCCAGAGTCTGAATAGTCCGCTCAGACTGTCCGTCGGTCTGTGGGTGAAAGGCGGTGCTGAACTGAAGCTGGGTCCCCAAAGCCGTCTGCAAGCTCCTCCAAAACTGAGAGGTAAACCTGGGGTCCCTATCTGATACAATAGACGCTGGCACACCGTGAAGCCTCACGATCTCGTCAAGGTATAACTGCGCTAATCTCTCCAAGGCCCAACCTGACTGAATCGGCAAAAAGTGGGCTGATTTAGTCAACCGATCCACGATCACCCAAATAGCATCAGCTCCACTCTAAGTCCTCAGCAGGCCCACAATAAAGTCCATGGTGACACAATCCCATTTCCACTCAGGCATCGGTAGGCTTTGTAACTTACCAGCGGGAACCTGGTGTTCCGCCTTAACCTGTTGGCAAGTTAGACAGTGGGCGACAAACCTACCAATATCCCTCTTCATGCCTTGCCACCAAAATTGTGACTTTAAATCCCTATACATCTTAGTTCCCCCAGGGTGGAGGGTGTAAGGTGTATAGTGAGCCACATTCAGGATCAGCTCTCTAATATCCATATCCACAGGCACACAAATGTGGTCCCTGTACCTGAGTACTCCCGCGGCATCCACAGAAAAGTCCCCGCTCTGACCAAGCTGCATCTGGTCTCGAACCCTCAGAAGATAGGGGTCCTCGCTCTGTTTTTGTCTGATCCTGTCCAACAGAGTGGGCTGCAAAACCAATGACATAAGTCTCGCAGAGTCCCCTGGGGCCACAATCTCTAAATCCAAACTCCTCAGCTGCTCTCTCAGTGGTCTCTGCTGGGTAATAAGCATGCTCAAGGTCTGCCCTGCACGCCTGCTCAAAGCATCCGCGACCACGTTGGCCTTGCCGGGATGATAGAGAATGCTCAAGTCATAATCCTTCAAAAGCTCAAGCCACCGGCGCTGCCTTAGATTGAGTTCTTTCTGAGTGAAGAGGTATTTCAAACTCTGATGATCGGTGAAGACCTCACAGCGCTCCCCATACAAATAGTGCCGCCAGAGCTTTAGGGCAAAAACAACCGCAGCCAACTCTAGGTCATGTGTAGGGTAATTTCTCTCATAATCCTTTAACTGGCGTGAAGCATAGGCAATTACCCTACCATGCTGCATCAACACGCATCCAAGGCCGCTGTGGGAGACATCACTGAAAATCACGAACCCCTCTCCCATGACTGGTAGTGCAAGGACTGGTGCTGAAATCAATCTCTGCTTCAAATCCTCGAAGCTTTGTTGGCATTGCTCTGTCCATACAAATTTTTTCCCTTTCTTGGTCAATCTAGTGAGGGGGGTAGAGAGCTTCGCAAAGCCCTCAACAAAACGACGGTAGTAGCCCGCAAGGCCCAAGAAGCTCCGAATCTCCGTCACCGTCGTAGGTCTAGGCCAATCCCGAACTGAAACAATCTTCGCCGGGTCCACTGCCACTCCTGCGGCTGAAACAATGTGGCCTAGAAAAGAAACCTCCCGAAGCCAAAAGGCGCACTTCTTTAACTTCGCATACAGCTTCTTCTCCCTCAGAAGCTGTAGCACTAACCTCAAGTGCTCCTCGTGCTCAAAGTCGCTACGGGAGTAAATCAGAATGTCATCGATGAAAACCACCACAAAACGGTCCAAGTACGGCTGAAAGACTCGGTTCATCAGATCCATGAACGCAGCCGGGGCATTCGTCAAACCAAAAGGTAGCACTGTAAACTCGTAATGCCCATACCGAGACCTAAACACCGTCTTGGACACATCCTCGGCCGTCACCCTCAGCTGGTGGTAACCGGACTGCGGATCTATCTTCGAGAAAATCGTGGCTCCCTGAAGCTGATCAAATAAATCATCAATCCGAGGAAGTGGATACTTGTTCTTGACGGCCACTTTATTCAATTCTCTGTAGTCCACACAAAGCCTAAGTGACCCGTCCTTTTTCTTCACAAAAAGAATCGGGGCTCCCCAAGGAGAAACACTAGGACGAACAAACCCGCGATCCATGAGATCCTGAAGCTGAGCCTTTAACTCTCTCAATTCTGCTGGTGCCATTCTGTAGGGTGCCTTAGAGATTGGCGTGGTTCCAGGAACCACGTCAATCACAAACTCAATCTCTCGATCCGGCGGCATAGACGATAGCTCAGGAGGGAACACATCTGGATACTCTCGGACGATAGGAATGTCCTCGAGTCCAGGCATCGCCGTAGGTGCCTCTACAACAGTAGCTAAGAAAGCAACACAACCACGACTCATCAGCTGTCGGGCTCTAGCAGAAGAGATCGTCGCTGCAAACAGCGTACTCTGACAACCTCTGAAAACATACTCCTCCTGACCCGGCTCCCTGAGGGTCACAGTCCTCTCTCGACAATCAATAGCAGCGTAATACTGAGTCAACCAATCCATACCCAAAACTACGTCGAAATCCCGGAGCTGACGAAGGACCAAAAGATCAACAGGTAAAATCCAAGGCCCTAACTGCACAGGGCAGGACCAACAACACTCATCAACGTGTAGAACATGATCGGGTACCTGAACCTCACGAGCACAAGACAATGGTCCTATCTCTAGCCCATGCATGAATGCAAATGTCCTACTGATGAATGAATGAAATGCTCCGGTATCAAATAAAGCTCTAGTGCGAGTAGAGGAGATAAGGATAATACCTGCCACCACGTGGCCAGCTGCCCCCGCATCATCGACCTGTGCGGTGTACACCCTGTCGCTCGGGGGTGGTTGCCTGTCCGACTGCCGCGACGAAGTGGCCCTATCCCCCTGGCCAAAACCTGTCGAGGATCCGCCCGTCTGAAAGGGCGGTGGAGGAAGAACTGAAGCTGCCGACGCTGCTGATGACCCCGCTCTAGGACAAGACCACGATCTGTGCCCTGCCTGCCCACACCGGTAACATCGGCCCTGCCGCTGATCACACTGCTGGGGGGCGTGGGGTCCGCCGCAAATCACACAACTATCAGTGCTGCTCTGCTGCTGCTGCTGCTGCTGCCTAGGAGGCCGGGAGCCCCCCGATCTCTGTCTCCTCTGTGCCCCGCGGCCTCGAGGCTGGATCTGTGGCGGCCTCGGGGGCCGCGGTCTGCTCGTCTGCCCAAAATCCTGCGGTGCGGGGCGTTTCTCCCCGGAACTAGTCCCTGGCGCCCCGCCCCTCTCTTCCATGATCACCCTCCCTCGAGAGACCCACCGTGCACGCTCCATGGCTGCGTCCAGAGTCAGCGATCGGTGTGAATGAACCAGATGATAAATATCCGGGTGCAGCCCTCGCTCGAACAGGTCCACCCTCTGGGCCTCATCAGGGGCAACATGTGGCACGCTGCTCAATAAACGCTGGAACTCTCGGATGTAATCCGAAGGGGTCGACTACCCTGCTGCTGTGACACCCCCGGAATTTGGATTAGTCCTCTATATAAATGATATAATAGGACTAAATCTCTAACCCGGCTATAGCATTTTGGATGGTAGCAAGATCCAAGAGGAACATGAGAGTTAAGCGTGCTAGAGCTAGAGTAGTTCTAGGATGGGTGACCCCCTGGGAAGTGGGGCGTCACAGTTGGTATCAGAGCCATTCACCAGCCGGAAATGTGAGATGAGTCTCGGCTGAGCCAGGGTTTTATAGCGGGTAGAGCGAGGCTCCCCGGCTAATGACCGTTGTGAGTGGAGTGCAGCTCCTCACAAGGTCGACTAAGGCTAGCGAGACGAGTCTCACATCGCCTTGTGCTTTTGAGTGTGCTTGAGCCTGACGTGGACGTCAGGGCTTAAAGGGGGGAAGAATGTGACACCCCCGGAATTTGGATTAGTCCTCTATATAAATGATATAATAGGACTAAATCTCTAACCCGGCTATAGCATTTTGGATGGTAGCAAGATCCAAGAGGAACATGAGAGTTAAGCGTGCTAGAGCTAGAGTAGTTCTAGGATGGGTGACCCCCTGGGAAGTGGGGCGTCACAGCTGCAGTCGACGGAGATCCCCCTCAAACTTCTGCTTTGCACTGTCGGGGAAATAGGCCCCGAGTAGCAAAGCGCGAAACTCCTGCCAAGACATCACCTGAGCTCCTGGCGGTCCCGCGGGGCGGACACGACGCCACCAAGTCTCTGCGTCACCCTCCAGGAAGTGTGTAGCCAAATACACTTGATGCTTTTCCTTAATAAACAGGTTCTCAAATAAATTTTCTATTGCTGAAATCCAGTTTTCTACTTCCCGTGGCTCTGAACTCTGCCCGGCGAATCGTGGAGGACGGAACTGGCTGACATAAGCTAATCGATCCGTGAGCTCCCTCTGCTCCGACTCTGTCGACGGGGCGATCTGTGATGAGGTCGATGAAGTCACCGCTGGCGGTGCCGCAGATGTCCTCTGCTCAAGTAACCTCATCATCCGCTCCATATTTTCCTCCTGGCGTTTGGCTGCCTCCTCCTGGCGCCGCAACGCCTCAGACATCTAGGCCACTTGGGCCCGCAGCTCATGAACCTCCCCCTGTGCAGCCTCCTCCTGCTCAGGCCTGTCCTCAGACGCGGAGTGCGCCCTCGTCGTCGCACGACGTCTCGGAGGCATCTCAGGCAACTGTGACAGGGAAAACAGGGTGTCAGAGAACCAAAACCTCACGACCCAAAGCAAGCAAAAGTCTAAAACATGTTTCCCACTCTAAAGTGTTGTGTTGTCTGCAGCCAACAGAACTACTTTAGAGAGCTAACATGTAAAGTCACTCGCCCGAAATCCCGGGGGAGTCACAACACAACCAAAACTCTCGCTACCACACATCTCTCTCGACAGTCACTCCACTGTCCAACCAAAAGCCTAGGGTCCCTAAGTCCCCAATGACCTATACACCTAGGCTCTGATACCACCTAATCTGTCACGCCACGGGGTCGAGCCTGCGACCCGGGCTCGCCAACAGATCCGCCGTCTGTGCAGAAACTGCCGCACAGACGAAGCGTCTAACCTGTAAAAAGAGATCTAGCTATACAAGTATCAGAGCAGAAGAGATGCAACACTGTAGAAAATAAACTGTATACAAGAGTCACTAAGTAAATAGTCCAGGTACAACATCCACTACCTCCCAAAATAGGGTACACCATCACTATCTAGTACAAAAGTGGGAAACCAAAAATACCCGGGTAGCTCTACCTGTGACTCTACAGACCCAGGAGGGACTAGTCGGCCAAGCCCTTGTCGCGGTTTGAAGACTCCGCACGTGCCGGCCGTGGAACGGCCACCTCAGAAACACCTGTCACACACGGCGGGGGTGAGATCAACTGAAAAGTCAGATCTCAGTGGGTACCGATGTCCTATCCTCGGTAGCCCACCAAGTCCACTAGAGGCAAAAACAGATAGATAGATAGATAGATAGATAGATAGATAGATAGATAGATAGATAATACTGAAATGAAGGTTGTAAGTAAATCTATCACAATATGCCTCAATGCAATGCTGTACTAAATGACATCTAGAATCATATGAAATGACCACCCGCACATGTCATTCCCCCGCAGCCACCCGGTAACTCGGCCAGGGGCGAACTTCCACTGGTGTCTCGGCCAGGGAAGTACTCTCCTGGTAACTCAGCCAGGGAAAAAGTCCTTCCGGTAACTCGGCCGGGGAAAGGTACCCTCCTGGTAACTCGGCCAGGGAAAATGCCCTCCCGGTGACTCGGCCGGGGAAAAATACCCTCCTGGTAACTCGGCCAGGGAAAATGCCCTCCCGGTGACTCGGCCGGGGAAAAATACCCTCCTGGTAACTCAGCCGGGGAAAATGCCCTCCTGGTAACTCGGCCAGGGGCTTTGAATACAGCTGTGTAATCCAGAGCGAACACCCAAGAGCATAATACGTGTCTTAGTCGGTAACCATAACCCGCGACTTACACGGCCGACCCGCACTTGCCTGATAGCACAAGGTCACAATACCTTTGCGTTTGGAAAAAAAATGGGCATCCCGTAATCCTTTCGGAAGAAACCAACTCACCTGTGAAGAACCTGCAAAAACCGTGCGCCCAACGGAGGTCTCGGCGCGATCCCACAACTCCACGCGGCACAGCACTCACCACCGATCACGTAGCCAAGCTGACTCTGAGTCACTACTGCGAAAAGGTGAAAAACTGGGATCAAGAAAGCCTGCGGTCAAAACCGCGCTCAAAACGGCGGAAAGACCCATCTGGCGACGAAGAACGCTGGGCGTTGCGCGGAAAACCCCTCGCGCACCCGCCGCGGCGCACCTCCGTGCCGCAGTCCACGCGGCACAATGCAGCCCACGGCCGCACAGCCCAAAAAACACGCCCTGCGCGGTGGCGGCCAGCCGCGCGGCCGGCAGCGCCGCGCGGCCCAAGAGCTGCCCGAGCTGCGCCCTGCAGCGCCGCGCGCGGCCTGCAGGGCCGCGGGGTCCAAAGGGCCGCCGCGCGGTGCCCTACAGCGCCGCGCACCATGCGCGCGGCCTGCAAGGCCGTGGGGCCCAAAGGGCTGCCCGCGCGGCCCTCTGCAGCGCCGCGCGCCTGGCGCGCGGCCTGCAGGGCCGCGGGGCCCAAAGGGCTGCCCGCGCGGCCCTCTACAGCGCCGCGTGCCTGGCGCGCGGCCTGCAGGGCCGCGGGGCCCAAAGGGCGCCCGCGCGGCCCTCTGCACCGCCCGCGCGACACCCTGCAGTGCCGCGCGCCCAGCGCGCGGCCTGCAGGGCCGCCCACGCGGCACCCCTGCAGTGCCGCGCGCCATGCGCGCGGCCTGCAGGGCCGCCCGAGCGGCACCCCTGTAGTGCCGCGCGCCATGTGCGCGGCCTGCAGGGGCCGCCCACGCGGCACCCCGGCAGTGCCGCGCGCCATGCGCGCGGCCTGCAGGGCCGCGCGGTACAGGGGCCACCCGTGCGGCACCCCTGCAGTGCCGTGCGCCATGCGTGCGGCCTGCGGGGCCGCGCGGCCCCTTGCCGCAGCCCCGGGCAAACCTGCACCCAGCTGCACAAATATGGCAGCAGGGCGCGCGCTGCGCGCGGTGAACAAGCGCGCACGCACAGCGCAGTCCACACAGCCACGCACCGCCACTAATTACGCGCACGGCTCGCAGCTCCACACCTCGGACAACCAGTCCGGAACCCGCAGCAACAGGGAAGAGAAGAAAGGAAAAAGAAAAAGAAACGAAGAGAAGAAATATTCCAAAAATCCCAAGAAAAGAAATAAACCAAATCAACCACCAACCTTGTCGTTGCCGTCGCGCGCTCCTCGCTCGGCGCTCTCTGGCAACCTACAGCCGGTCCACGCTCCCAGCTTACCACAAAGCTAAAACTTCTAAACCCTCTTCTCTCTTTCTCTTCTTTTCTCTTCCTGCTGCCCCACACCAAGCCAACCGAGTCTTCACAGGAGATAGAGGTGGTGAGGTGGAGTAAGGAGTGAAGCAGTCAAGGGTAGATAAATAAAAATAAAAGAAGCAAAAAGTAGTAAGGTTAATTAAAACCCACCTAACCCCCAACCAAGGAATTAAAACCCCATCTCATCATCAGCCCACCATCACCTCCCAACAGTAGACTAAAAAAAAAAAAGAAAACCATAAGAAGCATTTAAAGTTAATTAATAAAATAATCTAATAAAGCCCACCATAACTCACTTTTCAGCTTCGGACCCTCCTCCGCAGTCCGGAACCTCCCGAACTCCGCTGTAAACTGAAAATACACATGCTCGCACCTTTCCTTAGTCAAAAAGCTCGTCGGTGGAGTCAGAAAGCTCAAACCAAAAACCGGTACACTACAGTTCCGCCTTCACCTGTTGACACACCAGGCATCGTGCCACGAACTGCTCCACATCGTTCTTTAATTTAGGCCACCAAAAGGTCTGCCTCAGGTCCCTCTACATTTTTGTACCTCCGGGATGCGCAGTGTAAGCGGCGTTATGCGCTTCTGCCAGAATTTCCTTTCTTAATTCCGGCACCTCAGGCACGCAAACCCGTCCCCAGAATCTGAACACGTCATCAGCGCCGATCACAAAATCCCCACCTGGTTCCGAGGATGACCTGTCCAGTACTTGCTGTAGTTGTGGGTCCGTCGCTTGTCCTTCTGCGATCCTCTCTATCAGCGTAGGCTTTATTACCAAGGAAAGGAATTTCGCAACTGCTCCTGCTGGCACTACCTCCAGTCTTAGTTGTGAGAATTGTGCGACTAGCCGATCTTGTCGGGTAAGGGCGCTCAGTGCCGTTTCCCCCGCCTGCCCCTTCCGGCTCAAGGCATCGGCCACCATATTTGCCTTTCCGGGGTGGTAATGAATGGACAAATCGTAGTCCTTCAGTAATTCCAACCACCGCAGCTGTCGTAAGTTCAACTCCTTTTGCGTAAACAAGTATTTGAGGCTCTGATGGTCGGAGTACACGTTACAGTGCGCCCCGTAGAGGTAGTGCCTCCAGAGCTTCAACGCAAACATGACTGCCGCGAGCTCCAAGTCGTGTGTAGGGTAGTTCCGCTCATAATCCTTGAGCTGTCTTGATGCATATGCGATGACTTTTCCCTGTTGCATCAACACGCTTCCCAGTCCACTTCGAGATGCATCACCGTAGATCTCGTAATCCTCACCGGGCTGTGGCAACGTGAGCACCGGTGCCCGCGTGAGTCTGTCCTTGAGCTCCTCGAAGCTCTTCTGGCATTGATCTGTCCAAACGAATTTCTCCCCCTTTCGGGTTAGTCGAGTAAGGGGAGTGGCTATCTTTGAAAAGCCTTCCACGAAGCGTCGGTAGTATCCTGCCAGCCCGAGGAAGCTTCGGATTTCTGTCACCGTGGTCGGGCGAGCCCAGTCGGTCACCGATTCTATCTTTCTCGAATCTACTGCAATCCCCGTGGCCGAGACAATATGTCCCAGAAAATCGACCTCACGGAGCCAAAACTCACACTTTTTGAGTTCGGCATACAGTTTTGATCCATTAGGGTGCCCCTCCGGGTGGCACACTTGGTCGGATGAACCCCTTGTCCAGGAGGTCCTCAAGTTGTGCCTCCAATCCCTTTAGTTCGGCGAAGGCCATTATGCATGGCGCCCTCGCGATGGGCTTCGACCCCAGGATTAGCTCTTTAGAGAGGTCGTCCACGTGTCCGGGTGGCATCCCCGGGGGGTTCGGACGGAAAGACATCCGGGAATTCCATTACTGTCGGAAAGTCCGAAAGTGAGGGGGAGGGGGGTGCGTCGAATGACTACATCCATCGAGGCCAGAAAGGCCACGCACCCATCCCCTCGAAGTTTCCTAGCTCGCGACCCGTAGGTTACGTAACCAGCACACTAGCGGTGTACCCGCGTGGTGTTCTCCCTTTGCCCAAACTCGGCCCATTTGACGCTGGATCTGAAACGACTGAGTTTTTACCCTGCTTAACGGCCGACATGCCTTGTTGCCGTTAGGCAGGGCGTGGGGCGCAACTAATCTCTAATTACCAAAATAACCCGCAATGGGAACCCTCTGGAAGGTGTGAAGGTCCGCTGCTTGCACCACTTCGAAGATGTTGCTTCGTAATCCGTCAACGAAGAGGCGGGCTTTATGAGCTTCGTCCCTTATGACGAAAGGGACGCAATTTGCCAACCTCACAAACTCTCGTTGATACTCCATGACGGATCTGTTCCCCTGCCGAATATGCTTCAGATCGTCTTCCATTTGCTGTTTCACACTGTTGGAGAAGAACGCTCCGAACAGCTTTTCTCTGAACTCGGTCCATGTCGGTAAGGCGCCGCCATTCGTGGAATCCGGGCGTACCGTTTTCCACCATATCCGGGCATTTCCCTCAAGACAATGAACCGCTAGGGGAACTCTTTCGTGTTCCTCCATCATTAAATCCTCAAATAGATTTTCCATTGTATCCACCCACTTTTCCACGACCCAGGGATCGGTCGTCTCGCCTTCGAATACGGGTGGGTCGTGTTTCTTGAACTCGGACAGGTTCTTTCTCACCCTGTCCCGTTCCGTCCGTTGGGTGGAGGCTCCGCCCGTAACGGGTCCCGAAGCCGTTGGGCTGGGTGCGGCCAATGGCGTGGTCGGTCGGTCCATCGACACCCCGGTGGTCGCTGTCTGGGGAGGAGCGGCCGTTGTTTCATCATGGGTCCCCGATGGTCCTGCCATGGGCGGGCTTGCTTCGAGTGGTGGGACCCGGGCGCTCTCCCCAGGCTTGGCCCGCTGCTGCTGCGTCAGTTGGCGCACGTGCTCCGTGAGGGTTAAGAGTTGTCCACCCATCTCTCGCAACTGTTGGCGGATTAGTTCGTTCTCCGCAGTTGCTGGAGCCGCATCATCGGCTCCTGCATTTTCAGTTGACGATCTTGTACGAGCCATACTCCACTGTGAACAAAGAAAAATCATTAATCCTAGTTCGTTCGGTCTAGCACCTTGACCTACTAAGCCTAGGACTCTGTCCCTTATTTTCCCCCCGCTCACGCTCGTACGACACACCTATACTTTGGTTATCAACTTAGTTAGTCATTGTGTCATTACATTCTGTCGATGTTGGTCATGATCACCTTGGTTAAAGTTGTTTTTCTCTGATACCATAAAATCTGTCACGCCCCGGAGGTTTGAACATTGCGGAAAACGTACCCATTTTTTTTTTTCTAAAATATCTTACGGAACCTTGCCTCCGGCGCGTATCAGACCCGCCGCATATACAGATTCACTCCCCAAACGGGCGGAGTCTCCTTTATATATGCACGGCGTTGCCAACAAGTCGTATACTTTAACCATTCCAAACATGACGGCAAAGAGGAGAGAACATATTCATTCATATCATCACCGCTATTCTAAAAGACTATAGCATAAACCCATGGGTTTTGAAAATCGGTGCCCACTCGACACCCAGCTTTCTAAAACGTTTTCGCAAACTCTTTGCGCGGCCATTAACTTGAAAGGATAAATCCACGGGTTTTGGAATCGGTGCCCACACGACACTTGCTTTGAAAACACTTTTGAAACCTGTTGTATTTGAAAACAAGCCGCTATTACACATCCTAACATTCACAGTTAATTAGATGAAAAGCCTCATCCCAACATCCATCAGAAACCACAGTAATGAATCACAACTAAACAAACCATAGTATAACTAAATAACCAAAAGTAAAGAAAGAACGTATCGTTTTACTAGCCCTTTCGGCTAATGTCCTCTAACGGATGCCTCACCGTCGTCCCGGGTTCCACCCCTACTCGAACTTGTCACAGAGTGGGTTGTCAGTGACTGATAAAGTAGAAACATGTAAGTAAACGCAATAACAGAACGAACACACCGAATCACCGGAGCATTTACTTTCCCCGTCCCCCTCATGTATCGCTAAATCCCTGTTGAAAGTCCCGCTGGGCACCTACCCCAGTATTCAGAATAATTTGGGCCCCAACCCCAATACCGTACTCATCTCCTTGGTGCCTCCAACCCCTCGACTGCCCAAGTAGCAGCCACCTCCCCTTGAGGGGTCCCCACTAACCTCACCTTGTGGGGTACACGGGTAAATGTCTTACCATCTTTCCGGAAAAATACACCCTCTGTAGTGGCCAAACTGCCGGTGTGCGTGTAAGCAATATGAGTGTATTTATTGCCTTGCGACCTCAGTCGCTTTAACCAGAATAATATACCACACCTGCGACCGCAGCCGCTTTGATTGACATCATAAGAGGGATTCACATGCTATGGGGTTAGTCAAAACTTTAAACATATCTACTTTATCAAACGAGTATTCGGAAACAACACCACACCGGTAATAACCAACACCTACCCACCTCGATTATGCGAAACGCGTATTCCAGAGACTGAGACTTGCTCTCTGTTGACGCCCGGACCTAGAAGTAGTCCCCAAAAGAGCCATGGTCAGATCAACAATATAGTAGTGGATAAACCGAGCCCAAACAACTCAACAACACTAAGGACACTTGACCCGGCGGTGGCGCCCATGCGCGTAGAGCGACGCGGCGGCCCCCCGCGGAGTTGCGTGTCGTACGGCCGCGCGGGCACCGGCCCCGCGCGGCATTTATCGCGACCGCGCGGGCCCTAGCTCCGCGCGACGCATGCCGCGGCTGCGCGGGTACTTACCCCGCGCGGTTTCATCCGCCGCCGTGCGGACCTCAGCCCCGCACGGCGCAACCGCGGCCGCGCGGGCGCCGGCCCCGTGCGGCAATCGCCGTGGCCGCGCGGGCACAAACCCCGCGCGCCGCTACCGTACGGGCGCCCGCCCGCGCGGCAATTGCCGCGGCCGGGCGGGCACCAACCCCGCGCGCCGCAACCGCACGGGCGCCCGCCCGCGCGGCAATTGCCGCGGCCGCGCGGGCACCAACCCCGCACGCCGCAACCGCACGGGCGCCCGCCCGTGCGGCATTAGCCGTGGCCGCGCGGGCACCAACCCCGCGCGCCACGTGCTGTCACCGTCGCAGCCGCGCGGGCACCCGCCCGCGTGGTACAAGCTGCAGTCGCGCGGGCAAGGACCCGCGCGGCATGCAATGCCGCCGCCGCGCTGGCACCCGCCCGCGCGGCATGTGCTGCAGCCGTGCGGGCAACGCCCCGCGCGGCATGCAACGCCGCCGCCGTGCGGGCACCCGCCCGCGCGGTATGTGCTGCAGCCGTGCGGGTAACGCCCCGCGCGGCATGCAACGCCGCCGCCGCGCGGGCAACCGCCCGCGCGGCATGTGGTGCAGCCGCGCGGGCAACGCCCCGCGCGGCATGCAACGCCGCCGCCGCGCGGCACCCGCCTGCGCGGCACGCGCGGCGCTTGCCGCGGCCGTGCGGGCACGGGCCCCGCGCGGCTTTTACCCTAGCCGCGGCCACGCGGGGAGCTTGATCTCGCGCGGCTCTAGCCGCAGCCGCTCGGGCACCGTCCCCGCGCGGTGCGCATTACGGTCGCGCGGCGACGCCTTAGGGCTTCGCGGCGCGACACGTTGGGTAGCAAACGGCTACTCCTAAACTCCATGAAAGACCGATACCCAAAAACCGAGCGAAACTATACCAAAATAAAATTAGTTTACCTCTAATCGTAGGAGACGGCTATCCGTTCTCGCTCCCGATTTTGGCGCGTTCGACGGGTGGGTTTGAATCCTTTAGCTTTCACCTTCTTTTCCACCGTTCTCTTCCGATTTGAGTTTCGCCTTTCTTCTTGTTTCCTCCGGTTAGGGTTTCGTCTTTCTTTTTTTCTTTTTCTCTCTCTTTCTTTCGGGAGAAGATAACGAAATATCTTTTCGTGCGGTAATAACCACCTTGGGTATTTTAAAAATTCCCAATTAATTAATTCCTTAATTAATTAATTCCCCGATTAATTTATTCCTCTATTAATTAATTCCTCATTTTAGATCCTTCAGGATAATTCCTTAAAGATAATTCTATCTTTTTCCTCGGAAAGCGTGCCAAATCACTTACGCGGATTTCGATGCACCCCTGGCCATTGCGATCACTTTCTACCCCTTTCCGGGAGTTCCATAAGTCAGAATCCGGATCCGATCGCACTGCCGTTCTCCGTTTTCCGAGCTCTATCGCAGAAAAATACCCGCACCTTCGAATTAACAACTTAAGTAGACCCGTTACGTTAGTTACATTAAACGGAACCTTTATATAGGAGGTATTAAGGGTTACAAAATCTATGATATTACAAAAGATTTTCTCATAAAATACTATCAAGCATCCATAATATGTGGTAGCTTCACACACTAACCGGACGACCGGGGTGGCAGCTCTTTCCAACATGTGGTGGTAGTTTTCACACTCCTTTCGGATGTAACTCTTTCCACATCTTTTTCATTCGTTTATTTACCCTTGTAAGAATGCAATCTCTTACGTGAAAGAATTAACTCCCAAATTTTAGTCTATTCGTTGTCTCATGTTTATCACAATGAATTCACACAACGAGATAGGTTAAGCACCTTAAGATCACACATGATTACTAAAATTTGATGAATATAACTATCAAAAACTCCTATAATGGAATATCTTCAAAGATTATGATTATGGAGTAAAGTTGATAATTAATATGAAATTAAATTGGAGTGAATGAAAGTAAACCCTTTTTGTATTCAATGCACTCGTTCGTTAAAACCCTTTTGTTTGAAAACAAAACATAAAAACGAAAAGCATTGAAATCATGTAATGCAAAGATCAAGAAAAATATGAAGAGAAAAACAATCAAAGCATTACATACAGTCAAAAGCAATTTAAAACTTAAGACAAGGAAAGATATCACCTTTCCGAATCCAAAATCGTCGGATTTTGGGTTGTCTTCATTCATTGTGGTCGTGAGTTGATAGCTTTGACTGTTGGTCCACCTTAGGTCTTTGTGTTGCAATGATCCACTTGAATGATTGATGTTGTGGCTCGAACCTTTGGTGGATTGAGGGAACTCCATTAAATTGATGTGTCTTTTGAATTCGTTGAGTCCGCTCCGTAGATGAAGTTGCCGAATAATTCTTCTTTCTCTTTTTCGGGCACGTCTTCATCAAGTGTCCTTCAAGTCCACATTGGTGACAAGTTCTTCCTTTCAATTTAGTTGTGGAACTTGAAGCCTTCACAGTTTGGTTCTGTTTGAATCCCAAACCAACTTTGCTTGTTTGACCTAATCCGGGCATACCGTCGAGTTTCTTGGAACCGGTTGAAAGCTTTTGTATGCCGGATTTGAGTTGATGAACTTGCTTGGTCAAAGCTTGGTTGGTGACATGAATTTCCTCAAACTGCTTTCCAAGAAAACCAATCTTGTCCATATGTGATTTAACGATTATTTCCGATTGGTTTTGCTTTTCTTGGAGGATTTTATTATTATCCAATAAAAGTTCTCGTTCCTCCTCGAGATCATGAAGTTTGATCTTTAAAGCACGGTTCTCGTCCTGAACCTCAAATCGTTGCTTCCTCAACTTCTTAATATGCTTAGCCATCTTCTTTGATTCCGTAAGAAGTTGTTGATATGCCTCAACGAGTTCTTCTTCGTCCGACTCCCCCTCAGTTGATGACTCTCCATCGGATGTTGATGTTTCATGCAAAATCAAAGAAGTAGAGTCAGTAATTAAAGATGATAAGCAAAAATTAGAGGAGGGAATTTGAGAAGCATGAAAAGCAACAACTTTATCCTTTTCCTCATTACTTGTGGCCGATTCATCGGAAGTAGAATTGTCCCAAGTTTTTGCTTGCAAAGCCTTCTTTTTATATGATTTCTTAGAAGGACAATCCGTTGAGATATGGTCGTAGCCTTTGCATCTATAGCATTGGATTTCCCCTTCGAACTCATCTTTTTCTTTTTCTTTAGAAGGTTTTGCAAAGCTTTTGAGTTTAGAGGATTTAGAACCCGATGATCCTTTAGATGGTTTCGAGGATGAAGATCTATCGGTTCGATTCTTCCAAAACTTCCGACGAAATTTCTTTGTGATCCGCGTCAGTTGTTCTTCAAAATCGGCAAGAGATATTTCATCGTCGGAGTTTGATTCGCTATCTTCTTCCTTCGTAGATTTGAATGCAATACTTGTAAGCTTAGAAGAAGACTTGGAAGAAACTTGATTAGTAGGAAAAGTCATTTCATATGTTTGTAAAGCACCTACTAATTCCTCTATTCTCATGTCATCCGGATGATTGACGGTTTCAATGGCGACAACCTTTGCCCTAAACCGTTCCGGAAGAGTCCGAAGAATCTTTCTTACAACTTTTGACTCCGGGATCTTTTCTCCTAAATTAGCACATGTATTGATTATATCTTGAAGGCTGATATAATAAGCAGTAAACAATTCATGCTCATCCATATGAATAGAGTCAAATTGACTTGTAAGCATCTGGAGCTTTTGAATTTTTACTAGATTAGTACCCTCATGTGTAATTTTAAGAATATCCCAAATCTCCTTTGCAGTTTCACACGCGGAAATACGTGTGAACTCGGTCGAGGAAAGAGAATTAAATAAAGCGTTCATACCTTTCCCATTGTAAGAAGATTTTTCGATCTCCTCTCTGGACCATCTAGAGCGAGGTTTTGGGGTAGTAGAATTTCCTACTTCCTCAATTGGATGCACCCAACCTGTCACGCCCCGGGTGTAAACCAGAACCCGGGCCCGTCTACAGATTCGCCGAGAACACGGTATTTCCCGCGTACACGAAGCGCTAGTACCTGCTCAGATATAAGAGATAATAAAAAGAGCATAAAACAGAGCTGAAGTATAAACTAATACGTCTTAGACTGAAGCTAGAAATAAAATACAGTACATCTATAAAAATAATACATCTGTCTCTCCCAGCTCACCAAATAAAATACAAACAGCTGGCTAAAGCCAGACCCAAAAGTAAAGTACAACCGTCTGAGGAAAAATGGTACACCAATAGCCCAGCTAACTCGCTCATCCTGCCTCGGGATCTATCTACACAGCCGTCCTCACACCTCGACCCACCGCTGAAAACCCAGCAGCACCCGCAGAAGACACTGCAAAACAAAGGAGAAGACAAAGAGGAAAGGAAAATGGGGGTGAGAACTACTAGTAAACTAGTAGCCTCCCCTAGTGGGTAAAGCCTCAAACTCCGACGCACCCACTAGGTCTACCAGAGGCAAAAGGGAGAAGAAGAGTGGTAAGTAACAAAACTGCTAAAAAGGAAACTACCACTACTATGCCTCTAAATGCATCAGTAACCAAACTGTCCCGGTAACTCAATCTATCCACCAGTAAAAACTGGTACTGCCTGCTGTCGCCCTCATCATCGGGCAAATAAAGCCGCGCCGATGTGATGGCAAAACTCAATCACTGTCTAACCCCAACGCTCTAGAGGGGAAATTCCCCAACGCTCTAGAGGGGAACTCTACCTGACCCCGACACTCCGGAGGGGAACTCGAGGGGAGCGACCCACACGAGGAAAGCTTCACCGGGCATATAAAGCCGCGCCTGTGTGATAACAACTCAATCCCTGTCTGACCCCCACGCTCTAGAGGGGAACTCCCCAACGCTCTAGAGGGGAACTCGATGTCTCAAAATAGCAGGACTGGATCACGACTCTGATCAAAGTGGAAAAAATCCCCTCACTAAAGAAAATTCGATCCCCAATCTGATGCATAAGTAACCATCCGGTCAACTGCCCAATATCCGCGGTCGCCGCGATACTCACTATCAACAACCAAGCGCAACAACCGACACCCGGTCAACCACCCAATATCCGCGGTCACCGAAATAACCCACAATCCAATAATCAAATACCACCTATCCCCGACCCCAAGGTCCCGGCTACACTATCCCGTACCCCTGCTCAAACCCGAGCAACAAGAACCACCTGACTAAAGAATAAGGAGAAAAAGCAAGCATGGTTTCTCCTAAGTCAAGTTCCAATATAATAGTGTAGCAACAAATAGTGGCCTATCTAGATGACCATACAAGCATGCTTATGTCCACAAGAAAGATAAAAGAAAAGGTGACCAATAGTGATTCCACATGTGTAACAATTAATAGCTCCGCATAGATATAACCATCATGCTAAAATATTATCCAACCACACATGTCTATAATCCATGTTCCATAATAGAGCATTACTATCCACCTATGCATGTCATAAAATCCTCAAGTAGTACCAACCATCAAGGTAATTTAATTATCCCAATTTAAGATTCAATTGCACATGCAGAGTTAACCGCTAACATAGCAAACCATATGTCCCAACAAACATGCAAGATCCAACCACAATTGTTAATCAATTGTCCTATCATAGGGGATCACTCTAATAAGCCTAATGGGCATGTCGAAATAGAGGGAAATAGCAACCACCCACCTCGATAGCGAAGCATGTATCCAAATGCGCCCACACTCCAGGGAAACCTCGGTACACCGCATAGCTGCAAAAGTAACCCACACGAGGCACAATTAATCCACTAATCCTCAAATTACTGCTGTCCATAAAACCAGCCAGAAAAAGGCTTAATTTCACCTACGAGAAGACCTCAAAAATTCCATAAAAGTAATTATCGCGATCCTCGTGACGAGCCGATCGAAACGAGTACTCGCACGTCCAAATCCGACACCTGTAGGCCAAGGAACAAATGAAACACCGCCGCGAGCCAAAATTCCTCACAACAAAAATTCTGCGGCAAACAGTCCAGAAGATGCATAAATCTCACCTCTGTGTATTCCTCCAAAAATTCTAAAAAAATCACGGTTACATTCCACGCGTCGAGTAGATGAAAATCGAGTATTCATACGCCTTAATCCGATATTCGCAAGCCAAGAAATAAATCCGACAAGCCAGTGCTGTCCAAAAAGCCACCACAGAAAATTTGTCTCAGGAACCATGCCGAAAACCCAAAACGTGGCAAAGTGATGAACACAGAAATCGAAGACTTACCTCTTATGAACACGCTGCCACAAAAATCGTCCAAAGATTCCAACCGAGTGATCCAGGGTGCCTCGCGCACCGAAAAGCGACGATAGGAGCCAAAACCGAAGAAGCGTCGAAGTGCGTCGCGTCGCAGAAAACGCCGGTGCTGCGGCCTTCAAAAATTCTGGGAATTCATCAAAGGGTGGAGGAGAGAGAGAGAAAGAACTTCTCTGAAGAAACCCCTGAGAGAAAAGGCCTCCATCAGCCCAAAAATGAAGATCTTCTGGGCCTATTTATAGGCCCAGCAAAACAATTCAAGAAATGACCATTGGGTCCCCACAATCGGGCGCCCGGAACAGTTCGGGCGCAAACAGTGCGCCCGAACCCCCCAGATCTCAGCCGCTCATCAACGCTTGGATTCACCTCAGGCTGCCACGTGGCCCCGAACAGGCAACAGCCAAGACGACCAACCGCCATGCGCCGCGTGGCCCGCGCGGAGGCTGACGCGTGGCGCGCCCACGCGCGGGAACCGCGCGTCAACGCGTCGGCCGCCGTGCCCACGTGCGCGCCAGCGCCGCCGGCGCCCCCGTGTCGCGCACGCATCCCGAGGCACCAGCCTCTCTACTCCGTGGACCGCACCCGTGCACCAGCCCATCACACGATGCCACGTGTCCACGCCAAACCAAACAGCAAACGCCACGTGGCACGCTCCTCCGCTGCACCGCGCGCGCCTGCCCGCGCGCCCGCGCGCTGCCCGTGCCTGCTCCGTCGCGCTCCGCCGCTGCCCGCCACCGCCGGCGATGTCCGGCCTGCCGGAACAGTACCCAGCTGCCTCGAAAATCGTGCCAAGTCATCCGGGCTTCGAAATATTCAAGTAAATAGTGCGTTTCGATCGTTTTCGCGCGCTGAATCCAAATCTGCGGTCCATTTTGCCAAATTCCAAATCCAAAACTCGCCGAAAGCTTCCGAAAAGGTGTTTTTAATCCAGTTTTTTGCGCTGAGCCCAATTTTGATATCCGTTTCATGCGAAACCCCTTCTAAACATTCGATGGGGTCATCCGATTACCCACGTGATCCACTTAACACCCGAAGTCCATTACTTAAGTCCAATTGGTGCACCAACACCGCCGACACGCCACATAGGCCTCCAGAAGCTGCTGGTCACACTGAAGAAGCCCTGTTTGTCCAACAGTACGTCTATTGCGAAAATTCGGGTCCTCACATCCTCCCCCACTAAAAGAAAGTTTCGTCCTCGAAACTAAAGTCATTCCTCAACCCGGAACCTCAACCAAGTAGGGCGGTAGATATCCAATCATCCTCGACTCAAGCTCCCAAGGCTGTCTAATACCTCCTCCAGAGACGCGAAATAATCCTCGGGTCTCTATCTGATACAAAATAGAGGCGGGCACTCCAGGAACCCGCACCACCTCATCCAAGTACAGCTGGTGTAACCGCTCGAGCTACCAAGTAGTCTGCATCAGCACAAGCATTCGCTCCTCCCAGGGCCCTCGGTAATTCAACCACATGTCCATCGGCACAAAAGCTCGATCCGAGTACCTCTGTACTCCCGAGATATCCAATATAAAGTCCCCCAACTGATCACTCAGACTCTGATCTCCAATTCTTAGGCCGTCGGGATGCATATGCTATTACCCTACTCTCCTGCATCAACACGCACCCAAATAAGGTTGAACAATCCAGTTCATTAATTCCATGACCACAACAGGGGCATTAGTCAATCCAAAAGGCATGGCTGCTAACTCATAATGCCCGTACCGTGACCTGAAAGCTGTCCTCGGGAAATCCTCAGCCTTCACCTTCAATTGGTGATAATTCGATTGCGAAATAATCTTCGAGAAGACCCAGTACCCTTGCAGCTGGTAAATCAAATCCTTCATGCTCGCCAAAAGGGTACTTGTTCTGGATGGTCACTTCATCCAATTCCCGGTAATCCACACAGAGAGCCGAAGTGAACCATCCTTCCACATCTCGAATAGCACCAGCGCCCCCAAATGTGACACACTTGGTCTGACAAAATTCCCCATCCAATGAATCCTGGAGTTGTGTCCTCAACTCCCAAACTAGTGGCATGCTAGACAACTCCGATGGGAAAACATCCGGAAACTCGCAACCAAAGGGGGGTATCCCCGAGTCTCGGGGCCGCCGTAGGTCCCTCAACCACACCTGCCAAAAAGGCTACGCATCCACTACGAATCATCTGCCTCGCCTGCGAAGTCCAAACCATAGGGCGAAGAAAGCCCTCAGGCGTCCCGTGGTACAACAACCCCTCCTGGCGTGGCTCCCAAGAAAACCGTCCTCGCGGCACAATCAACCGCCGCGAAAAGAAGAAAAACCGAGCCAGCCAAACCGTCCTAAGTACCACAACCAAGTTCAGTAGCTGAGTCAAGACCATCAGGTTTACTGGCACAATCCAGGACTCCAACTGCACCAGCAGGACCAACAACATCCCTCCACGTGAAAGGTGTGATCGGGAATCTGAACCTCCCGTGCACGTGGTGACCGTCCTACCCCTAACCCATGCAATGAAGCAAAAGCACTTATAACAAAGAAGGAAAATACTCCTGTAATAAATAAGATACAAACCCTAATGCCCGGGGCAACTGAAACCTGACACCAAACCGTCGGTTGTAACCTGTGTGCTCTAACACAGACTGCTAAAAGGAAACATACCAGTGACATCCTGACCTACTGCCGTGGCGCCCTCCAACCGGGTGGCACAAACTCATCCGCTCGATGCAGGTGGTCGTCGTTCAGTCTGCTAGTAAAAGTCAAGACTAACCACAAGGGATCACGACTTCTGCCTCTGCTCACACTGGGGTGACAAAGTAACCCTCCGCAGATAACACATCCATGCCACCGCTACTGCCGGTACTGATGCTGATGCTGCCGTCAGGGTCCACTCGACCTCTGGCGTGTCAGAACTCTACTACCCTGGGATAGAAATCGAGAATGCCTCCTCCGACTGATCTATCCTCCATCACCCGGCGCCAAGCGCTTCAATCAGAACTCGCCTCAGGTGGCAAATCCCATTCCAAAGGAACTGCAATGCCACGCTCCATACCCAGCGCCTACTCCAATGAGGCGTCCTAAATCCGTAATGGAGGGACCCACGAGTTAAAGGGTATCCTGGCGTAATCCACTCTCAGATACTCATATCCTATGTGCCTCGTCCCTCTACACATGGAGCGCGCAGTTCAGCAACTGTGTTAACTCTTGACACAAAGAGGCTTTCAAGCACTCTCTCCATCCCCACCGAACACGACCCTGCATCCAAAGGTTCCCTACTTAACCCACAAATCGGGGTGACTCATCCGCCAAAGCTGGCTCACTCGATCGATGCAATCCCACAGCTTACCCGCTGTCAACAGCCCACCCTGCCTCGGTGCCCCAGCACTAAACGTCGGCACGGAGGGGGCTACTCAATACTCCGACATCTGTGTCACCTCATTGCTCCGACAACTGTGCCACTGCGCTGCTACCCACATCGCCGCTGATCTACCTCAAACACTCCTACCCTCCGGGTCCGGAGCTCTCAGACTCCAATCTGGGTATCCGGCCCGAAACAACAAGCTCAGACCCAACTGCTGCACCAAGGTGCACCCGGGTCATGGCCCAGCGTCGGGGAAACACCGCTCGCCAAGACAAAACCACAAATCAGCACACCCCAAACACACGACCCAATCTAGCGAAAGTCATAAACATCCCCCTATTTCTGTAACTTTATGTTGTCTGCAGCCAACATAACTGTCCCACAGAAATATGATATGTCGATCCCTCTTCACTCAAAGGAAGAGTCAAATAAATAAATCACCGACTTTCGCAAAATGTCGCATCTCTCACGCCCTAACATCCTAGAGTCCGCCAAAAGCCGAGGGTTTCCTAAGTCCCAACTGACCTATCCCTAAGCTCTGATACCACCTAATCTGTCACGCCCCGGGTGTAAACTAGAACCCGGGCCCGTCTACAGATTCGCCGAGCACACGGTATTTCCCGCGTACACGAAGCGCTAGTACCTGCTCAGATATAAGAGATAATAAAAAGAGCATAAAACAGAGCTGAACTATAAACTAATACATCTCAGACTGAAGCTGGAAATAAAATACAGTACATCTATAAAAATAATACATCTGTCTCTCCCAGCTCACCAAATAAAATACAAACAACTGGCTAAAGCCAGACCCAAAAGTAAAGTACAACCGTATGAGGAAAAATGGTACACCAATAGTCCAGCTAACTCGCTCATCCTGCCTCAGGATCTATCTACACAGCCGTCCTCTCACCTCGACCCGCCGCTGAAAACCCAGCAGCACCCGCAGAAGACACTGCAAAACAAAGGAGAAGACAAAGAGGAAAGGAAAATGGGGGTGAGAACTACTAGTAAACTAGTAGCCTCCCCTAGTGGGTAAAGCCTCAAACTCCGACGCACCCACTAGGTCTACCAGAGGCAAAAGGGAGAAGAAGAGTGGTAAGTAACAAAACTGCTAAAAAGGAAACTACCACTACTATGCCTCTAAATGCATCAGTAACCAAACTGTCCCGGTAACTCAATCTATCCACCAGTAAAAACTGGTACTGCCTGCTGTCGCCCTCATCATCGGGCAAATAAAGCCGCGCCGATGTGATGGCAAAACTCAATCACTATCTATCCCCAACGCTCTAGAGGGGAAATTCCCCAACGCTCTAGAGGGGAACTCTACCTGACCCCGACACTCCGGAGGGGAACTCGAGGGGAGCGACCCACACGAGGAAAGCTTCACCAGGCATATAAAGCCGCGCCGGTGTGATAACAACTCAATCCCTGTCTGACCTCCACGCTCTAGAGGGGAACTCCCCAACGCTCTAGAGGGGAACTCGATGTCTCAAAATAGCAGGACTGGATCACGACTCTGATCAAAGTGGGAAAAATCCCCTCACTAAAGAAAATTCGATCCCCAATCTGATGCATAAGTAACCATCCGGTCAACCGCCCAATATCCGCGGTCGCCGCGATACTCACTGTCAACAACCAAGCTCAACAACCGACACCCGGTCAACCGCCCAATATCCACGGTCACCGAAATAACCCACAATCCAATAATCAAATACCACCTATCCCCGACCCCAAGGTCCCGGCTACACTATCCCGTACCCCTGCTCAAACCCGAGCAACAAGAACCACCTGACTAAAGAATAAGGAGAAAGAAGCAAGCATGGTTTCTCCTAAGTCAAGTTCCAATATAATAGTGTAGCAACAAATAGTGGCCTATCTAGATGACCATACAAGCATGCTTATGTCCACAAGAAAGATAAAAGAAAAGGTGACCAATAGTGATTCCACATGTGTAACAATTAATAGCTCCGCATAGATATAACCATCATGCTAAAATATTATCCAACCACACATGTCTATAATCCATGTTCCATAATAGAGCATTGCTATCCACCTATGCATGTCATAAAATCCTCAAGTAGTACCAACCATCAAGGTAATTTAATTATCCCAATTTAAGATTCAATTGCACATGCAAAGTTAACCGCTAACATAGCAAACCATATGTCCCAACAAACATGCAAAATCCAACCACAATTGTTAATCAATTGTCCTATCATAGGGGATCACTCTAATAAGCCTGATGGGCATGTCGAAATAGAGGGAAATAGCAACCACCCACCTCGATAGCGAGGCATGTATCCAAATGCGCCCACACTCCGGGGAAACCTCGGTACACCGCAAAGCTGCAAAAGTAACCCACACGAGGCACAATTAATCCACTAATCCTCAAATTACTGCTGTCCATAAAACCAGCCAGAAAAAGGCTTAATTTCACCTGTGAGAAGACCTCAAAAAATTCCTTAAAAATAACCATCGCGATCCTCGCGACGAGCCGATCGAAACGAGTACTCGCACGTCCAAATCCGACACCTGTAGGCCAAGGAACAAATGAAACACCGCCGCGAGCCAAAATTCCTCACAACAAAAATTCTGCGGCAAATAGTCCAGAAGATGCATAAATCTCACCTCTGTGTAGTCCTCCAAAAATTCTAAAAAAATCACGGTTGCATTCCTCGCGTCGATTAGATGAAAATCTAGTATTCATACGCCTTAATCCGATACTCGTAGGTCAAGAAATAAATCCGACAAGCCAGTGCTATCCAAAAAGCCACCACAGAAAATGGGGTAAAAATGTGTCTCGGGAACCATGCCAAAAACCCAAAACATGGCAAAGTGATGAACACCGAAATCGAAGACTTACCTCTTATGAACACGCTGCCGCAAAAATCGTCCAAAAATTCCAACCGAGTGATCCAGGGTGCCTCGCGCACCGAAAAGCGAAGATAGGAGCCAAAACCGAAGAAGCGTCGAAGTGCGTCGCATTGGAGAAAACGCCAGTGCCGTGGCCTCCAAAAATTCTGGGAACTCATCAAAGGGTGGAGGAGAGAGAGAGAAAGAACTTCTCTGAAGAAACGCCTGAGAGAAAAGGCCTCCATCAGCCCAAAAACGAAGATCTTCTGGGCCTATTTATAGGCCCAGCAAAACAATTCAAGAAATGACCATTGGGTCCCCACAATCGGGCGCCCGGAACAGTTCGGGCGCAAACAGTGCACCCGAACCCCCCAGATCTCAGCCGCTAATCAACGCCCGGGTTCACCTCAGGCTGCCACGTGGCCCCGAACAGGCAACAGCCAAGACGAGCAACCGCCATGCTGTCACGCCCCGGGGGTTTATTTTAGCGGAAACGATTCACAAAAAGGTATGTGTTTGGCGCGTAGATTTTTTTTTGAAAAACCATCTTCCCCGGCGCGTACCCAGATCCGCCACATATACAGGATCACTTTGCAAACGGACAGAGTCTCCCCTGTATATGCACGGTGTCGCGGCTCATACGATGTCCAAAAAACGGATATTGATTCAATCACAACAGTTCAGACATACACCCATTCACAAATGCTGAATAAATCTCATGGCCGATCAGTTTAATAGGATAAATCCACAATTTTTGAAACGGCGCCCACCCGGCGCCCATATTTTGAAAACCCTTTATTGAAAACAACATAAACCCAGAGGTTTTGGAAAATAGTGCCCACACGACACTTAGGTTTTGAAATCCATTTTCGAAATCCATAAATCCACAAGGTTTTGAAAACGGTGCCCACCCGACACCCAAGTTATGAAAACAGTTTTCGTAATCTTTTCTTCTGTTTGCTCTTTTATTTTTCTTAAAGCAACCAACAGAGATGAAAGGAAAATAAATAAATCCTTAATCACCATGCCGACATCCACACCGACCCCACGAGGGTATCTGTCGGGTTATGTAAATAATGATCTAAATAGGGGAAAAAACACCTAGAGGGGGGTGAATAGGTGTAAACAATAAACACTCAAAAATCGTTGCGCTATAAAACCCAATGCGGAAAAGAAAATATAACACGCAAGATTTTTACGTGGAAAACTCCAAAACCGGAGTAAAAAACCACGGGACCGATAACACGGCGAAATCCACTAGAATTATAACACGTACAAAGGTGATATACCGTACTCACAGACGACTCGACCTTTTTCCATACGCTCCTAGTAGATCTTCTCCGCTCGCTCCACAACGCTCCTCGAATCCACAATTAGCGTCCAACGCCGAATCCACGGCGTCCAACGTCGAATCCACGACGTCCAACCGAATCCACGGTCTTCACCCAGTAGCACGTCTCGAAGCCACGAACGTACCTCGCTCCGAATCCACGAGAGCGGTTGCACCTTGAATCCACAAGGCCACGCGAGTCCACGCGCCGATTTTGGGAAATTGTTGTTTTTTGGGTGGTGATGATCCGCCGAATACTTAGATTAGAAATAGATCAGAAATACCATCTAAGTATTCATTAATTTGATTCTACTCAAGATCTGAGTTTGAAACCCTAGAATCAAATCAATCAATATAGATGAAGAAACATAGAATTAAATCTATTGATTTCCTTTCTTCTCTATAGGTGGATTTTTCTTTATATGGTCGTCTTTTGATTTATTCGAATTTCACGGCTTATACGGCTTACCCTAGAAAAAGAATCATAGGGTCTATTTATAGGTTAGAAACCGTTGGAAGAGGATAAGAATCAAAAACTAACCTTTTCTGGAATTTTACAGGACGACAGTCCGGACTGGAATTGGCGATCCGGACTGTCGTAACGAGACAGACTAATTCCAGAAAAACATACGTTCGGGGTCCGGACTGAAATACTACGGTCCGGACTGTTCATGCAATTCCTTCAGAATTAACGTTCGGGGTCCGGACTGAAATACCACGGTCCGGACTGGAATTGCGCATGAACTACCCTATGTTCGGGGTCCGGACTGTAGTGCCCGATCCGGATCCTGAACATGTAGTATGTCCAGTTTTTTTATTTTTATGCAATTAAGAATTCATCCAAGTGTTTCTACACTATAAGAAGTATTCGGATCATCAAAATTAATTAGTTAAACGTACCTGATCCTTTTGAATTCTTCTTTCTTGAGATTGAGGTATATGATCCAAACTTCTTTATCTTCAATCTTCAAGACTTAACACTTTCACGAAATACGCCAAAACAAATTCCTTAACAATCTCCCCCTTTGGCGGTTTCGTGACAAAACACAAATCCACTCAAGAAAATTAAAAAATATTTTTGTTGCTATCACCATACAATAAAAATTTATATTTGAGAACCAATAAATAAACACATGAGATAAACTCCTAAAACAGACTCTAGACTTAGACATCTGTACTCTCTGCAAAAAGAAATCATTCTTGACAAAAGAGATCGTTAGATACCTCAAGAATATTTAGCATTCAAAACCTAACAGAGATAGAGTTTATACTCACCATGACATTCACGAATTCAGATATGTAATAAGATCACAATCAAATATTGACATATCTTCTAAGCAATAAAATTCCAAATGTCATAACTTTGTTAGTAATCAAACAACTTGTTAGTAATAATACATGCCCAAATAGTTAGTCAAATAGTTAGTCGAAGCATGCATGCAATCACAATACCAAACCAAAAGTTGAGTTGATATACTTACCTTCAAAGTTCAAAGTTCACATTAGTGATCATTGTTCATATCTCTCTCCCCCTTTTTGTCACAAACTATGCCAAAATTACAAAATGTAAGGAGAGTTAAAAGTTCAGAAAATGTGAAAGCTAAAACGAAAACCTGCACAAGAAAAAAAAAAAAAAAGTCAGAAGAACTTAGTCATCCTGATCTGAGGCATGTGAGGCACTACATCCCATTTTTGAAAACATTTTCTTCATCAATTGCTTCATCGAAGAGACTGTTTTAGTCAATGTTATTTGGGATGCAGTGATGATTTCAAGTTCCTCTGAAATTCGCCTCTGTTCTTTCGTGATTTGCTCTTGATCAAAAGATAAGCGTTGTTGCTACTTATAAATTGAGGTGACCGACGCTTCATCATCTGGTGCTTCCCGTGACGGAGATGCAGAAGTGCTGACGCAGGGTTTCTTTCTGCATGAAGGAGTCGGGGTGACATGAGGCAATTTATGAAGAGACTAACAATAGTGGATTCATTTATCATTCCTAAACAATGTTGATAGGATGTTGAACTGATATCAAGCTGAAACTTCTGCAAGATCCTCATAATGATCAAAGGAAAAGGAAGTCTTTCGGTAGGATGAGGATGCTCAACATATCTAGACATCCTGTTCCAGATAATGTATGGGATATTCATGTTCAATCCCACTGCTTCAGATGGATGTCCTAGAAGATACAAAAATAGCATTCGATCCCATCTCACCACCTTTGTCTGCATATTTGGGAGAATGTTATAACAAGTGATGAAATTGAGAAACCGGTATTCAAGCCGAAGTTGTTTGGACTTAACAGATTTTTCCGTTGATTCAGTGCCTTCCAAACATAATCCTTTTATAACTGTTTGCCACAAAGCATTCGTCAAACTTCTTCCAATTAAATAGTTAATCCCCGATCTGCTTGATTGCATTCCTAAGACTTCCCCGATTAACTGTTGAGTTATTTTGAGTCTCGTCCCTTGGATATTTGTATAAAACTGCATAGAACCGTGTTCATTTTCCTGAAGATGTCTTGCGTTTTCTGTAAAAAGTCCTCACTCGATGCAAACAATATCCAAGTAATTCCGGGAATCTGCAAACTTGAAGAAGGTCGGCTTGTTCAATTAAAATCCCGAATTCCGGTGAGTGATCTCGAAGAGCACCAACATTGACATGTCTTTCGCCGATGCATTCTCGATGTTCAAATGCCCGAAGACGGTCGGTATTAGTGCACACTTCTTCTAAGCGAGGTGGAGAATCAGGAGCTCTTTGTTCGTTAATTTCAACACCTCTTGCTTGTCCAGAGCGTCGAGCCAGTCTTTTTCTCTTCACCGAGATGAATGGTGAATTCATTGGTGCTTTTCCTTTATCCATAGTATTTTTTCTTTTTGATAATTCGGGGGTCTTTCGCATCGACTTGGCAGGCGTTGCTTCCTCATTCATCAATTCGTCCCAATTCACTTCATCTTTTTCAGATTCAGTCTCTGAATCTTCAAGAAGAAGGCATTCTCCCTTTTTAAACGGTTTCTTCGCCCTCTTCAATTTATTAGTCGCTCTCGTGTGCACCATTGCAACCAAAAGGAAGATTATCCATGCAAACGCCATTGTTGCAAGTGCTTGAAGAAGAGAGTCCTGTGAGCAACAACTCAAGAACACGAAAAATTGTTTATTTTCAAAAATTTGAAAAATTGTACCTAAACAATCATTATCGTGTAGAAAGACTAGGTATCAAATTAGTTTTGCCAAAAGAATTTTAAAAATAGATCAATCCCATGATTTTCAAAAATTCCTATTATATACCCTAAAACCGAAATTTTAGAAATCGAAGCCTAAAAATCCGTTAATTAGGAGAATACCTAGCATATAATCAAAACTAATCGACCCAGAGTTCTTATTTCAAAATAAATTTGATCAAAAACCAATCCAAAACAAAAAAGATACAAAATTTTCATCACATTTTGAGGAAAAACATGAAAAACTGTGAATAACCGAGATTTTGATCACAAGAACTCACTTTGAATCGAAGAAGATAGGTTGGGAAGGCTCCAAATCGATTGTTTTCTAGAGAGAGAAGGTCTGGAGACTTATAAACAAAAGATTGAAGTAATAAGAAATCAAAACCCTTTTGTTCTATATAAAACCCTAGCCGCGGTCCGGATCGGATCGTGAATCCAGTCCGGATCGGCTACCCGCAGGAAATACCTGCGTTCGGGATCCGGATCGGCTTGTCCAGTCCGGATCGGCTCCAAACTTTTTCTTCAGAGAAATTTCAAAAAATTCTAGAAAATCCAGAAAAAAATTGTAAGCACTTATGTGACGCCCCACTTCCCAGGGGGTCACCCATCCTAGAACTACTCTAGCTCTAGCACGCTTAACTCTCATGTTCCTCTTGGATCTTGCTACCATCCAAAATGCTATAGCCGGGTTAGAGATTTAGTCCTATTATATCATTTATATAGAGGACTAATCCAAATTCCGGGGGTGTTACATTCTTCCCCCCTTTAAGCCCTGACGTCCACGTCAGGCTCAAGCACACTCACAAGCACCAGGCGATGTGAGACTCGTCTCGCTAGCCTTAGCCGACCTTGTGAGAAGCTACACTCCACTCACAACGGTCATTAGCCGGGGAGCCTCGCTCTACCCGCTATATAACCCTGGCTCAGCCGAGACTCATCTCACATTTCCGGCTGGTGAATGGCTCTGATACCACTTTACCTGTCACGCCCCGAAACCGCTACCAATTTGGCAAGGTTCGGGCGCGCTGAACAGACGCCGAACGGACAGAACCTCCCCTGTCCGCCCAAGGCTAAGCGACAAGATCATGTACAAGAATCACCCAGGAATTAATTCTAGATATACACAATCACAACGAGAGCACAACCAGTGCTAACAAGAACATAAGAGCAAGGTACGAGTATATAAAAGTAAACATACAAGTAACAAAGAGAGAAACTCTATCTATTACAACCATTCCATTCGAGCATATGAATAATACAGAAATCACATCCAAAACATCCCCACCCTATACAACATCTACTCTCAAAATGTAAAGACAAGGTGACAAAAGCTATAGATGTAGGGAGGCTGCTACCAACGTCTCTAGGGCGCCAAGCCCTTACCGCGATCCTCGCCGGGAGTACCTGTACACTGTGACGCCCCACTTCCCAGGGGGTCACCCATCCTAGAACTAATCTAGCTCTAGCACGCTTAACTCTCATGTTCCTCTTGGATCTTGCTACCATCCAAAATGCTATAGCCGGGTTAGAGATTTAGTCCTATTATATCATTTATATAGAGGACTAATCCAAATTCCGGGGGTGTTACATTCTTCCCCCCTTTAAGCCCTGACGTCCACGTCAGGCTCAAGCACACTCACAAGCACCAGGCGATGTGAGACTCGTCTCGCTAGCCTTAGCCGACCTTGTGAGGAGCTACACTCCACTCACAACGGTCATTAGTCGGGGAGCCTCGCTCTACCCGCTATATAACCCTGGCTCAGCCGAGACTCATCTCACATTTCCGGCTGGTGAATGGCTCTGATACCAACTGTGACGCCCCACTTCCCAGGGGGTCACCCATCCTAGAACTACTCTAGCTCTAGCATGCTTAACTCTCATGTTCCTCTTGGATCTTGCTACCATCCAAAATGCTATAGCCGGGTTAGAGATTTAGTCCTATTATATCATTTATATAGAGGACTAATCCAAATTCCGGGGGTGTTACAACTTATGCGTGTCAACTTTAAATAAAAATCATCTTTTCATGTCATGAGAAATAGATTATGTTAAATCTATCATTAATATCCAAATAATGAAACAGAAATTTATAAAAATTAAATCCCTTAAAGTTGAACAAGTTCAATTACATCTATCAAGATCTTATGAGTAATGCCTTTATCAAATCATCAATTTGGTAAAGAAAATGAAATATCAAGATCAATAGATGTTTGAAATCCCAAATAAGTTAGATAATATATCTAGTCAAATTATTGTAAGGAGTGGCTCTTTGAGCATCTTTCAATAAAAATCCCACCTTATACCAACCTTGGAATTTGACAGAGTCAGGTATTCCAAAACGCATTTTATTTAATCAACTCGAAAAACCATGCTTGGTATACATGTGGTAGCTGCACACAGTACTCGGACGACCGAGGTGGTAGCTCTTTCCTCCATGTGGTGGTAGTTTTCACACTCCTCATTGGGATGTAACTCTTTCCACACCTTTTGAGCATAACAATTTTCATTAACTCCCCCTCAAATGGCTATCAATTATTTAAAATATAAAGTATTCAACCAAAAATTGATCTCAATTTCATACTCGACTCAATTGTCAAATAAGATAAAAACTAAACCAAGAGATCATTTGAGAGAGAAATTGGCTTTGATCAAAACAAAGATGATTTAATTGACATAAATGATCATTGCATTAAATGAATTATTATGATATCCAAAGCATAATAAATTTCTAAATAAACGAAAAGATGCAATTAAAGTCAATAATACACATGCTCAATTAATGTTCATGACTAAGCATAGATAATGAACAAAAACACAAAAACAAAACCTAACCTAAGCAATGATTTCAAAATAAATTATTTCAAGGAAAGCATTCCAATTGCCTTACGCAAATGAATAAATCGTTTTAGATCCAAGGGTTTTGTTAAGATGTCAGCTAATTGATCCTCAGTTGAAATGTAGGAAATTTGAAGAATATTTGATTCAACTAGTTCTCTTAGAAAATGATATCTAAGTTTAATGTGTTTTGTTCTCGAGTGCAACACAGGGTTTTTAGAAATGTTTATAGCACTTGTGTTGTCACAAAGAATCGTTACCGAAGTTGCTGAAATTCAGAAGTCGCTCAACACGCTTTTCATCCAAATGAGTTGGGTTGAACAACTACGCGCTGAAATATATTCCGCTTCGGCAGTCGAGAGTGCATTGCAGTTTTGCTTTTTACTATGCCATGCAACAAGGCAATGGCCAAGATAAAAACATACACCACTCGTGCTCTTCCGATCATCCACAGATCCTGCCCAATCGGCATCTGAATATCCTATAATGTCAAGCGTTGTTCCCATAGGATACCAAATTCCGAAATTCAAAGTTCCTTTGATGTACCGGATGATCCTTTTCACCGCTTTCAGGTGAACCTCCTTTGGTGCTGATTGATATCTCGCGCAAATCCCAATACTAAAGGATATATCCGGGCGACTAGCTGTAAGATAGAGTAGACTTCCTATCATGCTGCGATAAAGCTTCTCGTCTACACTCTCACTAAGAGATTCACTTCCTAATCCCTTATTGCTAGTTCCCATAGGAGTCGAAAAATCTTTAGAGTTTTCTAAATCGAATTTCTTTACCAACTCCCTTGCATACTTGGATTGACACAAATGGATGCCATCATCATTTTGTTTCACTTGCAATCCAAGAAAGTATGTCAGTTCGCCCATCATTGACATCTCAAATTCGCTTTCCATGGTTTCAACGAATTTAGAAGCATCATTGTCTCTAGTTGCACCAAATACAATGTCATCGACATAGATTTGTGCCACAATAAAATTATCCTGATAATGCTTCACAAAGAGAGTCCGGTCAGCTCCCCCTCGAGTATAGCCCTTTTCTAATAGGTGCTTTGTCAACCTTTCGTACCACGCTCGCGGTGCTTGTTTTAGACCGTAAAGAGCTTTTTTCAAACGAAAAATATGGTTAGGTTGTTTACAGTCTACAAAACCTTTCGGTTGAGCCACATAAACTTCCTCATTTAAAAAACTGATTTAAAAACGCGCTCTTGACGTCCATTTGAAAGAGTTTGATTTTAAAATGACAAGCAATAGCGAATAAAATATGAATTGACTCGAGTCTAGCTACTGGGGCGAATGTCTCATCAAAGTCTATACCTTCTATTTGAGAATAGCATTGAGCAACTAAGCGTGCTTTATTCCTGATGATGGTACCATCCTCGTTCTTCTTATTCTTGAAAATCCATTTAGTACCAATCACGTTGTGTTGCTTCGGAGGCTTTGTTAATTCCCAGACTTTGTTTCGTTCGAACTGATGGAGCTCTTCCTACATAGCTTCAATCCAGTAGTCATCCTGAAGAGCTTCATCGATGTTCTTTGGTTCAATCATGGAGACGTAGCATGCGACTCCACAAACCAACTGTCTCCGAGTTCTAACTCCTTCTTGTGGGTCTCCAATAATGTTAGATTCCGGATGATCCTTGGAGATGCGTAATGTTTGCGGTAACGGAGTAGTCGGAGGTACATGTGATAATTCCTGCACATTAGATAAGCTTGAAGAACCATTAGATGCATCAACTTTATTGAAAGCGTTATTACGAGAAGATGCATTTACAGGAGTATCATCATCTAGAGACATATCAAGGGTAGATTTATCAGATGCAAAGTGGAAAGCTTCATCTACTTTAACATTTATAGATTCTATCATCGTTTTAGATTCCAAGTTAAATACCCGATATGCTCTACTGTTAGTAGAATAACCCATGAAAATCCCTTCGTCGCTTCGAGAGTCGAACTTACCAAGGTTTTCGCGATCACGCAGAATAAAACATCGACTCCCAAAGATACGAAAATATTTGATGTTCGGTTTTCTACTAAACCACAGCTCATATGGTGTATTTAAAGTTCCAGGGCGCAAATACACTTGATTAATTACATAGACGGCGGTGTTCACAGCTTCAGCCCAAAAATCTAACGGTAAATTCCGGCTATGAAGCATCACAAGCGCCATATCTTGAACAACCCTGTTTTTGCGCTCAACAACACCATTCTGCTGAGGTGTATAGGGTGCTGAGAATTCATGTTTTATCCCATTGGAAGTGCAAAAATCAATGAATTTAGAATTAATGAATTCTCCTGTAGTGATCCGGCCCTTAGGGGTATTTTTGACCCACATATAGTCATTTAAGCCTTTAAGTGAAATAAAATTATTCAATTCTTAAAAGTTGGCCAGGGTGTGGTGCTGGTATTTTTTTTGCGATAGAGCGCGGAAAAAGAAGGCCGACGGTGCGATCGGATCTGAAATCCGATATCGGGATCTCCCGGAACGGAATTCCTAGTGATACGGTGATTAGTCATGCATCGGAATCCGTGCAAAATATCTTGCACCCGTTAGAGATAAGGTGGGTTATCTCGTAGGGGATAATTAATTAGTTAATTAATTATCCGATGACGGAAAATAGAATTCTCTTACGTACGAATTAAAGAGGAAATAAATTAAAGATATAATATGAGCTATATAAGGGATCCCGATTATCGGAAAGAAAAGAAAAGAAAAATAAAAACCCTAATCGGTTAGGAGAGAAAAAAAAGGAAAAGACGGAACCCTAGCCGGAAGAAAGGGAAAGGAGAAAGAGAAGGAGCCCGATCTTCCCGGACATCGAACCGAAGGCAAGAACGCGACCGGACAACCTTCCTGTCAATCTTCGGTTAGTAAAATAATTGTTACAAATTATTTGGGTTTTTTTCGTCGTCCTTTTTGTTTGAGTTCTTGGGTTTCTTCGTCGTATCCGTCGCCGTCGCCGTCATCGTCGCCACGCTAGGGCACGGAACGGACGGCGGAGGCGCGCGGTGCCGCTAGGGCATCGCGCGGAGGAGAGTCGCGGACGGCCACCGCCGCCGCAAGCGGCGACGGGACCGCGGGGGCACCGCGCGGGCTCCGCCTGGGCCATACCCGCGCGGGGGCCGCGCGGCTACCGCACGGGCGGCACCCATGCGGACCCGCAACCGCGCGGGCACCGCATGGGCGCCGCGCGGCTACCGCGCGGGCGGCACCCACGCGGACCCGCAACCACGCGGGCACCGCATGGGCGCCGCGCGGCTACCGCGCGGGCGGCACCCACGCGGACCCGCAACCACGCGGGCACCGCATGGGCGCCGCGCGGCTACAGCGCGGGCGGCACCCACGCGGACCCGCAACCGCGCGGGCAACGCGCGGGTGCCGCGCGGGCGGCACCCACGCGGACTCGCAACCGCGTGGGCACCGCGCGGGCGCCGCGCGGCTACCGCGCGGGCGGCACCCACGCGGACCCGCAACCGCGCGGCTACCGCGCGGGCGGCACCCACGCGGACCCGCAACCGCGCGGGCACCGCGCGGGCACCGCGCGGCCGCCGCACGGGCAGCACCCGCGCGAGGCACCGCGCCGCGTGGGCGTCGCCCGCGGAGACACGCCGCGCGGTTCCGAACCGCGCGGGGCTCCGGCGGACGACAACGGCGGCGCGGGATTTCCGGTTTTCGTCAACCCGGACGGTGTTCGACTTTTCCGTCGAAAAGAGTAAATTGGGTCTTTTGTTTTGGGATGTTAGTACACGTTTTTGACTATAGTTATCCTTACGGACTTTCTTTAGGTCTAGGAGCGCAGCGGGGGTGCGCGAAGGATTCAGGTGTTCCGATTTCTCTTCAACTATGTGGGTACGGTTGCGATAAGTGCAACAAGTGCAGTAAGTGCATCTATCGTCATTAAAATGCTCTTTATTTGTTTAACAAAGTAGATGGACAGTTTAACCTTTCGCATAATTGTGTTTTATCTAACAATTGAAGCGGCTACGGTCGCGGTGCTCACTACACGCCGATCTCGGCAAATCCGTTTTTGGATGCTGCACGTACACAGGCGGATTGGCCTCCGCATGGGTGTACTTTTCCGGAGAAGTGGTCTATTTTTGACCCGTGTACCTCACAAAGGGGTGGGAGCCATGAGGACCTCTTCGCGCCTGCTGAAAATAGCACACCAGCACCGTGAAGGGGTTAAAAGCATCAAAAAGGTGTTTGCGCACGAGGGGAGACTTTAGTCTCCCCGACAGGTACTCTGGGGTTGGTGCCCAACTTAATTGGTAAATCTGGGGTTGGTGCCCAGCTTAATTATGTGCAGGGTTTTAGCGAAAGGTTCCGGTGTATTTGGTATGCTCCTTATTCCTTATTGATATTAGACATCTACTTTGTTTGTCACTGACTTTACCCACTCCGTGACAGGTGTTACGAGGTGCGTTAGCCGGGAGGGCGGTGAGACTGGGTCGCGAGGACCGTAGTCAGGATACTTGGGTTTTTATCTCGTCTTCCTTATGTTTAAATTAGTTCATTTGCTTGTGGATCTTATTAGTCATGGACATGTATTAGATAGCACTGTGGATGAGATGTACCTATGCGTTTTAGTTACTTTCAGTGATGTTTTCTTATGCGGCACGCTTTCAGGAAAAGCTAAATGATTTCGAAAATGTTTTCTCAAAACGAAGTGCCGTGTGGGCACGGGTTTTGCAACCGCTGGTTTTATCCTTTCCAAACGGTGACGCCGCTTTTATAACATTAGTTAAATTACTGTACTCTGTTTGACGAGGTATGTCTATTGTATGGTTGATGGTTGGTGTATGATGTTGTAAGCGAAACGCTTGTTGTAAATGAGACGCCGTGCATATACAAAGGAGACTCTGTCCGTGGGCAGAGAGAATTTGTGTATGTGGCGGTCTGGCACGCACCGGGGATGAGGTTTAAGTTACCTTGTTAAGAAAGAAAAAATAATACACGCAATTTTCCGCTTTGATAGACTCAAAACCCCCCGGGGGCGTGACAGATTAAATGGTATCAGAGAAAACAACCATAACCATAGTAGACGTGATCCACATCCACAGTGTAGGGTGCCACAAGTAAATTGGACATGAGATAACCAAGGTATAGGTGCGTAGTACGTGAGAGTACGGGGAAAAAGGGAACGTAATATAGGTGTAATCGTAAGACAGGGTGCTAGGGTTATAACCTTAGGGTTAAAATGTTTTCTTTGTTTATAGCGGACGATGGCCCGGACTAGATCGTCCACCGAGAATGCGGACGCGGACAGAGTGACCCCGGCCACCGCAGAGAACCAGCTCCTCCGACGACAACTGCGGGAAATGGCCGGGCAGTTAGCAACGCTGACGGAGCAGGTTCGTCACCTGACGCAGCGACAGGCAACCGCGCCAGCCGAGCGCGATCCGACCCCTCCGCCCGAAACCACCGCACCCACTACGGGACCGCAAGGGACGGGTGGTACGACGACGGAACAGCCCCCATCCCCAAGGGATGTACCCACTCCGACGACCTCGGGGCCCGTGTTGGGAGCGACAGCGGGGGAGGCAGGAACGACCCCTACTCTTGGGGGGTCCGCCGCTACAGGAGGGATCACGGAGCAACGAACGACGTGAGAAAGGATCAGGACGAATTTGACTAAGTTCAAGAAGTATGACCCTCCCACTTTCAAGGGAGAGACGACCGATCCATGGGTCGTCGAGAAATGGGTGGATACCATGGAAAAACTCTTCGAGGACCTACTGATGGAGGAGCACGAGCGGGTTCCACTAGCCGTCCACTTTCTCGAAGGGAATGCACGCATCTGGTGGAAGACGGTACGCCCGGATCCATCTACAAACGACCCACTACCGACATGGTCGGCCTTTAGAGAGGAACTGTTTGGCGCTTTCTTCTCCGATAGCGTCAAGCGGCAATTGGAAGACGACCTGAAGAACATTAGACAAGGGAACCGCTCGGTCATGGAATATCAAAGAGAGTTTGTATGATTGGTTAACTGCGTCCCGTTTGTTATACGGGATGAACCCCACAAGGCCCGTCTTTTTGTGGATGGGTTACGGAGCGACATCTTCGAGATGGTTCAGGTGGCGGACCTGCGCACGTTCAGGGAAGTGGTGGACAGGGCCACCATTGTGGAGCGGGGATTCACTATCACCCGAGCTCGACGTAAGGGATCAGAAAATAACCGGGAGAGGAAGCGGACACAGACTTACCCGGGAGGGGGTCCGTCTGGTGGGAGCCGACCCCCAAAGTACCCCAAGACGCAACAAGGAAGCAAGAGTGCGCCTATCGGAAAGCCGCGACCAGCGAACAAGCCATGTGTTATTTGCGGAGCATCGCATCCAGTGACGGAATGCCCTAAGAGACAGGATCACTGTTACCGCTGCGGCAAACTGGGGCATTTTCGATTCAACTGTCCCCTGAACACTGGAGCGGCATCTTCCGCAGCTTCCACCCCAACGGCACAGCCACCAGGACGGGGTAGAGCATCAGCGGGAATGCCCCCACACCCTCCGGCGCCAAGAGAAGAAGGAGAATCGCGACCACAACCAGGAGGGAGGCTCTACTCCATGGGCCAACATGGAGCGACACTGCAAGAGGAGGCGGTCGCAGGTATTACCTCCGTTTCTAATTTCCGAACTCGCTACGGCCATTACGAATTTACAGTAATGCCGTTCGGGCTCACAAATGCCCCGGCGGTGTTCATGGACATGATGAACAGGGTATTCAAACCCTTCCTAGACTTATTCGTGGTGGTCTTCATCGACGATATCCTCATCTACTCCCGTACAGACGAGGAACATGAAGAACATCTGCGCACAGTCCTCCAGACCCTACGGGAATAGAAACTCTACGCCAAACTCAAAAAGTGTGAGTTTTGGCTACGTGAGGTCGGCTTCTTGGGGCACGTAATCTCGGCGGCTGGAGTCGCGGTCGATCCGAAGAAGATAGATTCGGTGACGGACTGGACCCAACCGACGACGGTGACGGAGATTCGAAGCTTCCTGGGGTTAGCCGGGTACTACCGGCGCTTCGTGGAGGGTTTCTCCAAGATAGCCACCCCCTTAAACCGTTCGACTAAAAAGGGGGAAAAGTTCATCTAGACGGACAAATGTCAGAGGAGCTTCGAGGATGTAGTGTTCTGGTTTTCCCATGCAACTTTTCGATGAATCCACTATGTAGGACACGTAGTGTTGGTGTGTCTGGACCATGGTGCATCAAAGGGATGCCACAGATGGACCTTGTGAGACTTTGATAGCTGATTTGGCCTTCGGCTGCATTTGCCAAATTTTAGAAAAGGTTTCGGGCCAATCTGAGGTTGGATTTGGATTCAGCGCGGAAAAACGCTTGAAAACGGCTATTTTCTTGTTAAATTTGGAGTTCGGATGACCAAAAACGGGCTTCCGGAAGTTTTCGGGAATTTTCGGTGCATGGGGAGGGACCGTGGACCGGCCTGAGCCACGTGGCGGCCTGTTATTGGCCGGCTCACGCAGCTCGGTCCACGGGGAGGCGCGGCGGTGCATGGACCGCGGGCGGGGGACGCGTGGCGTGCCCGGAATGGCCGGCGCACGCGGCACGGCTCAACAATTTTGCGCGGCTGCGGTGGACCGGGCGCATGACACGTGGCGGCCTGGGATTGGCTGGCTCACGTGGGCGCGGTCCATAGTGTGCACGGAGGGCCGCCTCGGGAGGGTGCGTGCACAGTGGCGCCAGGCGGGCTGTCGGCCGCACTCGAGTGCGCCACGTGTCGCCTCGCGTATGGGCGGCCGTACCTACCCCCGCTGACCGCGGGGGGACACGTGGCGCGCAACGGGCCCCTTTCAGGGCTGTCCCCTGTTTAGTGTACACATGGCAGCCCCTGGGAGTTTCGGGCGCGTCGGACGGGAAGTATCCGACCGGATTTCCGGGCGCAGTGCGCCCGAATCTTGCGCCCGAAAACCGGCCCCGCACAGTATTGGGCTGGGCCTATAAATAGCTGACTTTGGGCTCACCTAGCTCTTTTTCTGGGTGGTTTTTCATAGTGTTACCTTTAGAGATTTTCTTCCTCCACCTAAGATACATTTCACAGAGGATCGTTGGGATTTTTAGGGGCACGCATCCCGAGGTTCGCTATTTTTCGGCGCGGCGCGACGCTCGTTCTCCGGCGACCCGCTTCGCCCCTTCTCAGTGTTTAGGCTCCCCCGACTCACCCCGACCTCCTTTTTCGGAGATTCTCATGCCGTTGGACTCTCGACAGGTAGGACTTCAACCCCTGTATTTTGAGCTTCCTCGATTTCCTTGCTGATCTTGGAGCTTTCTGAGCTTCCATTTGACCCATTTTTCATCGCGGATTTTTGGACAGCACTGCGGTGTTCTTGCTGTATCTTTGCGCACAGGCAACGGATCGAGGCGATTCAAATGGAAAATCTCATCTGCACTTCGCGAGGAATCCCCTGGATTTTTCTCAGATTTTTTGGAATATTTCTGAAGGTGAGAGTCTCCATTTACTGTGGTTCTTTGTTACAGATTTTCTGGACAGTTTGGTTTGGGGTGTCTCTCTTGCCGAATTTTTAACTCAGCGTAGAAAACTCGGAATTGAACGTGCAGCTACTCGTTTCGACGGGTTCATCGCGAGGGTCGCGATAGTATTTTTTCTTGGATTTTTCCTAGCTTTCTCCGCAGGTGAAAAATGAGAAACTCTGGACTGTGGTTTAGTGGACAGATTTTGGTAAACTGTGAATGTTTAACTTATGTATGTTCCCTTGGGGTATGTTGTGCAGTGTTACTGTGACTTTTTGGACCGAGCGTGGGTTTCGCTTTTGGACAGGGATTTAGCGCTCGAGGTGGGTACCGTTATCACCTCTCACTTTTGATAACCCACTAGGCATACTAAAAGTGGTTCCTATATTTTGTTGGAAGCGGTATCAATGGAACGAACCTAGCATGCTTGTATAAAAATACGGTTTGGATGTTAGCACTTACATCTTTAGAGGACTGGTTGTTAATGGAATAATGTTCTTTGGAAAAAGGATTAATCCTCTATATCTGCTGGAAATAATCTGTTTAAATCATATTGTGCTTTTGTATCGTTGGGGGACTTATGCATGTGAATGAAATAACCAATAGCATGTTAGTACTTTAGATGTTAAACAAGGCATTATGTAATTCATTTAAGAACGAGAACTCTGAGATCTTTTTATCAGGTAAAGGACTTGGCATGCTTGTATGGTCACCTAGCTAGGCCACCCTTTTCTGCTACACTATCATGCTGAAATTGACTTAGGAGAAACCATGTTTTATTCTTTCCCCAGTTACTTATACATAGGGGATAGTATGCTCTAATTAGAGCAGGGACTGGGATAGTGTAGTCAGTTTTGGGTTTTGGGGACAGGCGGGTTTGAGGACAGGGTATTCGCGGCAACCGCGGATTTCGGGCGGTTGACCGGACTGTTATTAGTGCATCAGATTTGGGGATAGGGGATCGGGACTTCTTTAGTGGATGGGTTTTTCCCACGTAATTAGAGTCTTGGTCCAGTCCTACTATATCAGGTTACTTGTGGCAACTTGTGACTGTGTCGGTTAGGAACCGGTCTGCAACTTGTGACCGTGCCGGTCAGGAGCCGGTCTGTTGCCTCTGGGTTGGGACCGTGTCGGTCAGGAACCGGTCTGCAACTTGTGACCGTGTCGGTCAGGAACCGGTCTGCAACTTGTGACCGTGCCGGTCAGGAGCCGGTCTGTTGCCTCTGGGATGGGACCGTGTCGGTCAGGAACCGGTCTTCATCCCGCAGCTGAGTTGTGAGTTAGTAGGCATAGCAGGCAGTACTGGTGTTCACCGGTGTCTAGATTGGGTTACCCAGGCAGGCATATGCATACTCTGATGCATGCATTTAGCTACTCTTTTAGCTTATTATTTTAGAGGCATATTAGTGGTAGCTTTTATCAGTTGTTTTACGTATAGCTCACTACCTTATTTTATTTCTCCGCCTCTTATAGTCCTAGTGGGCAGGTCTGTGATAGAGGTTTCCCCACTAGGGGAGGCTACTGTTTTTATAGTAGTTCTGACCCCCCACTGTTTTCCCTTTTCTTGTCCCCTTTGTTTTGCAGAGTCATCTGCTGGAGTTGCGGGACCCTCTTCCCAGGATCGAGGTAAGAGGATCGCTGACTAGATAGCTGCTACCCCGAGCTCGAGTTTAGTAGTTTTGTTGTATCCCCTTTACACTCAGACGGTTGTATTTTCTTTTATTTTTGGGTCTGGCTGCGGCCAGCTGGTTGTATTTATTCCGTGAGCTGGGAGAGACACATGTATATTCATGAGAGATTATTGTACTTTTATTTCCAGCATTTGTCTGAGATGTACTAGTTTTAGTTTAGCTCTGTTTTATGCTCCAGTATTATTTCTTTTATATCTGAGCAGGTTACCAGCGCTTCGTGTACACGGGAAATACCGTGTGCACGGCGGATCTGTGGACGAGCCCGGGTTCTGGTTTACACCCGGGGCGTGACAGATTAGTTTGGTATCAAAGCTTAGGGATAGGTCAGTTGGGACTTAGGAAACCCTAGGCTTTTTGGCAGACCCTAGGAAGGCAGGACGTGAGTGACGCGATATTTCGCGAAAGTCGGCAATTTGTTATTAAACTCTTCCTGTGAGTGGAGAGGCACTGGCATAGCCTATTTCTGGTGGACTGTTATGTTGGCTGCAGACAACATAAGGTTACAGAAATAGGGGGATGTCCATGACTTTCGCTGGATTGGGTCGAGTGTGGTTTTGTTTACTGACCCGTGGTTTCTTGTGTGCCAGGATGCCTCCTAGGCGGCAGATTCCTACCCGGGGGACTCCTACACCCCCGGAGGAGCCGGAGCAGTCCGGGCCTTCTGAGATCAGTGAGCTGAGGGCCATGGTGGCCCAGTTGGCGGAGAGTCACCGCCGACAGGAGCAGAGGTTTGAGCAGTTGCTTGCTCAGGTTGCGGCACTTCCCCCTACTACTGTAGAGGCCCCCGTACCACCAGTTGTACCGCCGGCTATTCCACCAGTCCCTACGGCACCGTCGTCGAGCAGTGGGGCCCAGGGGATGTTCAGGCCATTGACCCCAGCGGAGGAGCAGGAGTTTTCTGACAAACTCACCCAGTTCTGCAAGCGAGGACCACCTAGGTTCTCTGGACGGAGCACTCACCCATGGGAGATAGGATCGTGGCTGGCAGCAATGGAGAAGTTATTTCGGGACTTCTTCATTGAGCATAGATACAGAGTGCATTTGGCAGTACACTGTCTGGAGGGGGATGCAGATGCTTGGTGGCGTCGGGTCGAGCCCTTAGAGTTTCAGATCACCCGACAGCTACCCTGGTCGGAGTTCAGGAGGATGATCCTTGATACTTATTTCCACATGAGCGTGAAGAAAAAGATAGAAGATGACTTGAAGAATCTTCAGCAGGGTTATCGGCCCGTGTGGGACTATTTCCAGGAGTTCACGTAGTTGCTCAACTGCGTACCCTATGTTGCTAGGGATGGGCTGCACCAGGTGGAGCTCTTTGAGACAGGTCTGTTGTCACACCCCGGGTGTAAACCAGAACCCGGGCCCGTCCACAGATCCGCCGTGCATACGGAATTTTCCGTGTACACGAAGCGCTGGTAACCTGCTCAGATATAAAATATATAATAAAGGAGCATAAAACAGAGCTAAACTAAAACTAATACATCTCAGACAAATGCTGGAAATAAATGTACAATAAGCTCTCACAAATATACAAGTGTCTCTCCCAGCTCACGAAATAAATACAACTAGCTGGCCGCAGCCAGACCCAAAATAAAAGGAAATACAACCGTCTGAGTGTACTGGGGATACATCAAAACTACAAAACTCGAACTCGTGGCAGTGGCTATCTAATCAGCGATCCTCTTACCTCGATCCAGGGAAGAGGGTCCCGCAACTCCCGCAGAGGACTCTGCAAAACAAAGGGGAAAAGAAAAGAGAAAGCAGTGGGGGGTGAGAACTACTATAAAAACAGTAGCCTCCCCTAGTGGGTAGACCTCAAACTCAGACATGCCCACTAGGACTATCAGAGGCGAAAATGAAAACAGAGGTGGTAAGCTACAAGTACACTACTGATGAAGAGCTACCACTAACATGCCTCTAAGATGCCTAACTAAAGAATAGCTGAAAGCATGCACCAGAACGTCAAAGATTGACAGACCAACCCAATCAAAACACCAGTAAACACTGGTACTGCCTGCTCTGCTGTCAACCTCACAACTCAGTATCTCCCCTATCCAAATGACCGGAACCCAACACGGTCTGACCGGCACCCAACACGGTCTGAAACCTACTCCGGAGTGGCACTCGAGGGGAGCGACCCCACACGAGCATAGTATCACTGTCACTAGTATCATCAGTATCATAAAATAGCAGGACGGGGTCACGACTCTGATCAAAGTGGGAAAACCCATCCACTAAAGGGAAACTCGATCCCCTACCTCCAATCTGATGCAAAAGTAATAATAATAATAATAATCCGGTCAACCGCCCACAGTCCGCGGTCGCCGCAACACCCAAACATCGATCCCCGACTGTCCCAACTCTGAACATCTGACTACACAATCCCCTAAGACTAGACGACAGGAGAACGAATAAAAGCATGGTTTCTCCTTAGTCAATTCCAATATGTTTGTGTAGCAGAAAAAGGTGGCCTAGCTAGATGACCATTCAAGCATGCAAAGTCCTTTATTTGATAAAATCATTTCAATTATTCTAACATATGCAACATTAAGTGTTTGGAACTCCCGATGTACATGTGGCAGGATATATGATACATGATACAATTTAGATGCACAATCTACTAGCAAGTACCTCTTTTACAACATGCATTCTAACCACATGCCCAAACCTTCCCTTAACATATGACATGATATGGCTTTAGTATTCTTTCCAACTAATTAAATTGCATATCTAAACATGGAAACACCACTTACTAACCTGTAGCCTGCTAACAATGCAAATATTAACAAAGGAACCTTAATCTCATACAAGCATGCTAAATACATTCACAATTAATAGCACATGATCAAGGCATTCTAATAGGCCTAGTGACATTCACAAGTAGGAGGTTCACAACATCACCCACCTCGAGCGCTATTCCAAGTTCCCAAAAGCGAAGTCCAAGATCAGTCCAAAACTCACCACCAATCTGTACAAAATACCCCAAAGGAAAGTACATAAGCTATTCATTCCCAATTTCCAAAATCTGTCCCCTAATTCCACAGTCCAGAATTCTCCAATTTTTACCTGCGAATAATGCCCAGAAAAATCCAATAAAAATACTATCGCGATCCTTGCGACGAGCCCGTCGAAACGAGTACCTGCACGCCCAAATCGGAGTTTCCTACGCCGAGATAAAAATCCAGCAAGGGGTACACCCCAATCCAAACTGTACCAAATTTCTGTAACAAAGAACCACAGAGAAAGGAGATTCTCACCCTCGTGCAAAATCCAGAAAAATCTGAGAAAAATCCAGGAGACTTCTTGCGAAGAGTAGATGAAGATTTCCTTTTGAATCGCCTCAATCCGACATCTGAGCGAAAAGATACGGCAAGAACACCGCGGTGCTGTCCAAAAGTCCGCGAAGAAAAATGGGTCAAATGGGTGCTCAGAAAACTCCAAGATCAGCACGGAAATCGAGGAACCTCAAAACACAGGAGTTGAAGTCCTACCTGTCGTGAGTCCAACGGCGTAAGAATCGGCGAAATCCGAAGTCGGGGTGAGTCGGAGGAGTCCAAACACTGAAAAGGGGCGAAGAGGATCGCCGGGAAACAAGCGTCGTGCCGCATCGTAAAATGGTGAACCTCGGGAAGAGTGCCTCCAAAAATCCTCAAAGTTCTCCAATGGGTAGTGCACTGAGTGAGGGAAAACTTCTCTGAAGAATACTCTGCGAAAAAGGGGTCCAAAGAGCCTAAAGAACGAACAGGGAAACCTATTTATAGGCCCAGCCCATATGCTGTTGGGCCGGGTTTTCGGGCGCAGGTTTCGGGCGCACTGCGCCCGGAAACCCGGTTGTACACCTCCCGTCCGACGCGCCCGAAAGACCCTGGTGCGGCCACGTCACCCCAAACAGGGGACAGCAAACCCAGGCGGCCCGCTGTGCGCCGCGTGTCCCCTCGCGGTCAGCGGGGGTAGGTACGGCCGCCCAACCACGAGGCGACACGTGGCGCACTCGAGTGCGGCCGACCGCCCGCCTGGCGCCACTGTGCGCGCGCCGTCCCGAGGTGCCCCACTGCGCGCACCGTGGACCGCGCCCATGTGAGCCAGCGAATCCGAAGCCGCCACGTGTCATGCGCCCGGTCCACCGCAACCCCGCAAAACTGCTGAGCCGTGCCGCGTGCGCCGGCCTATCAGGGCACGCAACGCGTCTCCTGCCCGCGGTCCATGCACCGCCGCGCCTCCCCGTGGACCGAGCTGCGTGAGCCGGCCAATAATAGGCCGCCACGTGGCTCAGGCCGGTCCACGAGTCTCCCCCATGCACCGAAAATCCCCGAAAACTTCCGGAAGCCCGCTTTTGGTCATCCGGACTCCAAATTTAACAAGCAAATAGTTGTTTTCAAGCGTTTTTCCGCGCTGAATCCAAATCCAACCTCAGATTGGCCCAAAACCATTTCTAAAATTCAGCAAATGCAGCCGAAGGCCAAATCCGCTATCAAAGTCTCACAAGGTCCATCTGTGGCACCCCTTCGATGCACCATGGGCCAGACACACCAACACTAGGTGTTTTACACAGTGGATTCACCGGAAAGTTGCATGGGAAAAACCAGTACACTACATCCTCCCCCACAAGAAAAAGTTTCATCCTCGAAACAAAAGTCATACCTCAAGCAGGGGCCTCAAACAAGAGGGGGTAAGCATCCATCATCGCTGACTCCAGCTCCCAGGTAGCCTCGCGCTCATCATGACTGCTCCAGAGGACCTTCACATACGGGATGGCCCGACTGCGCAACTCCCTAACCTCACGGTCCAAGATCCTCAACGGCCGCTCAACATAGCTCAGGTTCTCAGCAACCTCCAATGGGGTGAAATCGATGATATGGGACGGGTCATGAACATACCTCCTCAGTGTCGATACATGAAAAACATTGTGAACACCTGAAAGCCTGGGAGGAAGCGCAAGCCTGTAGGCAACTGGCCCTAAGCGCTCCAACACCTCAAAAGGTCCAATATAACGAGTGCTCAGTTTTCCATGAATGCCAAATCTCCGAATCCCCTTCGAAGGCGAGACTTTCAGAAAAACATGGTCACCCACCTGAAACTCTAAGTCTCGCCGTCGAGATGCAGCATAACTCCTCTGTCGACTCTGGGCGGTCCCGAGATGTCGTCGTATCAATCTGACCTTTTCCTCTGCCTCTAATAGTAGATCAGGACCCAAAGTCTTCTTCTCACCCACGTCACTCCAATATAGGGGTGACCGACACTTGCGTCCATTCAACGCTTCAAACGGAGCCATCTGAATGCTCGCTTGATAGCTGTTGTTGTACGCAAACTCAACTAATCCCAAGTGTCGGTACCATCCTCCTCCAAAGTCGAGAACGCATGCTCTCAATATATCCTCGAGGGTCTGAATAGTGCGCTCTGACTGCCCATCGGTCTGTCGGTGGAATGCTGTACTGAATCGGAGCTGCGTCCCCAAGGCTGTCTGTACACTCCTCCAGAAATGCGAGACAAACCTCGGGTCTCTATCTGATACGATGGAAACGGGTACCCCGTGCAATCTAACCACCTCAGCCAAGTACACCTGTGCGAGTCGCTCCATCGGCCAAGTCATCTGAACCGGCAAAAAGTGAGCGGACTTTGTAAGCCTGTCCACGACCACCCAGATAGCATCCGCTTGTCACGCCCCGGGGGTTTTATTTTAGTCGAAACGATACCTCAAAGTACGCGTAAAGTGTGTACAAATTTTTTTGTTTAAAAACCTCCTTCCCCGGCGCGTGCCCAGACCCGCCACATATACAGATTTACTCAAAAATCGGGCAGAGTCTCCTCTGTATATGCACGGCGTCGCGGCTGTTACAATAGTCGAACATAAGCAATCATTTTCCCATTTAATCACAACAGTTCGAAGTAGTACGGTGCATGAAGGCGAAACAATACCCGTGGCCAGTCAGGTTGAACGTATAAACTCACCGTTTTGGAAACAGGCTCACACGGCCTTAGGTTTTGAAAAACTGATTGGAAAACGGCATAAATCCACAAGGTTTAGAAAACGGGCCCACCCGACCCTAGACTTTTGAAAACAGTTTTCGAAGTCCTTTTTCTTTTGTTTTCTAGTTGATTTGTTTAGAAAACGGCCAAACGGGAATAATAAAGGAAAAAGTAGTGCATAACCAGAATGAAAATACTCAACATCCACACGACCCCACTGTTACGGCATTTTGGTGTTGGCATATTTCGTGAGTCAAGTCAGTGTGTTGAGTCGGAGTCTTAAAGGGATCAAATTGTCAATCAGCTTTCAAAGACTTAGAGAAGATTCAACAAGAGCTCAAGTTGACACTCAGTGTCTTGAGTCTTGAAGATTGAAGTTGAAGAATTGTGGATCAGTTACATCAATCTCAAGAAGAAAGTATTCAAGAGGATCAGGTATGTTTAACTAAATAATTTTGGTGATCCGAATACTTTCTTATAGTGTAGAAACACTTGGATGAATTTTTAATTGCATAAAAATCAAAAACTAGACATGGGACATGTTCAGGATCCGGATCAGACAATCCAATCCGGATCCCGAAGGGTGATTGTTCATTGGCATTTTCAATCCGGATCCTAGGCCATTCCGATCCGGATCCCGAACATGGGACTTTGCTGAATTGCATGAACGATCCGGATCGGACCTTGCAATCCGGATCCCGAACCCTTGGTTTTCTGGAATCGTCAATCTCGTTACGACGATCCGGATCGCAGTAAATCCGATCCGGATCGCCGTCCTGAAAATTTCCAGATAAGGTATGTTTTTGATTCTTATCTCTTTCCAAAGGTTTCTAAACTATAAATAGACATTTAGGGTTTCTCAAAAACGTGGGAGCTACGGCCGATCATTTTATAAAACTCTTGAGAGCAACCCTAGAGGCTAGGTTTTTATCGATCTTCTTTATAGCCTCTTTTAGGTCAATTCGATGGTTCTTTCAAGAACATATCTTTTGTCGAATTGATCTAATCTTTGCTTAGAGATTTCTTCTACGGTTCCTCAATGAGAATCTAAGCAAAGGATCACCATCGAAGTCAATTGTGATGATCCGGACTCCCGCAGGAACTGTGCAACATTAAACAGTGACTGTAGGGAGCTTATTCGGTGAAGCAGAGCTTGAAGAATCGAAATTAGACATTTAATATAGACTCTGCGCAAAAATCGGAGCAAATGGAATTTTCCGGGAGCTTTCGGCAAAATTTCGGATGAGAATTTGGCGAAATGGACGTCGTATTTGGACTCAGCGCGCGAAAACGATCGAAACGGTATATTTACTTTATTTTTCGGCGCAAAATTACTGTTCACGCCGGAACAGTAACTCCGGCCGCCGGAATTACTGTTCCGGCGACCGGCAAGCGGCGGCGGGCGGCGGCGCACGGCGGCGGGCGGCGGCGCAGCGGCGGCACAGCGGCAGAGGGCGGCGGCGCAGGCGCGGGCGGGGGGCTCGGGTGCGCGGTCCATGGGCCTGGCGTGCACCGGGTGCACCGAAGACTCCTTCTGCCACGTGGCAGCTTCCCATTGGCTGGCCGGCTTCTAGAAGTCCACGGGGACTGTGACACGTGGCACACCCGGATTGGCCGACATCTTCCGGAAGACCCGGCGCGGGGACCGGGCCCGTGCACCACGTGGACACGTGGCGGATTCTCTGTGGCATTGCACAAGGCTGTTTCCTGTTTTGTCGCCACGTGGCGCATCCTGGATGGTCCATCTCGGTGTTTGCTGTTCTGCCCGGGATCTGGTGAGGGTCCTTGGCCCATTATAAATAGAGCCTCCCACCCCCACCATTTCTCACCTCAGGCTCCGTGCTGTAGAGAGAGAACCAGAGAAAGTGGCCTATACAAAAATTCTTCCTCTCTCTCTCCTCTCTCTCTCCTCAGAATTTTAGAATTTTTGAATGTACCGATAGTGAGTTATCTGCGACGCGGCGCACTGCGACGGTTTTCTTTTTCGGCCCATTTCCCGTCGCAGTTCCGTCGAAAATTCCCTGTGGGCTAACCAGGAGGAATTTTTGGACGATTTTTGCGACAGCGCGTTCCTAAGAGGTAAGGCTTCGATTTCAGTGTTGATCACTTTGCTCCATTTCGTACTTTTGGCACGTTTCCCGAGGTCTCTTTGACCCCCCTTTTTGCTGTGGAAATTTCTGGACAGCGTCAACTTCTCCGATTTTTATCTTGGTGTAGGAGCATCAGATCAAGACGTTTAAAGAGTCGATTTTGATCTACTCTTCGCGAGGAATGCAACCGTAATTTTTCTGGATTTTTCTGAGCAATGTACAGAGGTGAAAAACTCCTCTCTTTTCGTGCTATTTGAAAAATAGCAAAAGCTGTATTATTATGAATAATATAGTTACACCCTGTGCAATGTGTGTTGCTGTAGGGCACCATTTTCGGCAGACAGCAGTTCTAGGGGACTGTGGACAGCCAGGAGACTTTCTGGGTGTGATTTGAGCTGTTCGAGGTGGGCGGTTGTTGCTTACCTCATTTTTGACAAGCTCACTGGGATTACTGGAACTCCCTTAAAATTTAATTGATGAGAACAATTGGGACAAACTAATATGACAATTGATGAGAACAATTGGGACAAACTAATATGACAATTGATGAGAACTATTGGGACAACTAACAGGACTACTAACAGGACTACTAACAGGACAATTGATGAGAACCGCTGGGACAAACTCTCCTAAAATTAATATAACCCCACAGATGATATGATGACTTATATTGGGACACTGTGATTGAGACAAAGGCTATAATCTCGCATGCAAATGACTTTTATTCAGTAAATCAATCTTTTTAAATCTTTGACACTATTTTACAACTTTTAAAATAAAGACAGTTGCATGCATGCCCGGACATCAGGTAGGGCCACTATTTATTGCTACACTATCATATTAAGACTTGACATGTTTTATTGCTCTCTTTTGCTTTCAGTTGCTTGTCGCTCGAGTATGAGCAGGGGTTTGGGATAGTATAGCCAAGGTTTTGTTAGCTAATAAACTTGTGGGGTGTTGCGGTGACCGCGGACTGTAGGCGGTCGGCCGGATGTTTATCCTTGCATCAGAATGGGGTTGAGTCTGGTCTATTTTAGGCATCAGCAGGGGATCGGGTTTTTCTCTAGTGGATGGTTTTTCCCACTTATTAAGTACTATGGCATCAGATCAGGGTTTCTTAGTGGATGGCTTTTCCCACTTTGATCATAGTCATGATCCAGTCCTGCTGTTTACGACACTTATGATACTTATTACTGAGGTACTTTTACTCGTGTGGGTCGCTCCCCTCGAGTGCCACTCCGGAGTGTGTTACAGGCAGGCTTGAGTCCTTGAGACTCTCATTCCCTATCGGTGTTATGCATTGGCCAGCATACCCGATTTGGGCAGGCAAGGCGCAGCAGGCAGTACCAGTTTTACTGGTGGCATAAGATTGGGTTTATTCAGGCAGGCATGTTAGATACTGATGCATACATACAGTCATTCTTTTTGGCACTGCATTTAGAGGCATGCTAGTGGTGGTTTCCCCTTTATTCAGCAGTTCTGCTTACAGCCTTACCACTTTTTCCTTTCTGGCCTCTAGTAGTCCTAGTGGGTGCATCAGAGTTGAGGTTTTGCCCACTAGGGGAGGCTACTGGTTTATCTAGTAGTTCTCACCCCCATTACTGTTTTTCTCTTTCTTCTTCTTTATTTTGCAGAGTCGTCTGCGGGAGCTGCTAGGCTATCAGCGGCTGATAAAGGTAAGGGGATCGCTGAGTAGATAGATCTCCTGGGAGACTGAGAGCTGTAGATAGACGTTGTACCCTTCACTCAGACTGTGATATTCTCCTTTTATTTTGAGTCTGGCTTTCGCCGGCTGGTTGTATTATTTTGGTGAGCTGGGAGATTATTGTACATATTACAGTTTATTTTTAGTCCCAGTATGAGATATTATGTGGTTCTTCCACTTCAGCTCTGTATTATGCTCTTTTATTGTTTATATTATATCGGAGCAGGTTACCAGCGCTTCGTGTACTCGGGAAATCCCATGTGCACGGCGGATCTGTTGGCGAGCCCGGGTTCCGGGGCGTGACAGATTAAGTTGGTATCAGAGCTTAGGGATTGGTCAGTTGGGACTTAGGAAACCCTAGGCTTTTGGTAGACCCTAGGATAATAGGGTACGAGAGACGTGATATTTGCGAAAGTCGTTGATTTATTGACTCTTCCAGTGAGAGAAGTGGGATCGACATGCCTAATTTCTGGTGAACCGTTATGTTGGCTGCAGACAACATAAAGTCACAGAAATAGGGGAATGTCTTTGACTTTCGCTAGATTGGGTCGTGTGGAATTTTATTTTGCTGATTTGTGGCTTTTGGTGACAGTATGTCACCCCGTCGTCATTTTTCCGTCGGGGATATTTCTACCCCTTCTGAGAAGCCCGAGCAGGCGGTATCTGCTGAGCTGGGAGAACTACGGGCCTTGGTGACCCATTTGGTGGCAAGAAGCTTTCGACAGGACCAACGCCTGGAGCAGTTGCTGGCGCAGAGAGGTGACTTGGCGGTTGACGAAGCGGCCAGGACTTTCGAGCAGCGTCCAGACAAGAAACGCCCCGCCCCAGATAATGATGGACAGGCCAGTTCAGGGAGACCACCACGACCCCTGCGGCCCCAGTCTACGGGCCGTGGGCGTCATGATCGACGAGGACCTGGTAGATCGCAGAGGCCTCCGCAGCAGCAGTCTCGACAGTCTCGGGCGTCGGTCCGATGCATTTTCTGTAGGGGGCAGCATTCATCAAATACCTGTGGCTTGAGGGAGGGTCGATGCTTCCGATGTGGGCAGCCAGGCCACATCCGACCTACGTGCCCCTTTCGGGTTTTAGTAGCACCTTCTTCAGCATTGGCCCCTACCGCATCCCAGCAGAGGTCACAGAGGCCTCAGCGGCATAGGCAGCAGCAACAGCAGGTAAGGCAGCCTCAGTCTATAGTTAGGTGCATTTTCTACGAAGGTCAGCACACTTCAGGTGCTTGTGACTTGAGGTTCGGCCGCTGTTTCAAGTGCGGACAGCCCGGGCACGTGCGAGTTACGTGTCCTTCGGGGATAACGGTGGCACCTACTTCGGCATCTGTCCCTGCCACTTCCCAGCTACGACCGGGAGCTTCACCGACAGATCTTCAAGGAGATCAAGTTTCATTCCCCCACCCTTCTGGAGAGAGACAGCCGTTGTTGAGCAGTCAAGATGGCTTAGCGCAGGCAAGGGATTCTGCTATGGCTGATCGAGTGGAGGCAGGTATGATTTACTTTCTGGCATAAGGACTCGTACCTCGTTTTTATAGGGGCATCTCTTTTATTTGTAGAGAATGTACATCATTGCATAGGGTTAGGAATAGGACTCTCACCTTGTGCACAGGAAGTGTAGATTCCCGATTGAACTCTGCACATGGAGGAGTGCTGTTAGCCCCGCCCGATTTAGATCGAGTCCTGGATTATGCCAGTAGACCTATTGGACCTGAGTCAACTGAAGGACTTCGATGTGGTCCTCGGGATGGACTGGTTGGCTCGGTATTTTGCGACTATTGATTGTGCCGCAAGGACCGTCACTTTTAGAAAGCCAGACCAGAAAATGTTGGTATATCGGGAATGTCAGAGCGCTTTCTTTGCCTCTATGATTTCGACTTCCCGAGCGAGGCTGATGATCCGTCGAGGATGTGTAGCCTTTTTGGCTAGTGTTGTTGAGGGGCCTACGGCGGCGCCGGAACTCGGGGATATCCCTATTGCCCGCGAGTTCCCGGATGTTTTCCCACCTGAGCTGTCTAGCATGCCGCCAGATAGGGAGATTGAGTTCGTGATTAACGTAGTTCCAGGAACTGCGCCAATCTCTAAGGCTCCATACCGGATGGCACCGGCTGAGCTGCAAGAGCTTAAGGTGCAACTCCAGGATTTAATGGATAAGGGCTTTATTAGGCTGAGTGTATCACCTTGGGGTGCGCCGGTGCTATTCGTAAAGAAGATGGGTCACTTCGACTATGTGTGGATTATAGAGAATTAAAGTGACCATCAAGAACTAGTACCCTTTGCCGCGCATCGATGATCTCTTTGATCAGCTGCAAGGGTCTTGCGTCTTCTCTAAGATAGATTTGCAGTCCGGTTACCACCAGTTGAAGGTGAAGGCCGTAGATATTCCGAAACGGCATTTTGATCACGGTATGGGCATTATGAATTTACAGTTATGCCTCTTGGGCTAACTAATGCCCCTGCCGCATTCATGGATTTAATGAACCGGATCTTCCGACTATACTTGGATCGATTCGTAGTAGTATTCATTGATGATATCTTGATTTACTCCCGAAGTGATATTGAGCATGAGGAGCACTTAAAGGTTGTGCTGCAACTTCTGCGAGAAAAGAAGTTGTATGCCAAGCTGGCAAAGTGCGAGTTTTGGCTTCGGGAGGTAGTCTTCTTGGGCCATGTGATTTCTGCCGCAGGTGTGGCAGTGGACCCAGCAAAGATTGAGGCGGTTCGGGATTGGCCCCGACCAACGACGGTTTCTGAGGTACGTAGCTTTATGGGTTTAGCTGGGTATTACCGTCGGTTTGTGGAAGGCTTTGCGAAGCTCTCCACACCCCTCACTCGCTTGACGCGTAAGGGAGTGAAGTTTATCGGGAGTGAGGATTGTCAAAAGAGCTTTGAGGAGCTGAAAAATAGATTAATGACCACTCCTATCCTTTCCCTCCCTGTTATGGGGAAAGGATACGTGATCTACAGCAATGCATCACACAGCGGACTTGGTTGTGTGTTGATGCAAGAAGGGAGGGTAATTGCTTACGCATCAAGGCAACTCAAGGATTATGAGAAGAATTACCCTACCCATGACTTGGAGCTTGCTGCTGTAGTGTTTGCACTAAAGCTTTGGCGTCATTATCTTTATGGGGAGCATTGTGAAATCTACACCGACCACAAGAGCCTAAAATACCTGTTCACACAGAAGGAGTTGAATTTGAGGCAACGTAGGTGGTTAGAGCTATTAAAGGATTATGATATTCTCTACCACCCAGGCAAGGCTAATGTGGTCGCTGATGCCTTGAGTAGGAGGGCGGTGCAAAGTTTGTCTATGTTGATCACAGACCAGGCACCGCTATTAGAGGAAATGAGACGACTCGAGATAGAGGTTGTGTCCCCTGGGGTCACTGCTAGATTGACATCTTTAGTCTTGCAGCCCACTCTGCTGGACAGGATCAAAGAGAAACAGAGTGAGGACCCCCACTTGGCCAGGATTAGAGATCATATTCCGAGTGATCAGTCAGGGGACTTTACGGTAGATGCCTCGAGAGTACTGAGGTACAGGAACCGAGCATGTGTGCCAATACATGTGGAGATTAGAGAACAGATATTGCGAGAGGCCCATTATACACCTTATACCCTACATCCTGGTGGGACTAAGATGTATAAGGACCTCAAGGCACACTTCTGGTGGAAAGGCATGAAAAGGGATATTGGGAGATTTGTGGCCCAGTGTTTAACCTGTTAGCAGGTGAAAGCTGAGCATCGAGTGCCAGCTGGCAAGTTACAAAGTCTCCCAATCCCCGAGTGGAAATGGGACCACATTACGATGGATTTCGTGGTCGGACTACCTAGGGCACAGGGAGGAGCTGATGCTATCTGGGTAGTTGTAGATCGACTTACCAAGTCGGCGCACTTTCTGCCCATGCAGACTACGTGGCCACTTGAGGGACTAGCCCAGTTATATCTAGATGAGATAGTAAGATTACATGGAGTACCAGCCTCCATAGTATCGGATAGAGACCCGAGGTTTGTTTCGCATTTCTGGAAGAGTTTGCAAACAGCCTTGGGGACTGAACTCAGGTTCAGTACAGCTTTTCATCCGCAGACTGATGGGCAATCGGAGCGGACGATACAAATCCTGGAGGACATGTTGAGGGCTTGCGTCCTGGATTTTGGCGGAGGGTGGATTCGGCATTTATCTTTAGCTGAATTCGCGTACAACAATAGCTTTCAAGCGAGCATTCAGATGGCTCCGTTTGAAGCATTGTATGGACGCAAGTGTCGATCACCACTTTATTGGAGTGACGTAGGCGAGAGGCGGACCTTGGGACCAGATGTCTTGATAGAGGCAGAAGAGAAGGTCCGGGTGATTCGAAAGCATCTTCAGACCGCCCAAAGCCGACAGAGGAGCTATGCCGATGTTCGGCGACGAGACTTAGAATTTCAGGTTGGAGATCATGTATTCCTGAAAGTCTCGCCGTCCAAAGGAATCAGGAGGTTCGGCATTCATGGGAAACTTAGCCCCCGATATATTGGACCCTTTGAGGTATTGGGGCGTATCGGGCCAGTTGCCTACCGACTCGCACTTCCTCCAAGGCTTGCTGGTGTCCATGATGTATTTCATGTTTCTACTTTGAGGAAGTATATCTTCGACCCATCGCACGTCATCGACTTCACATCGCTTGAGATCAGCGAGGATTTGAGGTATGAAGAACGCCCACTGCGAGTTCTGGATCGAGAGGTGAAAGAATTACGCAGTCGGGCCATTCCCTATGTGAAGATCCAATGGAGCAATCATGACGAGCGCGAGGCTACATGGGAGCTCGAGTCGGAGATGAGGGATGCTCACCCCTACTTATTCGAGACATCGGACTGAGGATTATTGTTTAGTCTCGTTTCGAGGACGAAACTCTTTTTAGTGGGGGAGGATGTGATGATCCGGACTCCCGCAGGAACTGTGCAACATTAAACAGTGACTGTAGGGAGCTTATTCGGTGAAGCAGAGCTTGAAGAATCGAAATTGGACATTTAATATAGACTCTGCGCGAAAATCGGAGCAAATGGAATTTTCCGGGAGCTTTCGGCAAAATTTCGGATGAGAATTTGGCGAAATGGACGTCGTATTTGGACTCAGCGCGCGAAAACGATCGAAACGGTATATTTACTTTATTTTTCGGCGCAAAATTACTGTTCACGCCGGAACAGTAACTCCGGCCGCCGGAATTACTGTTCCGGCGACCGGCAAGCGGCGGCGGGCGGCGGCGCACGACGGCGGGCGGCGGCGCAGCGGCGGCACAGCGGCAGAGGGCGGCGGCGCAGGCGCGGGCGGGGGGCTCGGGTGCGCGGTCCATGGGCCTGGCGTGCACCGGGTGCACCGAAGACTCCTTCTGCCACGTGGCAGCTTCCCATTGGCTGGCCGGCTTCTAGAAGTCCACGGGGACTGTGACACGTGGCACACCCGGATTGGCCGACATCTTCCGGAAGACCCGGCGCGGGGACCGGGCCCGTGCACCACGTGGACACGTGGCGGATTCTCTGTGGCATTGCACAAGGCTGTTTCCTGTTTTGTCGCCACGTGGCGCGTCCTGGATGGTCCATCTCGGTGTTTGCTGTTCTGCCCGGGATCTGGTGAGGGTCCTTGGCCCATTATAAATAGAGCCTCCCACCCCCACCATTTCTCACCTCGGGCTCCGTGCTGTAGAGAGAGAACCAGAGAAAGTGGCCTATACAAAAATTCTTCCTCTCTCTCTCCTCTCTCTCTCCTCGGAATTTTAGAATTTTTGAAGGTACCGATAGTGAGTTATCTGCGACGCGGCGCACTGCGACAGTTTTCTTTTTCGGCCCATTTCCCGTCGCAGTTCCGTCGAAAATTCCCTGTGGGCTAACCAGGAGGAATTTTTGGACGATTTTTGCGACAGCGCGTTCCTAAGAGGTAAGGCTTCGATTTCCGTGTTGATCACTTTGCTCCATTTCGTACTTTTGGCACGTTTCCCGAGGTCTCTTTGACCCCCCTTTTTGCTGTGGAAATTTCTGGACAGCGTCAACTTCTCCGATTTTTATCTTGGCGTAGGAGCATCAGATCGAGACGTTTAAAGAGTCGATTTTGATCTACTCTTCGCGAGGAACACAACCGTAATTTTTCTGGATTTTTCTGAGCACTGTACAGAGGTGAAAAACTCCTCTCTTTTCGTGCTATTTGAAAAACAGCAAAAGCTGTATTATTATGAATAATATAGTTACACCCTGTGCAATGTGTGTTGCTGTAGGGCACCATTTTCGGCAGACAGCAGTTCTAGGGGACTGTGGACAGCCAGGAGACTTTCTGGGTGTGATTTGAGCTGTTCGAGGTGGGCGGTTGTTGCTTACCTCATTTTTGACAAGCTCACTGGGATTACTGGAACTCCCTTAAAATTTAATTGATGAGAACAATTGGGACAAACTAATATGACAATTGATGAGAACAATTGGGACAAACTAATATGACAATTGATGAGAACTATTGGGACAACTAACAGGACTACTAACAGGACTACTAACAGGACAATTGATGAGAACCGCTGGGACAAACTCTCCTAAAATTAATATAACCCCACAGATGATATGATGACTTTTATTGGGACACTGTGATTGAGACAAAGGCTATAATCTCGCATGCAAATGACTTTTATTCAGTAAATCAATCTTTTTAAATCTTTGACACTATTTTACAACTTTTAAAATAAAGACAGTTGCATGCATGCCCGGACATCAGGTAGGGCCACTATTTATTGCTACACTATCATATTAAGACTTGACATGTTTGATTGCTCTCTTTTGCTTTCAGTTGCTTGTCGCTCGAGTATGAGCAGGGGTTTGGGATAGTATAGCCATGGTTTTGTTAGCTAATAAACTTGTGGGGTGTTGCGGTGACCGCGGACTGTAGGCGGTCGGCCGGATGTTTATCCTTGCATCAGAATGGGGTTGAGTCTGGTCTATTTTAGGCATCAGCAGGGGATCGGGTTTTTCTCTAGTGGATGGTTTTTCCCACTTATTGAGTACTATGGCATCAGATCAGGGTTTCTTAGTGGATGGCTTTTCCCACTTTGATCATAGTCATGATCCAGTCCTGCTGTTTACGACACTTATGATACTTATTACTGAGGTACTTTTACTCGTGTGGGTCGCTCCCCTCGAGTGCCACTCCGGAGTGTGTTACAAGCAGGCTTGAGTCCTTGAGACTCTCATTCCCTATCGGTGTTATGCATTGGCCAGCATACCCGATTTGGGCAGGCAAGGCGCAGCAGGCAGTACCAGTTTTACTGGTGGCATAAGATTGGGTTTATTCAGGCAGGCATGTTAGATACTGATGCATACATACAGTCATTCTTTTTGGCACTGCATTTAGAGGCATGCTAGTGGTGGTTTCCCCTTTATTCAGCAGTTCTGCTTACAGCCTTACCACTTTTTCCTTTCTGGCCTCTAGTAGTCCTAGTGGGTGCATCAGAGTTGAGGTTTTGCCCACTAGGGGAGGCTACTGGTTTATCTAGTAGTTCTCACCCCCATTACTGTTTTTCTCTTTCTTCTTCTTTATTTTGCAGAGTCGTCTGCGGGAGCTGCTAGGCTATCAGCGGCTGATAAAGGTAAGGGGATCGCTGAGTAGATAGATCTCCTGGGAGACTGAGAGCTGTAGATAGACGTTGTACCCTTCACTCAGACTGTGATATTCTCCTTTTATTTTGAGTCTGGCTTTCGCCGGCTGGTTGTATTATTTTGGTGAGCTGGGAGATTATTGTACATATTACAGTTTATTTTTAGTCCCAGTATGAGATATTATGTGGTTCTTCCACTTCAGCTCTGTATTATGCTCTTTTATTGTTTATATTATATCGGAGCAGGTTACCAGCGCTTCGTGTACTCGGGAAATCCCATGTGCACGGCGGATCTGTTGGCGAGCCCGGGTTCCGGGGCGTGACATCAATATTCTTATCGACTGAGTTTGCGTCGTGGATTCGACGTGGCATCGTGGATTCGGTGTGCTAAAGGCGTTTCGTGGATTCGAAACGTGTGCTCGTGGATTCGAGTGGCGTTCGTGGATTCGAACGTGTGCAGTGGACGTGCAAAATCGGTGGAGCGCGAGGTCCAAGAAATTGAAGGAGGGGTTAAATCCGTGGAGACGGTAATCACCTTGTTATTCTTCTTTTCTTAGGGATTGTTATTGCGTGGATATCCAACCGGTCAGCGCAAGGTCCGAAGAAGCTGAAGGAGGGGTTGAGTCCATGGAGTCGGTAATCACCTTGTTATTCTTCTATTCTTAGTGGATTGTTATTGCGTGTTGGTCCCGTGGTTTTTCTCCTGGATTGGAGTTTCCACGTATATCTCGGTGTGCTGTTTTTATTTTCCGCATTGGTTTTTATTTTGCACTGAGATTGAGTTTTTAAGTATTACACCTATTCACCCCCCCTCTAGTTGTTTGATAGTACCTATTTAGATCCTTTGGGATTCATAACTCTACACCCACAAGGGTATCGAGAACCACACAATAACTTACAATACCGAATGAAATGCAGAGAAAGTAAATAAAACAGCATAGTAGGGCTCCCTCAGCTCGACTGCTACCACCTCGGCCTCATCGTCGCCTACCTCTACCCCCTGGAGGTACCTGTCACAGAGTGGGTAGTCAGCGACACTATCATAAAAATAGTACTAAAGCAGTAAAGTAATACCAAGCCACAAAAGTAAGACTAGCCGGAACAACCGCTCTACTCGTAACGGTAACTCGCAACAACCTGTGCCACCTGCAACACCTGTAACCCCGGTAACACCTGTAACACCTGACCGCGTCGGGCACCTATCCCGGCGGGTCGCACACCTGACCTCGTCGGGCACCAACCCCGACGGGTCTCACACCTGACCTCGTCGGGTACCAACCCCGACGGGTCTCACACCTGACCTCGTCGGGTACCAACCCCGACAGGTCGCACCGCTCGCACCTTGCTGCCTCAAACCCCACACCTACGGGGGCCCCCACTACGTCACCTCGTGGGGGTAACACGGGTCGAAGACCGCCTTTTCCGGAAAAGAGCACCCTAATCAAGTTTCTTCCAGTCTTCTTCTAAGCTTACAGGTATTGCATTCAAATCAACAAAGGAAGAAGATAGCGAATCAAGTTCCGACGATGAAATCTCATTTGCCGATTTTGAAGAACAATTGGCGCGGATCACAAAGAAATTTCGTCGGAAATTTTGGAAGAATCGAACCGATGGATCTTCATCCACGAAATCTCCTAAAGGATCATCGGGTTCTAAATCCTCTAAACTCAAAAGCTTTGCAAAACCTTCTAAAGAAAAGAAAAAGATGATTTCGAAGGGGAAATCCAATGCTATCGATGCAAAGGCTACGGCCATTTTTCAATGGATTGTCCTTCTAAGAAATCATATAAAAAGAAGGCTTTGCAGGCGAAAATTTGGGACGATTCTACTTCTAATGAATCAACCTCAAGTAAAGAGGAAAAAGAAAAAAATCGTTGCTTCTCATGCCTCTCATTTTCCCTCTTCTAATAATTGTTTATCATCTTTAGTCACTGACTCTACTCCTTTGATTTTGTATGAAACATCAACAACTGGCGGAGAGTCATCAAGTGAGGGGGAGTCGGACGAGGAAGAACTCGTTGAGGCATATGAACAACTTCTTGCGGAATCTAAGAAGATGGCCAAACATATCAAGAAGTTGAGGAAGCAACGACTTGAGAATCAAGACGAGAATCATGCTTTAAAGATCCAAACTTCATGATCTCGAGGAGGAACGAGAGCTTTTATTGAATAATAATAAAATCCTCCAGAAAAGATAAATCAATCGGAAACGGTCGTTAATTCCCATATTAACAAGATTGATTTTCTAGAAAAACAGTTTGAGGAGATTCATGTCACCAACCAAGCTTTGACCAAGCAAGTTCATGAACTTAAATCCGACATACAAAGGCTTTCAACTGGTTCCAAGAACTTGATTGTATGTCCGGATTAGGTCAATCAAGCAAGGTTGGTTTGGGATTTAAAAGAACCAAACTGTGAAGGCTTCAAGTTCCACAACTAAATTGAAAGGAAGAACTTGTCACCTATGTGGACTTGAAGGACATTTGGTGAAGGATTGCCCGAAAAAGAGAAAGAAGAATTCTTCGGCAACTTCATCTACGGAGCGAACTCACGGAATCAAAAGACACATCAAGTCAAAGGAGTTCACTCAACCCACCAAAGGTCCGAGCCACAACATCAATCATACAAGTGGATCATTGCGAGGCAAAGACCTAAGGTGGACCAACAGTCAAAGCGGACAAACCCCCGGCCACAACGATCAAGACAACCCAAAATCCAGCGATTTGGATTCGGAAAGGTGATATCTTTCCTTGTCTTAAGTTCTAAATAGCTTATGACTGTATGTAATGCTTTGATTGGTTTTCCCTTCATATCTTTCTAATCTTCTGCATTACATGTTTTTCAATGCTCTTCGTTTTATACTTTGTTTTTGAACAAAAGGGTTTTTACTGAACAAGTGCATTGAATAAAAGGGCTTCACGTTTATTCACTCCAATTAATTTTATATGGATTATCAACTTTACTCCTTAATCATAATCTTGAAGATACTTCATTATAGGAGTTTTGATATTATAGCATCAAATTTAGAAATCATGTGTGATCTTTAGATGCTTAATCTATCTCGGTTGTGTGAATTCATTGTGATAAACGTGAGACTGTTGGGTTATATGTAATAAGGATCTAAATAGGGGAAAAAACCACCAAGAGGGGGTGACATAGGTGTAAACGTATCAACACTCAAAATCGTTGCGATAAAGCCCAATGCGGAATAAAAATAATACGCAAAGATTTTTTACGTGGGAAAACTCCATCACCGGAGTAAAAAACCACGGGACCGATAACACGGCCAGAAATCCACTAGAATTAAAACACGTACCAGGTGATTTACCGTACACACTTACGACTCAACCTTTTCCATAAGCTCCTAGAGGATCTTCTCGCTCGCTCCGCCGACAGCTTCTCGAATCCACGCTCTGCGCCCAACGCCGAATCCACGGCGTCCAAAGTCGAATCCACGATCGGTCCGACCGAATCCACGGTCTTCACCCAATAGCACCTTCGATCCACGAACGTGCCTCGCTCCCGAATCCACGAGAGCGGTTGAACCTTGAATCCCAAGGACACGCGAATCCACGCTGCACGATTTTTTGGGGTAAATCGTTGTTTTTGGGTGGTGATGATCGCCGAATACTTAGATCAAGATAGATCGGAAATACCATCTAAGTATTCATTAGTTTGATTCAACTCAAGATGTGAGTATGAAAACCTAGAATCAAAACTAATCAATATAGATGAAGAAAACAATAGAGTATTCTCTAATGATTTCCTTTCTTCTCTATATGTGGATCTAGAGCCGTATATATGAAAATGACGGCTATTTTTATTTTCGGCCTCTTTTTGGATTAACCCTAGAAAAGGAGTCATAGGGTCTATTTATAGGTTAGAAACCCTAGGAAGGAGATAAGAATCAAAACCTAACATTTCTGGAGATTTTACGGACGGCGATCCGGATCGGATTAGCTGTGATCCGATCGTCGTAACGAGTCAGGCAATTCCAGAAAAACGAAGGTTCGGGATCCGGATCGAAGTGCTTGATCCGGATCGTTCATACAGTTCACCAAACATCAACGTTCGGGATCCGGATTGCGAAGCCTGATCCGGATCGTTCAAGAAAGATGGTAAACTCAGTGTTCGGGATCCGGATCAAGAGAGGCTACGATCCGGATTGAACTGGTGTATGAACGAACCACCTTCGGGATCCGGATCGAACAACCTGATCCGGATCGTGAACATGTCCCAAGTCCAGTTTTTGATTTTTATGCAATGAAAGATTCTTCCAAGTGTTTCTACACTACAAGAAGTATTCGGATCACACAAATCTTTAGTTAAACATACCTGATCCTTTTGAATTCTTCTTTCTGAGATTGAGTTAAATGATCCAACTTTCTTCACCTTCAATCTTCAAGACTTGAGACTTTCACGAAACTACGCCAACTCAAATTCCGTAACAATCCCCCCCTTTGGCGGTTTCGTGACAAAACACAGATCCACTAAAGAAAATTCAAAAAGATATTTTTGTTGCTATCACCATACAACAAAAATTTACAATGGAGATCCAAAAATTTAAAAACATGAGATAAACTCCTAAAACAGACTCTAGACTTAGACATCTGTACTCTCTGCACAAAGAAATCATTCTTGACAAAAAGAGATCGTTAGATACCTCAAGAATATTTAGCATACAAAACCTAGTACAGAGATAGAGTTTATCTGATCATCATGACATTTGAGAATTCAGATATGTAAGAGAATCATAGTCAAAAACCAACATATCTTCTATGCAATTAAAAACCAAATGTCACAAAATGTTAGTCCAACATCAACTTGTTAGTCATATTACATGCCCAAATAGTTAGTCGAATAGTTAGTCGAGACATGCAAACAATCACAAGATAAAAGCCAAAGTTGAAGTTGAAGTGATACTTACCTTGATGTATACAAAATCTTCATCAGCAAGATTTTCACAATCATTGTTCAAGTTCCCTTGATGTTCTCACATCATCATTGTACCTTGATGCAGTCATCATTGTTCATCATTGATGTATACAAGATCACAATTTTTCACAATATCAGTTCAAGTTCTCTAAACTCTCTCCCCCTTTTTGTCACAAACAAAGCCAAAGTTACCAAAAAATGAAGGAGAGTTAAAAAAAAATATCAACGAAAATGTTCCGAAATTTAAGAACTAGAACTAAAAGTAAGTCCTAAAAACTGAAACCTGCACAAAAGGATTAAAAATCTGCAAAAGAATAAAAAGAAGGAATCAGTCATCAGATTCGGAGTCTTCAGAGCTCGTGCAGCCCATCTTCGAGAACATTTTTTCCCAGCTTTTCATAGAATTGATCTTCTTAGTTATGGTAATGTGAGCTGCCGTGATGAGCTCGAGCTCATTGGAGATTCTCGTCTGTGCCTTCGAGATCTGTTCCTGCTCAACCGATAATCGTTGTTGTTCTTTGTAGATGGATGAGACTGATGCTTCATCCGCTGGTGTGGGTGCTGGTTGTGATGGTGACGCGGAAGTGCCGCTACTAGGTTTCGTTCCGCACGTTGGGACTGGAGTGACATGGGCAATTTGTGAAGTGACTTCACGACGGTGACTCCATCATACCCAAACATTGATGATAAGTCGTGAGGTAATGTCAACCTGAAATTTCTTCTTCAAATCCTCATTATAATCAGTGGAAATGGAATTCTCTCTGTGGATGAGGTGCTCAACATATCTTGTCATTCTATTCCAAATAATGTATGGAATGTTGATATTCAATCCCATTGCCTCAGACGGATGTCCTAAGAGATACAAAAATAGCATTCGATCCCATCTCAAGACTTTCGTCTGCAAATTTGGAAGGATATTGTAACAAGTGATGAAGTTTAGAAATCGGTACTCAAGACGAGTTCCTTGGATCTGATCGATTTCTCCGTTGATTGCGTTCCTTCCAAACAAATTCCTTTATAACCATTTGCCACACAGTGTTCGTCAAAACCTTTCCCTTCAAGTAATTAACTCCTGTCTTGCTGGCAGGCATTCCCAAAACCTCGCCAATCAATTGTGAGTAATTTTGAATCTTGTGCCTTGGATGTTCGTGTAAAATTCCATTGGACCGTTTTCAATTTCACGAAGGTGCCGTGCATTTGTATAGAAGGCCCTTACAAGATGCAGACAGTATCCAAGCACTTCTGGAAATCGACAAACTTGAATAAGGTTTGCTTGTTCAATTAGAAGCCAAACTCAGAGAGTGATCTCGTAGAGCCTCTATATTGACATGCCTCTCACCAATGCATTCACGATTCTCAAATGCCCGTAGGCGATCCAATTAACGAACACTTGTCTTGTTCTTCCCGAGGTGGAGAATCCGGAATAATCGGTTCGTTAGCATGAAACCTCGTGCTCGTCCAAACCGTCGAGCGAGTCGTTTCCTTTTCACTGAGATGGTTGGTGCAGTCATAGGTGCTTTACCTTTGTCCATGGGTGCTTTTCTTTCGATGCATCGGACCCTTTTGTTCAGGCAATGAGTCATCATCATCTGTCAATGCAGTCCAATCTACCTCGTGACAATCTATTTCTGTGTCGCTGATCACATGAAACTCACCCTTTTGTTGTGTTTTCTTAGCTCTTTTTAACTTATTTGTGGCCCGAGTGTGCACCATATGACCAATAAAAGATGATCCATGAGAATCCATTGATCCAAGTGCTTTAAGAAGATAAAATCCTGTGAGCAACAACTCAAGAACACATGAGAAAATTGTTAATTTTCAAAGATTGAAAAATTGTACCCAAACAATCATAATCATGTAGAGAGACTAAGAATCAAATTAGTTTTGCAAAAGGACTTTTAAAATAGATCAATTGCATGATTTTCGAAAATCCTTATTATATGCCCTAAAACCGAAATTTTAGAAATCGAAGCCTAAAAATCCGTTAATCAGGAGAATACCTAGCATATAATCAAAACTAATCTACCCAGAGTTCTTATTTCAAAAGAAATTTGATCAAAAACCATCCACAAACAAAGTTGATCCAAGAAATTCATCACGTTTGAGGAGAAAAGAGAAAAAACGGTGAAAAACCGAGATTTTGATCAATAAAACTTACTTGGAGTTGAAGAACTTGAGTTTGAAAGCTTCCAGGAAGGATGAAATCTAGAGAGAGAGGCTCTGGAAACTTTGGAACAAAAGATTGGAGTAAAAGAAATCAAAAACCCTTTTGTTCTTTATAAAACCTAGCCGCGATCCGGATCAGTTCATAACTGCGATCCGGATCGGCTACCCGCAGTGAGAAACTGCGTTCGGGATCCGGATCGGCAGATACAATCCGGATCGTCAGCCCGCAGAAGAATTCCTGCGTTCGGGATCCGGATCATCTTGCCCGATCCGGATCGGCTCCAACTTTTTCTTTAGAAAATTTCAGAGAAATTCAAGAAAAACCAGAAAAAGATTGTAAGCACAAATGTGTATCAACTTTAAACAAAAATCATCGTTTCATACAACAAGAATTAGATTATGCCAAATCTATCAATAATATCCAAAAATGAAACGAAAATTTACAAAAATTAAATCCCTTAAAGTTGAACACCTTCAATTACATCTAACTTGATCTTATGAGTAATGCCTTTATCAAATCATCAATTCAGTAAAGAAAATGAAATACAAAGATCAATAGATGTTTGAAATCCCAAATAATAGATAATGTATCTAGACAATCTGTTGAAGAGAGTGGCTCTTTGAGCATCTTTCTTTAAAAACCCACCTTATACCAACCTTGAAATTTGACGGAGTCAAGTATTTCAACATGCATTTTACTTAATCAAAAATTTGAACAACCATGCTTGGTATACATGTGGTAGCTGCACACAATACTCGGACGACCGACGAGGTGGTAGCTCTTTCCTCCATGTGGTGGTAGTTTTCACACTCCTCATTGGGATGTAACTCTTTCCACATCTTTTGAGCATTTTACTTTTTCTATGACTCCCCCTCAATTGGCTATCAATTATTTAAGATATAAAGTATTCAACCAAAATTGATCTCGATTTCATACTCGACTAAGCAGTCAAATAAGATAATGACTATACCAAGAGATCATAGAGAGAGAAATTGACTTTGATCACTTAGAAGATGATTTAATTAACATAAATGATCATTGCAACAGTGAAATATTATGATGGCAAAAGCATAATAAATTTCTAAATGTGCGAAAAGATGCAATTAAAGTCAATTATGATCTATGCTCAATTAATGTCCTATGTACAAACATAGATAATGAACAAAACAAAAACAAACAAACAAAACCTATCCTAAGCAGGTTTCAAAAAGAAGTTATTTCAAGGAAAGCATTCCAATTGCTTTTCGTAAATGAATAAAACGTTTTTGATCCAAAGGTTTTGTTAGAATGTCAGCTAATTGATCCTCAGTTGAAATATATGAAAGTTGAAGAGTATTTGATTCAACTAGCTCTCTAAGAAAATGATATCTAAGTTCAATATGTTTTGTTCTAGAGTGCAACACAGGGTTTTTAGAAATGTTAATTGCACTTGTGTTGTCACAAAGAATTGTTACCGAAGATGCTGAAATGCGGAAGTCGCTCAATACGCTTTTCATCCAAATGAGTTGAGTTGAGCAACTTCCAGCTGAAATGTATTCCGCTTCGGCAGTCGAGAGTGCTATGCAATTCTGCTTTTTACTGTGCCATGCAACAAGGCAATGGCCAAGATAGAAGCATGCACCACTCGTGCTTTTCCGATCATCCACTGATCCTGCCCAATCGGCATCTGAGTATCCAACAATATCCAAACTTGTTCCCATAGGATACCAAATTCCGAAATTAATTGATCCTTTGATATACCGGATGATCCTTTTCACCGCTTTCAGGTGAACCTCCTTTGGTGCTGATTGATATCTCGCGCAAATCCCAACACAAAAGATATATCCGGGCGACTAGCCGTGAGGTAAAGTAGACTTCCAATCATACTTCGATACAGTTTCTCGTCTACATTCTCACTATGTGATTCACTTCCAAGTCCCTTGTGGCTAGTTCCCATTGGAGTCGGAAAATCTTTACAATTTTCTAGATCAAACTTTTTGACCAACTCCATTGCATACTTGGATTGACTCAAGTGAATACCTTCATCATTTTGTTTAATTTGCAATCCAAGGAAATAAGTCAATTCGCCCATCATGGACATCTCAAATTCGCTTTCCATGGTCTCCGCGAATTTAGAAGCATCATTATCTCTTGTTGCGCCAAATACAATGTCATCGACATAGATTTGTGCTACAATGAAATTGCTTTGATAATGCTTCACAAAGAGAGTCCTATCAGCTCCCCCTCGAGTATAGCCCTTCTCCAAAAGGTGCTTTGTTAACCTTTCGTACCATGCTCGCGGTGCTTGTTTCAGACCGTAAAGAGCCTTTTTCAAACGAAAAACATGGTTAGGTTGTTTATGATCTACAAAACCTTTCGGTTGAGCCACATAAACTTCCTCATTTAAAAACCCATTTAGAAATGCGCTCTTAACGTCCATTTGAAATAATTTGATTTTAAAATGACAAGCAATAGCAAATATACGAATGGACTCGAGTCTAGCTACAGGGGCGAATGTTTCGTCAAAGTCTATACCTTCTACTTGAGAGTAGCCTTGAGCAACTAATCGTGCCTTGTTCCTGATGATAGTACCATCCTCATTTTTCTTGTTCTTGAAGATCCATTTGGTACCTATCACATTGTGTTGCTTTGGAGGCTTCGTTAATTCCCAGACTTTGTTTCGCTCAATTGATGGAGCTCTTCCTGCATTGCTTTAATCCAGTAGTCATCCTGAAGAGCTTCATCTATTTCTTTGGTTCGATTAAAGATACGTAGCAAGCGAATCCACAAACCAACTGCCTCCGAGTTCTGACTCCTTCTTGTGGATCTCCAATATATTCGATTCCGGATGATCCTTGGAGATTCGTAACGTTTGTTGAAACGGAGTACTCGGAGATACATGAGATGATTCCTGCACATCAGATAAACTAGAAGAACCATTAGATGCATCATTAATATTGGAAGTATTATTATGAGAAGATGCACTAGCAGGAGAATCATCATCTAGAGAGATATCGAGGGTAGATTTTCCAGATCCAAAGTGAAAAGCTTCATCTACTTTAACATTTATAGATTCTACGATCGTCTTAGATTCAATGTTAAATACTCGATATGCTCTGCTATTCGTAGAATAACCCAAAAAGATCCCTTCATCACTTCGAGAGTCGAACTTTCCAAGATTTTCACGGTCACGTAAAATGTAACATCGACTCCCGAAGACACGAAAATATTTGATGTTGGGTTTTCTACTAAACCACAGCTCATATGGTGTATTTAAGTTCCTGGGCGCAAGTAAACTCTATTAATGACATAGACAGCGGTGTTCACAGCTTCAGCCCAAAAATGTAGCGGTAAATTCCGGCTATGAAGCATCACACGCGCCATCTCTTGAACAACCCTGTTCTTGCGCTCAACAACACCATTCTGCTGAGGTGTATAGGGTGCCGAGAATTCATGTTTAATGCCATTTGAAGTGCAAAAATCAATGAATTTTGAATTTATGAATTCTCCACCTCTATCACTTCTAACACGAATGATCTTTTCATTCTTTTCAATCATAATACGATGGCAAATCTCATGAAAAGAGTCAAACGTATCAGCTTTCTCTTTTAAAAATGCTACCCAAGAAAACCGAGAGAAATCATCAACCAATAAAAAATGTACCATTTACCTCCCAAAGATGGTTGACGGGTCGGCCAAAAGAAAAAGAAAAGAAGTAGTCTACATAAACTACACAAGATTTAATCGTAGAACGATTAAACAAGGAGGTTTCACCTTTGCATACCCAAACCTTTTGAGTTTGGAGTATGTTGGCAATGGTTTGAGAATTTTCCTTGATGAAGACGTCTTGTCAGATTGGTCTTTTTCTTTTGTCATCGTCTTGTTTGAAGTACTACCAATGTCCTTTTCTTTAGGAAAATCCTTCTTTGAATTCCATGGAGTGAACTTATTGGTAGCAGTTGCAAGATGTGGTTGATTTGATCTTGAGCTCCAATCTGCAATTTCTTCAATGTGCCCTGCAAAATTACAACGAAAACATACCTTTGTGCTTGACGATTCTGAAGAGGATGAAGTAGGCTTTGTTGTCGTTGGTTGTCATGATTTCCGGTGTCGGTAAGA
>CM055067.1:32907109-32933618 GCA_029204045.2 Tillandsia leiboldiana | reverse complement strand
CCAACGGTCTGCCCACTAAGTCTACTAGAGGTAAAAGATAACAGTGCAATGAAATCTGAAAAACAAGAAAAGCTGGAGCTACTCTACAGCTACCATACCTCTATCTAGATACTCAAAAAGTGGAAACAGATGAAAAGTAAAAAGAGGACCACTCGCACCCAAGGTGCTCAATCGACCAATCGAACTGACTAGCTCATAGGGTCCAGTCAAGCCTGCGCCTGTCGACTAGAAACGCTCCTGCCCACTACCACACATCCACATGAGGACGGGATTTACGTGGGGCGTCCTGTCGACTAACTCATCCCTCGCGCAAAACTGCCTCAACAGGCCATCGTTGCCTCATGCGGAAAACTGCCTCAACAGGCCAACCATCTAACACAGCGGCATCTCAGGCCGCGGACTCCAATGAGTAGAAACGGCGCGGCATGAGTATCAAACATTGGCCATGCAGCTAGTCAAAATCCACGCTCACTCTCAGAACGGTAGGACTCAAGATCCCCAAATACCTCGCACAACAGTCGGGGAGCACTCTCGCCGACTCAGATGCCGGTAATCGAAACACGAGACACTTGTTGGGTTATATGTAATATAGATCTAAATAGGGGAAGAAACACCTAGAGGGGGGTGAATAGGTGTAAACGTATAAACACTCAAAAATCGTTGCGATAAAAACCCAATGCGGAAATAAAAATAACACGCAAGATTTTTACGTGGAAAACTCCATCACCGGAGTAAAAAACCACGGGACCGATAACACGGCAGAAATCCACTAGAATTAAAACACGTACAAGGTGATTTACCGTACACACTTACGACTCAACCTTTTCCATACGCTCCTAGAGGATCTTCTCCGCTCGCTCCACGACGCTTCTCGAATCCACGATCTGCGCCCAACGCCGAATCCACGGCGTCCAACGTCGAATCCACGACGTCCGACCGAATCCACGGTCTTCACCCAGTAGCACCCTTCGAATCCACGAACGTGCCTCGCTCCGAATCCACGAGAGCGGTTGAACCTTGAATCCACAAGGACACGCGAATCCACGCGCCGATTTTGGGGAAATCGTTGTTTTGGGTGGTGATGATCCGCCGAATACTTAGATCAAAGATAGATCGGAAATACCATCTAAGTATTCATTAGTTTGATTCAACTCAAGATGTGAGTATGAAAACCTAGAATCAAACTAATCAATATAGATGAAGAAACATAGAGTATTCTCTAATGATTTCCTTTCTTCTCTATATGTGGATCTAGGCCGTATAAAATGATATTTTATTATGACGGCTATTGGATTATCGGCTTTTTTTTCTTCCCTAGAAAAAGAGTCATAGGGTCTATTTATAGGTTAGAAACATTTGGAAGGAGATAAGAATCAAAAACCTAACATTTCTGGAATTTTACGGACGGCGATCCGGATCGGATTTGGGCGATCCGGATTGCAGTAGCAAGAAAGACGGTTTCCAGAAAAACAATCGTTCGGGATCCGGATCGGAATGCCTGATCCGGATCGTTCATACATTCAGAAAACTCAACGTTCGGGATCCGGATCGTGAGATGCTGCGATCCGGATTGAAGTAATGTATGAAACAACAACCTTCGGGATCCGGATCGCTGGCTCTGATCCGGATCCTGAACATGTCCGAACACCAGTTTTTGATTTTTATGCAATTAAAAATTCTTCCAGGTGTTTCTACACTACAAGAAGTATTCGGATCACCAAAAATCTTTAGTTAAACATACCTGATCCTTTTGAATTCTTCTTTCTTGAGATTGAGTTAAATGATCCAACCTTCTTCACCTTCCATCTTCAAGACTTGAACCTTTCACGAAACTACGCCAACTCAAATTCCGTAACAATCTCCCCCTTTGGCGGTTTCGTGACAAAACACAGATCCACTAAAGAAAATTTAAAAAGATATTTTTGTTGCTATCACCATACAACAAAAATTTACAATGGAGATCCAAAAATTTAGAAATATGAGATATAAACTCCTAAAACAGACTCTAGACTTAGACATCTGTACTCTCTGCACAAAGAAATCATTCTTGACAAAAAGAGATCGTTAGATACCTCAAGAATATTTAGCATTCAAAACCTAACAGAGATAGAGTTTATGCTCACCATGACATTGAGTGATTCAGATATGTAATAAGATCACAATCAACATTGACATATCTTCTAAGCAATAAAATTCCAAATGTCATAACTTTGCTTTGTTAGTAATCAAACCACTTGTTAGTAATAATACATGTCCAAATAGGTTAGTCGAATAGTTAGTAGGAACATGCAACAAATCACAAGATAAAAACCAAAGTTGTGATACTTACCCTTCACCAAAGTCAAAGTTGAAGAGATACTTACCTTGATGTTCACACATTCACATCATCATTGTTCAATCGTTGTTCAATCATTGTTCAAGTTCTCTCTAAACTCTCTCCCCCTTTTTGTCACAAACAAAGCCAAAATTACAAAAATTTTAAGGAGAGTTAAGAAGTTCAAAATCAAGAAAAACCTGAGAACTAAAATTAAAGCAAAGTAAAAATATAACATGAAAAACTAAGAACTGAAATCCTGCACAAAACGATTAGAAAGAAAGTTAAGTCAGTCTGAATCAGAACTAGTGGGATTGGTACAATCCAACTTCTTCAAAATTGCTTGAAGCATTTTTGACATTTTGGAGCACTTTCTTTTCATCTTATGTTGCTCAGAGATAATCTGTTGAAGATTTGTAGATACACTGTCTTGTTCAGCAGACGATCTTCGCTGTTCTTGTCGAATTGAGGACCATACATTCACTTTTGCCGTGTGTCTCCAGGACGTTGAAGGATGTAGTATAGATCCAGACGGTGCATCTTGACCTTCAGTCCATGGAGATTCTCTAGGGAGAGAGCGAGCTCTGGCGAGGGGTCTATCAATCTGAATTCCAGTTCCCCTCGAATTCTTTCGCCTAGTGTACTGCTTGGTTGTTGAGGAAGATTTCATCAGCTTCTTGTTCTTCAAATACAACCTATCTTCTTTGTCAATAGCTTTTTGTGCTTGTTCACAAATCTCTTCCCAGTCTTCTTCATCTGATTCTGAATCATTTTGACAAACTTTCTTTGTCTCTTCTTGATTTGAGTCATCTTGTTCTCTTTTTATAGAAGACGCACTAGGTCCTACCATTGCTACCAAAAGGAAGATTATCCAGGCGAACGCCATTGGTGCAAGTGCTTAATAGATTTAAAATCCTGTGAACAATAACTCAAGAACACATGATAAATTGTTAATTTTCAAAGATTTGAAAAATTGTACCCAAACAATCATAATCATGTAGAGAGACTAAGAATCAAATTAGTTTTGCAAAAAGGACTTTTAAAAATAGATCAATTGCATGATTTTCGAAAATCCTTATTATATGCCCTAAAACTGAAATTTTTAGAAATCGAAGTCTAAAAATCCGTTAATCAGGAGAATACCTAGCATATAATCAAAACTAATCTACCCAGAGTTCTTATTTCAAAAGAAATTTGACCAAAAACCATTCAAAAACGAAAAAGATAGAAAAATCTCATCACGTTTTGAAGAAAATAGAGAAAAACTGTGAAAAACGGGATTTTGATCAATAAAACTTACTTGTATTCGAAGAACTTGAGTTTGGAAAGCTCCAAGGTGCAATAGTTCTAGAGAGAGAGGCTCTAGAGACTTGAGAACAAAAGATTAAGGTAAAAGAAATCAAAACCCTCTTGTTCTTATTAAAACCCTAGCCGTGATCCGGATCGGATCGAGATTTCGATCCGGATCCGCCAGCCGCAGGAAGAAGCCTACGTTCGGGATCCGGATCAGCTTGCCCGATCCGGATCGGCTCCAACTTTTTCTTCAGAAAAATTTAGAAAAAAATTCATAAGATCCAGAAAAAGTATGTAAGCACAATTGTGTATCAACTTTAAACAAAAATCATCGTTTCATACAACAAGAATTAGATTATGCCAAATCTATCAATAATATCCAAAAATGAAACGAGAATTTACAAAAATTAAATCCCTTAAAGTTGAACACCTTCAATTACATCTAACTTGATCTTATGAGTAATGCCTTTATCAAATCATCAGTTCGGTAAAGAAAATGAAATACAAAGATCAATAGATGTTTGAAATCCCAAATATGGTAGATAATTTATCTAGACAATCTGTTGAAGAGAGTGGCTCTTTGAGCATCTTTCTTTAAAATCCCACCTTATACCAACCTTGAAATTTGACGAAGTCAAGTATTTCAACATGCATTTTACTTAATCAAAAATTGAACAACCATACTTGGTATACATGTGGTAGCTGCACACAATACTCGGACGACCGAGGTGGTAGCTCTTTCCTCCATGTGGTGGTAGTTTTCACACTCCTCATTGGGATGTAACTCTTTCCACATCTTTTGAGCATTTTACATTTCTTTGACTCCCCCTCAATTGGCTATCAATTATTTAAGATATAAAGTATTCAACCAAAAATTGATCTCGATTTCATACTCGACTAAGCAGTCAAATAAGATAATGACTATACCAAGAGATCATTGAGAGAGAAATTGACTTTGATCACTTAGAAGATGATTTAATTAACATAAATGATCATTGCAACAGTGAAATATTATGATGGCAAAAGCATAATAAATTTCTAAATGTGCGAAAAGATGCAATTAAAGTCAATTATGATCTATGCTCAATTAATGTCCTATGTACAAACATAGATAATGAACAAAACAAAACAAAAACAAAACCTATCCTAAGCAAAGGTTTCAAAAAGAAGTTTATTTCAAGGAAAGCATTCCAATTGCTTTTCGCAAATGAATAAAACGTTTTTGATCCAAAGGTTTTGTTAAGATGTCAGCTAATTGATCCTCAGTTGAAATATATGAAAGTTGAAGAGTATTTGATTCAACTAGCTCTCTAAGAAAATGATATCTAAGTTCAATATGTTTTGTTCTAGAGTGCAACACAGGGTTTTTAGAAATGTTAATTGCACTTGTGTTGTCACAAAGAATTGTTACCGAAGATGCTGAAATCCGGAAGTCGCTCAACACACTTTTCATCCAAATGAGTTGGGTTGAACAACTACCCGCTGAAATGTATTCTGCTTCGGCAGTCGAGAGTGCTATGCAATTCTGATTTTTACTGTGCCATGCAACAAGGCAATGGCCAAGATAGAAGCATGCACCACTCGTGCTTTTCCGATCATCCACTGATCCTGCCCAATCGGCATCTGAGTATCCAACAATATCCAAACTAGTTCCCATAGGATACCAAATTCCGAAATTAATTGATCCTTTGATGTACCGGATGATCCTTTTCACCGCTTTCAGGTGAACCTCCTTTGGTGCTGATTGATATCTCGCGCAAATCCCAACACTAAAGGATATATCCGGGCGACTAGCCGTGAGGTAAAGTAGACTTCCAATCATACTTCGATACAGTTTCTCGTCTACATTCTCACTTTGTGATTCACTTCCAAGTCCCTTGTGGCTAGTTCCCATTGGAGTCGGAAAATCCTTCGAATTTTCTAAGTCAAACTTTTTAACCAACTCCATTGCATACTTGGATTGACTCAAGTGAATACCTTCATCATTTTGTTTAATTTGCAATCCAAGGAAATAAGTCAATTCGCCCATCATGGACATCTCAAATTCGCTTTCCATGGTCTCCGCGAATTTAGAAGCATCATTATCTCTTGTTGCGCCAAATACAATGTCATCGACATAGATTTGTGCTACAATGAAATTGCTTTGATAATGCTTCACAAAGAGAGTCCTGTCAGCTCCCCCTCGAGTATAGCCCTTCTCCAAAAGGTGCTTTGTCAACCTTTCGTACCATGCTCACGGTGCTTGTTTCAGACCGTAAAGAGCCTTTTTCAAACGAAAAACATGGTTAGGTTGTTTATGGTCTACAAAACCTTTCGGTTGAGCCACATAAACTTCCTCATTTAAAAACCCATTTAGAAACGCGCTCTTAACGTCCATTTGAAATAATTTGATTTTAAAATGACAAGCAATAGCAAATAGTATACGAATGGACTTGAGTCTAGCTACAGGGGCGAATGTTTCATCAAAGTCTATACCTTCTACTTGAGAGTAGCCTTGAGCAACTAATCGTGCCTTGTTCCTGACGATAGTACCATCTTCATTTTTCTTGTTCTTGAAAATCCATTTGGTACCTATCACATTATGTTGCTTTGGAGGCTTCGTTAATTCCCAGACTTTGTTTCGCTCAAATTGATGGAGCTCTTCCTGCATTGCTTTAATCCAGTCGTCATCCTGAAGAGCTTCATCTATGTTCTTTGGTTCGATTAAAGATACGTAGCAAGCGAATCCACAAACCAACTGCCTCCGAGTTCTAACTCCTTCTTGTGGATCTCCAATAATATTTGATTCCGGATGATCCTTGGAGATTCGTAGCGTTTGTTGAAACGGAGTACTCGGAGGTATATGAGATGATTCCTGCACATCAGATAAACTTGAAGAACCATTAGATGCATCATTAATATTGGAAGTATTATTATGAGAAGATGCAATGGCAGGTGAATCATCATCTAGAGAGATATCGAGGGTAGATTTTCCAGATCCAAAGTGAAAAGCTTCATCTACTTTAACATTTATAGATTCTACGATCGTCTTAGATTCCAAGTTAAATACTCGATATGCTCTACTATTTGTAGAATACCCCAAGAATATCCCTTCGTCACTTCGAGAGTCAAACTTTCCAAGATTTTCATGGTCACGTAAAATGTAACACCGACTCCCGAAGATGCAAAAATATTTGATGTTGGGTTTTCTACCACACCATAGTTCATATGGTGTATTTAACGTTCCCGGGCGCAAATAAACTCGATTAATTACATAGATTGCAGTGTTCACAGCTTCAGCCCAAAAATGTAGCGGTAAATTCCGGCTGTGAAGCATAACACGTGCCATCTCTTGAACAACCCTGTTTTTGCGCTCGACAACACCATTCTGTTGAGGTGTATAGGGTGCAGAGAATTCATGCTTAATACCGTTTGAAGTGCAAAAGTCAATGAATTTAGAGTTAACGAATTCTCCACCTCTATCACTTCTAACACGAATGATCTTTTCATTCTTTTCAATCATAATACGAAGGCAAATCTCGTGAAAAGAATCAAAAGTATCAGCTTTCTCTTTTAAAAATGCTACCCAAGAATATCGAGAGAAATCATCAATCATCAAGAAAATATACCATTTACCTCCCAAAGATGATTGACGAGTTGGCCCCATTAAATCCATGTGTAAAAGTTCCAAAGGCCGTTTTGTACCAACGTGGTTCAAGTTCTTGTGCGCAGTCCTGGACTGTTTCCCCTTTTGGCAACCACCACACACAATGTTTTGTTTAAATAAAAGTTTTGGAACCCCCTTGACCATTTCCTTGTTTGAAATTCTAGCAAGTTCCTTAAAATTTATGTGACCTAGCCTTTCATGCCAAATTGTTTCATTAATCAAAGAAACTAGATTACATTTTTCTGAAATTTTATTAGGAACAACATAGCAATTGTTTTCAGATCTAACCCCTTTTAAAAAGAAGACATGGTCCTTATCAGTTACAACACATTCAACAGATGAAAAGTTAACTGAAAAACCATTGTCGCAAAGTTGACTTATGCTTATGAGGTTAGTCTTAAGACCATCAACAAATAACACATTATTTAGAACCGGGCCATCTGGAATAGCTACTGTTCCTTTTCCAACAATTTTGGAAGATCGACCGTCTCCGAAAACAACGAGTCCTCCGGAGATTTTCTCAAGATTTTGAAAACTATTTTTGTCACCGGTCATGTGACGGGAACACCCGCTATCCAGATACCAAGACGAACTATCATATGCATGCAAGGAAACATTGGTAACAAGACAAGGAAAGATTTCACCTTTGCGCAGCCAAACCTTTTTGGAATGCGTCGGTAATGGTCGTGAAGTTATATGCCTAGGTGAAAGCGTCTTGTTAAAACGATTGCTGCTCCTTGATGAAGTCGTCTTGCGCGGTAAACTACCAAGGTTTTTTTCCTTCAATTGATTTGCAATTGATTTCCGAGGAATCACCTTTGTGGTAGTCATTGCAAGAGGTGTTTGAGGTGAGCGTTTGACTCCCGTCTTGCAATATCTTCTTATGTGCCCTGAAACACCACAACGAAAACATACCTTAGATCTTGACGATCCCAAAGAGGATGAAGTAGGTTTGTTGTCGTTGTTTGTCTTGAATTCCGGTGTCGGAGGAGGAGATACCGACTGAGGCACAAAAACTGTCCCACTCGAACTTGGACTGTTTCCAGTTTGAGTGTACCCGAGGCCGAACCGATTTGTTTGACCAAGACCAAGAAGCCTATCCAACTTACTCCTTCATGAAGAGAATCGCTGCAAGTCATCCTTGAGTTGGAAAATGGTCTTTGTCATTTCCAGGTTATCCTGTCGAGCCTCGTTGTTGAGCTTTGAGAAGTGATCCGCTTTATCCACCAGATTTGTATGTTCCTTCTCAAAAAGCTCATTGGACTCTTGAAGGGAAACATTTGCTTTTATTAGATTTTCCCTTTCCACTTCAAGAGCGTTTGAGAGAGAAGTTGCCCTTTTTGCTTCTTCTTCGAGATCATGCAATCTCCCTCTCAAACTCTTGTTTTGCTTAGCCACTTTCTTTGAATCCCTCAAAAGTCTGTGGTAGGCTAGAGCAAAATCTTCACCTTCCGAATCATCCGATTCGTTGTCCGTTGCAATCTTTTCAACAGTGGAGTTGGACAATGACTCGGACGTACTTGCCATAAAGCACATGAAGGGTGAAGATGTGGACGCGTGGAATGCCGTGGTGCTCTTTTCTTCATCACTTGAAGACGACTCATTTGACGTTGAGTTGTCATCCCAAGTGACGACTTGCATCGCCTTCTTCTTTGCCGGATACTTGTTGGGACACTCCGTTGCAATGTGGCCGTAGCCTCGACATTTGAAGCATTGTAGTTGTCCCTCTGAACTTTTCTTATCCTTTAGAAGTTCTCTTGCTTTCTTGACTTGTAACTTGAAGTACCCTTGCCTTTGTTCGACTTTCCGAAGGATGGAGATTTACTTGAAATACCCCTTCGAAAGTTGCGGCGAAACTTCCTTGTCAAGAGAGCGAGCTGCTTCTCAAATTCCTCCATAGAAAGGTTCTCGTCATCGTTTGAGGAGGATGTATCCGCGTCTTCTTCCTTAGTTGTTTTCAACGCATAACCTGAAGACTTAGAAGAGGATGCTTTTCCAGAAGAATTGTTAGTAGTAAATGTCATTTCATATGTTTGTAATGAACCAACTAATTCTTCTACACGCATTTCGTCCGGGTGTTTAATAGTTTCAATGGCTGTAACCTTTGGGCGAAATCGTTCAGGAAGAGTTCTTAAGATCTTTCTTACAACCTTAAATTCTGGAATCTTCTCTCCCAGGTTAGCATATGAGTTTACGATGTCTTGTAATCGTGTATAGTAGTCCGTGAAAGATTCATTTTCTGCCATCAAGATAGAGTCAAACTTGCTCGTAAGCATTTGCAGTTTCTGAATCTTCACGAGGTTAGTTCCCTCATGTGTAACCTGAAGAACATCCCAGATTTCTTTCGCAGTCTCACATGCCGAGACGCGAGAGAATTCAGTTTGAGATAAGGCATTAAAAATAGCATTAATTCCCTTGCCATTGTAAGAAGAAGAATCTAACTCTTCCTTGGTCCATTTCGACCTAGGTTTTAAGGTGCGAACATCAGAGATAATTTCAGTTGGATTAGACCATCCTAATTCAATTGATTGCCACACCCTTTCATCGATGGAAATTAAAAAGGCTTTCATCCGTACTTTCCAGTACGCATAATTTGTTCCATCAAAGAAAGGGGGTCGATTGATGTTTCCACCTTCAACCATTGTTTACAACCCTATTCCCGCTCTGATACCACTTGTTGGGTTATATGTAATATAGATCTAAATAGGGGAAGAAACACCTAGAGGGGGGTGAATAGGTGTAAACGTATAAACACTCAAAAATCGTTGCGATAAAAAACCCAATGCGGAAATAAAAATAATACGCAAGATTTTTACGTGGAAAACTCCATCACCGGAGTAATAAACCACGGGACCGATAACACGGCGAAATCCACTAGAATTAAAACACGTACAAGGTGATTTACCGTACACACTTACGACTCAACCTTTTCCATACGCTCCTAGAGGATCTTCTCCGCTCGCTCCACGACGCTTCTCGAATCCACGATCTGCGCCCAACGCCGAATCCACAGCGTCCAACGTCGAATCCACGATGTCCGACCGAATCCACGGTCTTCACCCAGTAGCACCCTTCGAATCCACGAACGTGCCTCGCTCCGAATCCACGAGAGCGGTTGAACCTTGAATCCACAAGGACACGCGAATCCACGCGCCGATTTTGGGGCAAATCGTTGTTTTTGGGTGGTGATGATCCGCCGAATACTTAGATCAAAGATAGATCGGAAATACCATCTAAGTATTCATTAGTTTGATTCAACTCAAGATGTGAGTATGAAAACCTAGAATCAAACTAATCAATATAGATGAAGAAACATAGAGTATTCTCTAATGATTTCCTTTCTTCTCTATATGTGGATCTTAGGCCGTATAAAATGGTATTTTATTATGACGGCTATTTGGATTATCGGCTTCTTTTCTTTTTCTTTTGCCCTAGAAAAAGAGTCATAGGGTCTATTTATAGGTTAGAAACATTTGGAAGGAGATAAGAATAAAAAACCTAACATTTCTGGAATTTTAACGGACGGCGATCCGGATCGGATTTGGGCGATCCGGATTGCAGTAGCAAGAAAGACGGTTTCCAGAAAAACAATCGTTCCGGATCCGGATCGGAATGCCTGATCCGGATCGTTCATACAATTCAGAAAACTCAACGTTCGGGATCCGGATCGTGAGATGCTGCGATCCGGATTGAAGTAATGTATGAAACAACAACCTTCGGGATCCGGACTGCTGGCTCTGATCCGGATCCTGAACATGTCCGAACACCAGTTTTTGATTTTTATGCAATTAAAAATTCTTCCAGGTGTTTCTACACTACAAGAAGTATTCGGATCACCAAAAATCTTTAGTTAAACATACCTGATCCTTTTGAATTCTTCTTTCTTGAGATTGAGTTAAATGATCCAACCTTCTTCACCTTCAATCTTCAAGACTTGAACCTTTCACGAAACTACGCCAACTCAAATTCCGTAACAACACTAGCCTCTCCAACGGCTCGCAGCACAAGGCTCACTGGCTGGAGATACTCCACAGCCAGGAACGACCGACAACTCAGGGTAACAAAACAGGTCGGACAACACTCAACGACCTGGGACCACCGTCAACCCCAACGGTTCGCAATAAGACGGACCGGAAGATACTCGACGGCCCGGGACTGCCGTCTGCGCAACGGCTCCCTCCACGACGGCACGACAGGGAAACAAGACCTCCCGGGACTACCGTTTACCCAAACGGCTCCCGACACAGATAAGCAACCCAGTACAACTACCAGACTCCACTCTGCTCCCAGGCAAGAGTGTAAAAGCATCCCACACTAAAAGCAAGTCCCGACCTCTCGGCCCACTACCCGGGCGAGAAAACACTATGTCCAGGGATGAAGGAACAGTTTGGATGTCTAAGCATAAATAACCCTAGCCCAAGTGAGGGTTTTCTACTAGTCTGGTTACACATACAACATATGACGGGGGTGCTAGGTCAAGTTCCAAGATAACTATATTAACATATAATAAAAGGAATAACAATTCCTACAATCAGGCATACTACACAATGAAATAAACTATCATGCATAGTCCTACATCAGTAGAAATACTGTACAGTCCATAAAATTTGGAGATAAGGCCACCCACCTCGATTTGCCACCAATTGCTCGTAGACACTTGCAATTGGCCTCCACGCGATCCGCACGCAAAACGATGTCCGCTGCGAGAGTCCGCACGCAAAACGGAGCATGGTTCCGGAATCCGCACGCCAAATGGAGTCCACACGCAAAACGATGTCCGCTGCCGGAGTCCGCACGCAAAACGGAGCACGGTGCCGGAATCCGCACGTCAAACGGAATCCGCACGCAAAACGGTGCACGGTGCCAGGATCCGCACGCAAAATGGAGTCCGCATGCAAAACGGTGCACGGTGCCAGGATCCGCACGCAAAACGGAGTCCGCACTCAAAACGGTGCACGGTGCCAGGATCCGCATGCAAAACGGAGTCCGCACGCAAAACGGTGCACGGTGCCCAACACAGAAAAGAGCAAGAGGGTCAATTAAAGTCTAAAAGAACGCTCCAAAAACTGTACAAAAATACAGTAAAAGCAAAACGCGGGACTTACCCGACCGCGCCGCCGCCGCCGCAACGCCCCCATCGGAAGCCTCGTGCGCTCCACGAGGCCAGCGATGCGAAACGCCATCTCCCACAACCTCCTCCCTCACTCTCTCTCGCTCTCGGGTGCAGAAGAAGGAAAAGAAAGGGAGAAAAACGCTTGCGGGGGAGGAAGAAGAAGAAGAAAAGAAGGGAGAGAGGGAAGGTGGTCCATGGCCCACGGTGCACGGTGCACCCGCCGGTCCACCACACCCATGCGGGTGCACCCGGTCCATGCAACGAAGCAGCGGCCACGTGGCCGCGCCCCTGCGCGCCACGCGGCCGCGCTGCCTGCGCACAGGCGCGTGACACGCGCCCGTGACACGGGCAGCGCCCACGCGCCCGTGACCCGGGGCCGCCAGTGGGAGCCCGCCACGTGGCGGCCCCCCACGTGCCCCCGCGCAGGCGGGTGCGCTTCCCAGCGCGCCCACGCGCGTTCTGACACGCGGCCTCCTCGGGGTCCGTGCCGCGCAGGCCTCGGTTTGCATGCCGCGACGCCTCGATTTGCGTGCCGCTTTGCCTCGAAAAGCGCGCACGCCTACCGGGCTCCAAATCCAACAAATAAATAGTCCATTCCTAGCGATTTCGCGCGCTGAATCCAAAAACGATGTCCATTTCTCCAAATTCTCATCCGAAAATTTGCCGAATGCCCACTCGATCCGATTTTCGCGCCGGGTCCATTTTTAAAGTCCGATTTGCCAAATTCCAACTCTAAAAATTCCCAAAGGCGACCGGAGAGGTAAACTTTTATCCGGACTTCACCCGGAGTCTAATTTTGACATCTGAATCGCGCGAAATCACTTCTAAACACCCGACGGGTCCCCAACTTCCCACGGGGTCTCAATTTAAGCCCGAAGTCCACCACTTGTGTCCAAATTGCGCGAAACCCACGCAGGCCTCCAGTGATGCAAGCAAATCCCAAATTGCATCACAAATCCATTTTTGGGCCCCCAACACGCGCACCAACACCCCCAACGGCGACCGAAAGCTGCCCAACAACCAGCAACCCTACGCGGGGTATTTCGGGACCTCACAGCTAGTCTCCCGGAACTCTTGGACCCTGATTGGTTCCCTCCGGATATTTTACCTGAGAGAGCTGATTTCCCCGGGGATCGAGAACTTCGAAAGGTTGAGCTTGGAACCTGTTCTTGTTTGATTGGGGTTCTAGGCACCGGCCTTTCGAGATTCTCAGACCCTTGTTGTGCCAGTTGGTTCCTTCTCGTCTGTGAGTTGGGTGTACTGTTTGGGAGTCGTTTGGGTTGACGGTGGTCCCGAGCTGTGGAGTGTCTCCGGCTGATGTTGTTAGTATTGAGCCATTGTTATCGATCTGATTGATCATGGATTTGGACTATAGCCTGCATGAGCCATATTGAGCTCGACAGAGATGCGCGGATACTTTCCTTGGTGGGGTCGCGCCCCTCGAGTGTCGCTCCGGAGTTGGACTTGTTACTTTACTATCGCGACTTGTCGACGCAATCCGTGTGGGACGCCCTACGTAAGTCCAGTCCTCCGTGGATGTAATGGCAGTAGGTGGTCGCAGGTTTGACTGGACCCTATGTGGTAGTCAGTGCGATTGGGTTGATTGAGTATTTTGGGTTAGAGTCGATGCATCATTTTCATCTGTATCACCCATTGAGCATTGTAGATAGAGGCATAATAGCTGTAGATTTCTTTCCAGCTTATATTTACATTATTACAGTTTTCCTGTTATCTTATCCCTCTAGTAGACTTAGTGGGCAGACAGTTGGTTTTGGAGACGGTACACACTAAGAACTACGTGACGGTGTAGTTCTCACACCCTATGTTGGTGACAGATCTTCCAGAGGCATCTACCCCTGTTCCTACTTCCGTTGCTGCACCAGCTGATCGAGGTAAGGGAGCCGCGAGCTAGTTCCCTACCCGTCTTTGGAGTATAGCTGTACCCCTTTTTGGAGCATTGTAGTACAGTCTGCTGGATTATTGTAGATAGTTGTTTTTGAGAGTTTTATTTTCGAGAGACTTATGTTGTGAGGTTCAGACTTGTACTTTTTGGAGTTGTATTTTTATATTTCAGTAGTTTACTTTTCAGCTCTGATATCTGTATATCTGTAGTATTATCTTTTGCAGGTTAGACCCTTCGTCTATACAGGGCTTCCCATATGGGCGGCGGATCTGTTGGCGGGCCCGGGTCGCAGTTTCGACCCCGGGGCATGACAGTAGGTATCTCTAGGAAGTTCTTCCGAAGATTGACTGGTGTTAGGGGGTGGGGGGGTATGTTAAGGATTTTTATATTGGCGTATTTCGTGAAGTATTTTGAGTCTTGAAGATTGAAGTTGAGGAATAATCGATCACATACATCAATCTCAAGAAAAATGGACTCAAAATGTTCAGATATGTTAAATTAAATATTTTTGGTGATTTGAATACATTCTTATAGTTTAGAAACACTTGGAATATTTTTCATAGCATAAGAATAAAAAATTGGACATTTTTAGTGTTTTGGATCCAGATCAAGCAGATCCAGTCCTGACCCCGAACATTGATTTTGTTATATCGTATGAATCAATCCGAATCAGACCCCATTCAGTCCGGACCCCGAACCATATTTTTGAAAATTTTCTTGACTGTGACGACAGTCCGGATCAGATGAAGTCCAGTCTTTACCGCCGTGCGGAAAAAATTCTATGAACACAATTTTTGATTCTTATCTCTTTCCAAAAGGTTTCTAGCCTATAAATAGACCCTAAGATCATCTTTTAGGGCATCCCAAAAAAGGGATCGAAGATAATCCACATATATAAATAGGGCCCGAATAACTTCGTTTTCTCTCTTTTCTGGCCGCATTTTCACAGAGAGTGTTACGGAATTTGAGTTGGCGTAGTTTCGTGAAAGTCTCAAGTCTTGAAGATTGAAGGTGAAGAAAGTTGGATCATTTAACTCAATCTCAAGAAAGAAGAATTCAAAAGGATCAGGTATGTTTAACTAAAGATTTTGTGTGATCGAATACTTCTTGTAGTGTAGAAACACTTGGAAGAATCTTTCATTGCATAAAAATCAAAAACTGGACTTGGGACATGTTCAGGATCCGGATAAGGTTGTTCGATCCGGATCCCGAAGGTGGTTCGTTCATACACCAGTTCAATTCGGATCGTAGCCTCTCTTGATCCGGATCCCGAACACTGAGTTTACCATCTTCCTTGAACGATCCGGATCAGGCTTCGCAATCCGGATCCCGAACGTTGATGTTTGGTGAACTGTATGAACGATCCGGATCAAGCACTTCGATCCGGATCCCGAACCTTCGTTTTTCTGGAACTACCTGACTCGTTACGACGATCCGGATCACAGCTAATCCGATCCGGATCGCCGTCCGTAAAATTTCCAGAAATGTTAGGTTTTTGATTCTTATCTCCTTCCTAGGGTTTCTAACCTATAAATAGACCCTATGACTCTTCTTCTAGGGTTAATCCAAGGGGAATCCAAATAGCCGTCATATTCTTGTATCATCTTTTACGGCTCTAGATCCACATATAGAGAAGAAAGGAAATCATTAGAGAATACTCTAAGTTTCTTCATCTATATTGATTAGTTTGATTCTAGGTTTTCATACTCACATCTTGAGTTGAATCAAACTAATGAATACTTAGATGGTATTTCCGATCTATCTTTGATCTAAGTATTCGGCGGATCATCACCACCAAAAACAATGATTTACCCCAAAAATCGGCGCGTGGATTCGCGTGTCCTTGTGGATTCAAGGTTCAACCGCTCTCGTGGATTCGGAGCGAGGCACATTCGTGGATTCGAAGGGTGCTATTGGGTGAAGACCGTGGATTCGGTCGGACGTCGTGGATTCGACGTCCGACGCCGTGGATTCGGCGTTGGGCGCAGATCGTGGATTCGAGAAGCGTCGCGGAGCGAGCGGAGAAGATCCTCTAGGAGCGTATGGAAAAGGTTGAGTCGTAAGTGTGTACGGTAAATCACATTGTACGTGTTTTAATTCTAGTGGATTTCTGCCGTGTTATCGGTCCCGTGGTTTTTTTACTCCGGTGATGGAGTTTTCCACGTAAAAATCTTGCGAGTTATTTTTTATTTCCGCATTGGGTTTTTATCGCAACGATTTTTGAGTGTTTATACGTTTACACCTATTCACCCCCCTCTAGGTGTTTTTTCCCCTATTTAGATCCTTATTACATATAACCCAACAAGTGGTATCAGAGCGGGAATAGGGTTGTAAACAATGGTTGAAGGTGGAAACATCAACCGACCCCCGTTCTTCGATGGAACAAATTATGCGTACTGGAAAGTGCGGATGAAAGCCTTTTTAGTTTCCATCGACGAACGAGTGTGGCAGTCAATTGAATTAGGATGGTCTAATCCAACTGAATTTATTGGTGATGTCCACACCTTAAAACCTAGGTCGAAATGGACCAAGGAAGAGTTAGACTCATCTTCTTACAATGGCAAGGGAATTAATGCTATTTTTAATGCCTTATCTCAAACTGAGTTCTCTCGCGTCTCAGCATGTGAGACTGCGAAAGAAATCTGGGATGTTCTTCAGGTTACACATGAGGGAACTAACCTCGTGAAGATTCAGAAACTGCAAATGCTTACGAGCAAGTTTGACTCTATCTTGATGGCAGAAAATGAATCTTTCACGGACTACTATACACGATTGCAAGACATCGTGAACTCATGTGCTAACCTGGGAGAGAAGATTCCAGAATTTAAGATTGTAAGAAAGATCTTAAGAACTCTTCCCAAACGATTTCGCCCAAAGGTTACTGCCATTGAAACTATTAAACACCCGGACGAAATACGTGTAGAAGAATTAGTTGGTGCATTACAAACTTATGAAATGACATTTACTACTAACAATTCTTCTGGAAAAGCATCCTCTTCTAAGTCTTCAGGTTATGCGTTGAAAACAACTAAGGAAGAAGACGCGGATACATCCTCCTCAGATGATGACGAGAACCTTTCAATGGAGGAATTTGAGAAGCAGCTCGCTCTCTTGACAAGGAAGTTTCGCCGTAACTTTCGAAGGGGTAATTCAAGTAAATCTCCATCCTTCGGAAAGTCGAACAAAGGCAAGGGTACTTCAAGTTACAAGTCAAGAAAGCAAGAGAACTTCTCAAAGGATAAGAAAAGTTCAGAGGGACAACTACAATGCTTCAAATGTCGAGGCTACGGCCACATTGCAACGGAGTGTCCCAACAAGTATCCGGCAAAGAAGAAGGCGATGCAAGTCGTCACTTGGGATGACAACTCAACGTCAAATGAGTCGTCTTCGAGTGATGAAGAAAAGAGCACCACGGCATTCCACGCGTCCATATCTTCACCCTTCATGTGCTTTATGGCAAGTAAATCCGAGTCGTTGTCCAACTCCACTGTTGAAAAGATTGCAACGGACAATGAATCGGATGATTCGGAAGGTGAAGATTTTGCTTTAGCCTACCACAGACTTTTGAGGGATTCAAAGAAAGTGGCTAAGCAAAACAAGAGTTTGAGAGGGAGAGTGCATGATCTCGAAGAAGAAGCAAAAAGAGCAACTTCTCTCTCAAACGCTCTTGAAGTGGAAAGGGAAAATCTGATAAAAGTAAATGTTTCCCTTCAAGAGTCCAATGAGCGTTTTGAGAAGGAACATACAAATCTGGTGGATAAAGCGAATCACTTCTCAAAGCTCTACAACGAGGCTCGACAGGATAACCTGGAAATGACAAAGACCATTTTCCAACTCAAGGATGACTTACAGCGATTCTCTTCAGGAAGGAGTAAGTTGGATAGACTTCTTGGTCTTGGTCAATCAAATCGGTTCGGCCTCGGATACACTCAAACTGGAAACAGCCCAAGTTCGAGTGGGACAGTCTTTGTGCCTCAGTCGGTATCTCCTCCTCCGACACCGGAATTCATGACAACCAACGACAACAAGCCTACTTCATCCTCTTCAGAATCGTCAAGCACAAAGGTATGTTTTCGTTGTAATTTTGCAGGGCACATTGAAAGAAATTGCAAGATTGGAGCTCAAAGATCAAATCAACCACATCTTGCAACTGCTACCAACAAGTTCACTCTCCGGAATTCAAAGAAGGATTTTTCAAAAGAAAAGAACGTTGGTAGTACTCCAAACAAGACGATGACAAAAGAAAAAGATCAATCAGACAAAACGTCTTCATCAAGGAAAATTTCTCAACCATTGCCGACATACTCCAAAACTCAAAAGGTTTGGGTATGCAAAGGTGAAATCCCTCCTTGTCTTTAATCGTTCTACGATTAAATGTTGTGTAGTTTATGTAGACTATTTTTTCTTTCTTTCTTTTGGCCGACCCGTCAACCATCTTTGGGAGGTAAATGGTATATTTTTTTATTGGTTGATGATTTCTCTCGGTATTCTTGGGTAGCATTTTTAAAAGAGAAAGCTGATACTTTTGATTCTTTTCACGAGATTTGCCTTCGTATTATGATTGAAAAGAATGAAAAGATCATTCGTGTTAGAAGTGATAGAGGTGGAGAATTCATTAATTCAAAATTCATTGACTTTTGTACTTCAAACGGTATTAAGCATGAATTCTCTGCACCCTATACACCTCAACAGAATGGTGTTGTCGAGCGCAAGAACAGGGTTGTTCAAGAGATGGCGCGTGTGATGCTTCATAGTCGGAATTTACCGCTACATTTTGGGCTGAAGCTGTGAACACCGCTGTCTATGTCATTAATCGTGTGTTCTTGCGCCCGGGAACGTTAAATACACCATATGAACTATGGTGTGGTAGAAAACCCAACATCAAATATTTTCGCATCTTCGGGAGTCGGTGTTACATTTTACGTGACCGTGAAAACCTTGGAAAGTTTGACTCACGAAGTGACGAAGGGATTTTCTTGGGGTATTCTACTAATAGTAGAGCATATCGAGTATTTAACTTGGAATCTAAGACGATCGTAGAATCTATAAATGTTAAAGTAGATGAAGCTTTTCACTTTGCATCTGAAAATTCTACCCTCGATATTTCTCTAGATGATGATACTCCTGCTGTTGCATCTTCTCATAATAATACTTCCAATATTAATGATGCATCTAATGGTTCTTCAAGTTTATCTAATATGCAGGAATCATCTCATATATCTCCGAGTACTCCGTTTCAACAAACGCTACGAATCTCCAAGGATCATCCGGAATCGAATATTATTGGAGATCCACAAGAAGGAGTCAGAACTCGGAGGCAGTTGGTTTGTGGATTCGCTTGCTACGTATCTTTAATCGAACCAAAGAACATAGATGAAGCTCTTCAGGATGACTACTGGATTAAAGCAATGCAGGAAGAGCTCCATCAATTTGAGCGAAACAAAGTCTGGGAATTAACGAAGCCTCCACAGCAACACAATGTGATAGGTACCAAATGGATCTTCAAGAACAAGAAAAATGAGGATGGTACTATCATCAGGAACAAGGCACGATTAGTTGCTCAAGGCTACTCTCAAGTAGAAGGTATAGACTTTGACGAAACATTCGCCCCTGTAGCTAGACTCGAGTCCATTCGTATACTGTTTGCTATTGCTTGTCATTTTAAAATCAAATTATTTCAATGGACGTTAAGAGCGCATTTCTAAATGGGTTTTTAAATGAGGAAGTTTATGTGGCTCAACCGAAAGGTTTTGTAGACCATAAACAACCTAACCATGTTTTTCGTTTGAAAAAGGCTCTTTACGGTCTGAAACAAGCACCGCGAGCATGGTACGAAAGGTTGACAAAGCACCTTTTGGAGAAGGGCTACACTCGAGGGGGAGCTGATAGGACTCTCTTTGTGAAGCATTATCAAAACAATTTCATTGTAGCACAAATCTATGTCGATGACATTGTATTTGGCGCAACAAGAGATAATGATGCTTCTAAATTCGCGGAGACCATGGAAAGCGAATTTGAGATGTCCATGATGGGCGAATTGACTTATTTCCTTGGATTGCAAATTAAACAAAATGATGAAGGTATTCACTTGAGTCAATCCAAGTATGCAATGGAGTTGGTTAAAAGTTTGATCTTGAAAATTCGAAGGATTTTCCGACTCCAATGGGAACTAGCCACAAGGGACTTGGAAGTGAATCACAAAGTGAGAATGTAGACGAGAAACTGTATCGAAGTATGATTGGAAGTCTACTTTACCTCAAGGCTAGTCGCCCGGATATATCTTTTGGTGTTGGGATCTGCGCGAGATATCAATCTGCACCAAAGGAGGTTCACCTGAAAGCGGTGAAAAGGATCATCCGGTATATCAAAGGATCAATTAATTTCGGAATTTGGTATCCTATGGGAACAAGTTTGGATATTGTTGGATACTCAGATGCCGATTGGGCAGGATCAGTGGATGATCGGAAAAGCACGAGTGGTTCATGCTTCTATCTTGGCCATTGCCTTGTTGCATGGTACAGTAAAAAGCAGAATTGCATAGCACTCTCGACTGCCGAAGCGGAATACATTTCAGCTGGAAGTTGCTCAACTCAACTCATTGGATGAAAAAGCGTATTGAGCGACTTCCGAATTTCAGCATCTTCGGTAACAATTCTTTGTGACAACACAAGTGCAATCAACATTTCTAAAAACCCTGTGTTGCACTCTAGAACAAAACATATTGAACTTAGATATCATTTTTTTAGAGAGCTAGTTGAATAAAATACTCTTCAACTTTCATATATTTCAACTGAGGATCAATTAGCTGACATTCTAACAAAACCTTTGGATCAAAAACGTTTTATTCATTTGCGAAAAGCAATTGGAATGCTTTCCTTGAAATAAACTTCTTTTTGAAACCTTTGCTTAGGATAGGTTGTGTTTATTTTTGTTTTGTTCATTATCTATATCTGTACATAGGACTTTAATTGAGCATAGATCATAATTGACTTTAATTGCATCTTTTCGCACATTTAGAAATTTATTATGCTTTCGCCATCATAATATTTCACTGTTGCAATGATCATTTATGTTAATTAAATCATCTTCTGAGTGATCAAAGTCAATTTCTCTCTCTCAATGATCTCTTGGTATAGTCATTATCTTATTTGACTGTTTAGTCGAGTATGAAATCGAGATCAATTTTTGGTTGAATACTTTATATCTTAATAATTGATAGCCAATTGAGGGGGGAGTCAAAGAAATGTAAAATGCTCAAAAGATGTGGAAAGAGTTACATCCCAATGAGGAGTGTGAAAACTACCACCACATGGAGGGAAAGAGCTACCACCTCGGTCGTCCGGAGTATTGTGTGCAGCTACCACATGTATACCAAGCATGGTTGTTCAATTTTGATTAAGTAAAATGCATGTTGAAATACTTGACTCCGTCAAATTTCAAGGTTGGTATAAGGTGGGTTTTTTAAAGATAGATGCTCAAAGAGCCACTCTCTTCAACAGATTGTCTAGATACATTATCTACTATATTGGGGATTTCAAACATCTGATTGATCTTTGTATTTCATTTTCTTTACTGAATTGATGATTTGATAAAGGCAATTACTCATAAGATCAAGTTAGATGTAATTGAAGGTGTTCAACTTTAAGGGATTTAATTTTTGTAAATTTCGTTTCATTTTTGGATATTATTGATAGATTTGGCATAATCTAATTCTTGTTGTATGAAACGATGATTTTTGTTTAAAGTTGATACACATTTGTGCTTACAATCTTTTTCTGGTTTTTCTTGAATTTCTCTGAAATTTTCTAAAGAAAAAGTTGGAGCCGATCCGGATCGGGCAAGATGATCCGGATCCCGAACGCAGGTATTCTTCTGCGGGCTGACGATCCGGATTGGACTGCCGATCCGGATCCCGAACGCAGTTTCTCACTGCGGGTAGCCGATCCGGATCGCAGTTATGAACTGATCCGGATCGCGGCTAGGTTTTATAAAGAACAAAAGGGTTTTGATTTCTTTTACTCCAATCTTTTGTTCCAAAGTTTCCAGAGCCTCTCTCTCTAGATTTCATCCTTCCTGGAAGCTTTCAAACTCAAGTTCTTCAACTCCAAGTAAGTTTTATTGATCAAAATCTCGGTTTTTCACCGTTTTTCTCTTTTCCTCCTCAAACGTGATGAATTTCTTGGATCAACTTTGTTTGTGGATGGTTTTTGATCAAATTTCTTTTGAAATAAGAACTCTGGGTAGATTAGTTTTGATTATATGCTAGGTATTCTCCTGATTAACGGATTTTTAGGCTTCGATTTCTAAAATTTCGGTTTTAGGGCATATAATAAGGATTTTCGAAATCATGCAATTGATCTATTTTTAAAAGTCCTTTTGCAAAACTAATTTGATTCTTAGTCTCTCTACATGATTATGATTGTTTGGGTACAATTTTTCAAATCTTTGAAAATTAACAATTTTTTCATGTGTTCTTGAGTTGTTGCTCACAGGATTTTAATCTTCTTAAGGCACTTGGATCAATGGGATTCTCATGGATCATTCTTTTATTGGTCACTATGGTGCACACTCGGGCCACAAACAAGTTAAAGAGAGCTAAGAAAACACAACAAAAGGGTGAGTTCATGTGATCAGCGACACAGAAGTAGATTGTCACGAGGTAGATTGGACTGAATTGACAGATGATGATGACTCATTGCCTGAACAAAAGGCGTCTGATGGTTCAAAAGGAAAAGCGTCCGATGCATCGAAAGAAAAAGCACCATGGACAAAGGTAAAGCACCTATGACTGCACCAACCATCTCGGTGAAAAGGAAACGACTCGCTCGACGGTTTGGACGAGCACGAGGTTTCATGTCTAACGAACCGATTATTCCGGATTCTCCACCTCGGGAGGAACAAGTGTTCGTTAATGCGGATCGCCTAAGGGCATTTGAGAATCGTGAATGCATTGGTGAGAGGCATGTCAATATTGAGGCTCTACGAGATCACTCCCTGAGTTTGGCGTTCTGATTGAACAAGCAAATCTTATTCAAGTTGTCGTTTTCCAGAAGTGCTTGGATACTGTCTGCATCTTGTAAGGGCCTTCTATACAAATGCACGGCACCTTCGAGAAATTGAAAACGGTCCAATGGAATTTTACACGAACATCCAAGGCACAAGATTCAAAATTACTCCACAATGATTGGCGAGGTTTGGGAATGCCTGCCAGCAAGACAGGGGTTAATTACTTGAAGGGAAAGGTTTTGACGAACACTTGTGGCAAATGGTTATAAAGGGAATTTGTTTGGAAGGAACGCAATCAACGGAGAAATCGATCAGATCCAAGAACTTCGTCTTGAGTACCGATTTCTAAACTTCATCACTTGTTACAATATCCTTCCAAATATGCAGACGAAAGTCTTGAGATGGGATCGAATGCTATTTTTGTATCTCTTAGGACATCCGTCTGAGGCAATGGGATTGAATATCAACATTCCATACATTATTTGGAATAGAATGACAAGATATGTTGAGCACCCTCATCCCACAGAAAGAATTCCATTTCCACTGATTATAATGAGGATCTTGAAGAAATTTCAGGTAGATATTACCTCACCGACTTATCATCAATGTTTGGGTATGATCGATGAGTCCACCGTTGTGAAGTCACTTCACAAATTGCCCCATGTCACTCCAGTCCCTCCATGCGGAACGAAACCTAGTAGCGGCACTTCCGCGTCACCATCACAACCAGCACCCACACCAGCGGATGAAGCATCAGTCTCATCCATCTACAAAGAACAACAACGATTATCTGTTGAGCAGGAACAGATTTCGAAGGCACAGACGAGAATTTCCAATGAGCTCGAGCTCATCACGGCAGCTCATATTACCATAACTAAGAGGGTCAATTCTATGAACAAGCTGGTGAAAAAGATGTTCTCAAAGATGGGCTGCACGAGCTCTGAAGACTCCGAATCTGATGACTGATTCCTTTCTTTTTATTCTTTTGCAGATTTTAAACCTTTTCTTGTGCAGGTTTTTCAGTTTTTTAGGACTTACTCTTAGTTCTAGTTCTTAATTTTCGGAACATTTTCTTGAAAATTTTAACTCTCTTCAATTTTTTGGTAATTTGGCTTTGTTTGTGACAAAAAGGGGGAGAGAGTTTAGAGAACTTGAACAATGATATTGTGAAAATTGTGATCTTGTATACATCAAGGTACAATGATGAACAATGATGACTGCATCAAGGTACAATGATGAACAATGCTGATGTGAAAATTTTGTATACATCAAGGTAAGTATCACTTCAACTTCAACTTTGGTTTTTATCTTGTGATTGTTTGCATGTCTCTACTAACTATTCGACTAACTATTGGGCATGTAATATGACTAACAAGTTGATGTTGGACTACACTTTTGTGACATTTGGTTTTTAATTGCATAGAAGATATGTTGGTTTTTGACTATGATTCTCTTACATATCTGAATTCTCAAATGTCATGATGATCAGATAAACTCTATCTCTGTACTAGGTTTTGAATGCTAAATATTCTTGAGGTATCTAACGATCTCTTTTTGTCAAGAATGATTTCTTTGTGCAGAGAGTACAGATGTCTAAGTCTAGAGTCTGTTTTAGGAGTTTATCTCATGTTTTTAAATTTTGGATCTCCATTGTAAATTTTTGTTGTATGGTGATAGCAACAAAAATATCTTTTTGAATTTTCTTTAGTGGATCTGTGTTTTGTCACGAAACCGCCAAAGGGGGAGATTGTTACGGAATTTGAGTTGGCGTAGTTTCGTGAAAGTCTCAAGTCTTGAAGATTGAAGGTGAAGAAAGTTGGATCATTTAACTCAATCTCAAGAAAGAAATTCAAAAGGATCAGGTATGTTTAACTACTAAGATTTTGTGTGATCCGAATACTTCTTGTAGTGTAGAAACACTTGGAAGAATCTTTCATTGCATAAAAAAATCAAAAACTGGACTTGGGACATGTTCAGGATCCGGATCAGGTTGTTCGATCCGGATCCCGAAGGTGGTTCGTTCATACACCAGTTCAATCCGGATCGTAGCCTCTCTTGATCCGGATCCCGAACACTGAGTTTACCATCTTCCTTGAACGATCCGGATCAGGCTTCGCAATCCGGATCCCGAACGTTGATGTTTGGTGAACTGTATGAACGATCCGGATCAAGCACTTCGATCCGGATCCCGAACCTTCGTTTTTCTGGAATTGCCTGACTCGTTACGACGATCCGGATCACAGCTAATCCGATCCGGATCGCCGTCCGTAAAATTTCCAGAAATGTTAGGTTTTTGATTCTTATCTCCTTCCTAGGGTTTCTAACCTATAAATAGACCCTATGACTCTTTTTCTAGGGGTAAATCGAATCCAAATAGCCGTCATTTTCATATATCATCTTATACGGCTAGATCCACATATAGAGAAGAAAGGAAATCATTAGAGAATACTCTATGTTTCTTCATCTATATTGATTAGTTTGATTCTAGGTTTTCATACTCACATCTTGAGTTGAATCAAACTAATGAATACTTAGATGGTATTCCGATCTATCTTTGATCTAAGTATTCGGCGGATCATCACCACCCAAAACAACGATTTACCCCAAAAATCGGCGCGTGGATTCGCGTGTCCTTGTGGATTCAAGGTTCAACCGCTCTCGTGGATTCGGAGCGAGGCACGTTCGTGGATTCGAAGGGTGCTATTGGGTGAAGACCGTGGATTCGGTCGGACGTCGTGGATTCGACGTTGGACGCCGTGGATTCGGCGTTGGCGCAGATCGTGGATTCGAGAAGCGTCGCGGAGCGAGCGAGAGAAGATCCTCTAGGAGCGTATGAAAAGGTTGAGTCGTAAGTGTGTACGGTAAATCACCTTGTACGTGTTTTAATTCTAGTGGATTTCTGCCGTGTTATCGGTCCCGTGGTTTTTTACTCCGGTGATGGAGTTTTCCACGTAAAAATCTTGCGTGTTATTTTTTTTCCGCATTGGGTTTTTATCGCAACGATTTTGAGTGTTTATACGTTTACACCTATTCACCCCCCTCTAGGTGTTTTTTCCCCTATTTAGATCCTTATTACATATAACCCAACAAGTGTTCACAGTGAACTCTCTGGCCCACCTGTGCATCATCCCCCCCATTGGAGAGTTTCTGGATTTTAGGAGGAAGCATCTGGTATCGAGTTCTCGGCCATTTCGGACGCATGTCGCGGACGTTCCTTCTCCGGGACCCTTCCCG
>CM055067.1:32805115-32907009 GCA_029204045.2 Tillandsia leiboldiana | reverse complement strand
CTCTCGGTGCAGAAGAAGGAAAAGAAAGGAGAAACCCCGCTTGCGGGGGAGAAGAAGAAGAGAAAAGAGGAGAGGAAGAGAGGGAAGTGGTCATGGGCCCAAGGTGCACGGGACCCGCCGGTCCACCACACCCATAGCGGTGCCACGGTCCATGCAACGAAGCAGCGGCCAAGTGGCCGCGACGCCCTGCGCGCCACGCGGACGCGCTGCATGCGAAAAGGGCGTGACACGCGCCCGTGACACGGGCAGCGCCAACGCGCCCGGACCCGGAGGCCGCCAGTGGGAGACGCCACTGGCGGCCACAAGTGCCCCCGCGCAGGCGGGGTGCCTTCCACGCGAGCCCCGGCGTTCTGGACACGCGGGCATCCTCGGGTCCGTGGGCGCAGGCATCGGTTGCATGCCGCGACGCCTCGATTGCGTGCCGCTTTGCCTCGAAAGCGCGCACGCCGTACGGGCTCCAAATCCAACAAATAAATAGTCCATTCCTAGCGATTTCGCGCGCTGAATCCAAAAACGATGTCCATTTCTCCAAATTCTCATCCGAAAATTTGCCGAATGCCCACTCGATCCGATTTTCGCGCCGGGTCCATTTTTAAAGTCCGATTTGCCAAATTCCAACTCTAAAAATTCCCAAAGGCGAGGCCGAGAGGTAAACTTTTATCCGGACTTCACCGGAGTCTAATTTTGACATCTGAATCGCGCGAAATCACTTCTAACACACCCGACGGGTCCCCAACTTCCCACGGGGTTCTCAATTTAACCCGAAGTCCACCACTTGTGGTCCAAATTGCGCGAAACCCACGCAGGCCTCCAGTGATGCAGCAAATCCCAATTGCATCACAAATCCATTTTTGGGCCCCCAACACGCGCACCAACACCCCCAACGGCGACCGAAAGCTCCCAACAACCAGCACCCTACGCGGGGTATTTCGGGACCTCACAGCTAGGTCTCCCGGAACTCTTGGACCCTGATTGGTTCCCTCCGGATATTTTACCTGAGAGAGCTGATTTCCCCGGGATCGAGAACTTCGAAAGGTGAGCTTGGAACCTGTTCTTGTTTGATTGGGGTTCTAGGCACCGGCCTTTCGAGATTCTCAGACCCTTGTTGTGCCAGTTGGTTCCTTCTCGTCTGTGAGTTGGGTGTACTGTTTGGGAGTCGTTTGGGTTTACGGTGGTCCCGAGCTGGGAGTGTCTCCGGCTGATGTTGTTAGTATTGAGCCATTGTTATCGATCTGATTGATCATGGATTTGGACTATAGCCTGCATGAGCCATATTGAGTCGACAGAGATGCGCGGATACTTTCCTTGGTGGGGTCGCGCCCCTCGAGTGTCGCTCCGGAGTTGGACTGGTTACTTTACTATCGCGACTTGTCGACGCAATCCGTTGTGGGACGCCTACGTAAGTCAGTCCTCCGTGGATGTAAGGCAGTAGGTGGTCGCAGGTTTGACTGGACCCTATTGGTAGTCAGTGCGATTGGGTTGATTGAGTATTTTGGGTTAGAGTCGATGCTCATTTTTCTGTATCACCCATTGAGCATTGTAGATAGAGGCATAAATAGCTGTAGATTTCTTTCCAGCTTATATTTACATTATTACAGTTTCCTGTTATCTTATCCCTCTAGTAGACTTAGTTGGCAGACAGTTGGTTTTGGAGACGGTACACACTAAGAACTACGTGACGGTGTTTCTCACACCCTATGTTGGTGACAGATCTTCCAGAGCATCTACCCCTGTTCCTACTTCCGTTGCTGCACCAGCTGATCGAGGTAAGGGAGCCGCGAGCTAGTTCCCTACCCGTCTTTGGAGTATAGCTGTACCCCTTTTTGGAGCATTGTGTAGTACAGTCTGCTGGATTATTGTAGATAGTTGTTTTTGAGAGTTTTATTTTCGAGAGACTTATGTTGTGAGGTTCAGACTTGTATTTTGGAGTTGTATTTTATATTTCAGTAGTTTACTTTTCAGCTCTGATATCTGTATATCTGTAGTATTATCTTTTGCAGGTTAGACCCTTCGTCTATACAGGGCTTCCCATATGGGCGCGGATCTGTTGGCGGGCCCGGGTCGCAGTTTCGACCCGGCATGACAGTAGTATCTCTAGGAAGTTCTTCCGAAGATTGACTGGTGTTAGGGGGTGGTGGGGGTATGTTAAGGATTTTATTGGCGTATTTCGTGAAGTATTTTGAGTCTTGAAGATTGAAGTTGAGGAATAATCGATCACATACATCAATCTCAAGAAAAATGGACTCAAAATGTTCAGATATGTTAAATTAAATATTTTTGGTGATTGAATACATTCTTATAGTTAGAAACACTTGGAATATTTTTCATAGCATAAGAATAAAAAATTGGACATTTTTAGTGTTTGGATCCAGATCAAGCAGATCCAGTCCTGACCCCGAACATTGATTTTGTTTATATCGTATGAATCAATCCGAATCAGACCCCATTCAGTCCGGACCCCGAAACATATTTTTGAAAATTTTCTTGACTGTGACGACAGTCCGGATCAGATGAAGTCCGCTTTACCGCGTGCGGAAAAAATTCTATGAACACAATTTTTGATTCTTATCTCTTTCAAAAGGTTTCTACCTATAATAGACCCTAAGATCATCTTTTAGGGCATCCCCAAAAAAGGGATCGAAGATAATTACACATAATAATAGGCCCGAATAACTTCGTTTTCTTCTTTTCTGGCCGCATTTTCACAGGAGAGGTGTACGGAATTTGAGTTGGCGTAGTTTCGTGGAAAGTCTCAAGTCTTGAAGATTGAAGGTGAAGAAAGTTGGATCATTTAACTCAATCTCAAGAAAGAAGAATTCAAAAGGATCAGGTATGTTTAACTAAAGATTTTGTGTGATCCGAATACTTGTAGTGTAGAAACACTTGGAAGAATCTTTCATTGCATAAAAATCAAAAACTGGACTTGGGACATGTTCAGGATCCGGATCAGGTTGTTCGATCCGGATCCCGAAGGTGGTTCGTTCATACACCAGTTCAATCCGGATCGTAGCTCTCTTGATCCGGATCCCGAACACTGAGTTTACCATCTTCCTTGAACGATCCGGATCAGGCTTCGCAATCCGGATCCCGAACGTTGATGTTTGGTGAACTGTATGAACGATCCGGATCAAGCACTTCGATCCGGATCCCGAACCTTCGTTTTTCTGGAAATACCTGACTCGTTACGACGATCCGGATCACAGCTAATCCGATCCGGATCGCCGTCCGTAAAATTTCCAGAAATGTTAGGTTTTTGATTCTTATCTCCTTCCTAGGGTTTCTAACCTATAAATAGACCCTATGACTCTTTTCTAGGGTAATCCAAGGGAATCCAAATAGCCGTCATATTACATATCATCTTATACGGCTCTAGATCCACATATAGAGAAGAAAGGAAATCATTAGAGAATACTCTATGTTTCTTCATCTATATTGATTAGTTTGATTCTAGGTTTTCATACTCACATCTTGAGTTGAATCAAACTAATGAATACTTAGATGGTATTTCCGATCTATCTTTGATCTAAGTATTCGGCGGATCATCACCACCCAAAAACAACGATTTACCCCAAAATCGGCGCGTGGATTCGCGTGTCCTTGTGGATTCAAGGTTCAACCGCTCTCGTGGATTCGGAGCGAGGCACATTCGTGGATTCGAAGGGTGCTATTGGGTGAAGACCGTGGATTCGGTCGGACGTCGTGGATTCGACGTTGGACGCCGTGGATTCGGCGTTGGGCGCAGATCGTGGATTCGAGAAGCGTCGCGGAGCGAGCGGAGAAGATCCTCTAGGAGCGTATGGAAAAGGTTGAGTCGTAAGTGTGTACGGTAAATCACCTTGTACGTGTTTTAATTCTAGTGGATTTCTGCCGTGTTATCGGTCCCGTGGTTTTTTACTCCGGTGATGGAGTTTCCACGTAAAAATCTTGCGAGTTATTTTTTATTTCCGCATTGGGTTTTTATCGCAACGATTTTTGAGTGTTTATACGTTTACACCTATTCACCCCCTCTAGGTGTTTTTTCCCCTATTTAGATCCTTATTTACATATAACCCAACAAGTGGTATCAGAGCGGGAATAGGGTTGTAAACAATGGTTGAAGGTGGAAACATCAACCGACCCCCGTTCTTCGATGGAACAAATTATGCGTACTGGAAAGTACGGATGAAAGCCTTTTTATTTCCATCGACGAACGGGTGTGGCAATCAATTGAATTAGGATGGTCTAATCCAACTGAATTTATTGGTGATGTTCACACCTTAAAACCTAGGTCGAAATGGACCAAGGAAGAGTTAGATTCATCTTCTTACAATGGCAAGGGAATTAATGCTATTTTTAATGCCTTATCTCAAACTGAATTCTCTCGCGTCTCGGCATGTGAGACTGCGAAAGAAATCTGGGATGTTCTTCAGGTTACACATGAGGGAACTAACCTCGTGAAGATTCAGAAACTGCAAATGCTTACGAGCAAGTTTGACTCTATCTTGATGGCAGAAAATGAATCTTTCACGGACTACTATACACGATTGCAAGACATCGTAAACTCATGTGCTAACCTGGGAGAGAAGATTCCAGAATTTAAGATTGTAAGAAAGATCTTAAGAACTCTTCCTGAACGATTTCGCCCAAAGGTTACTGCCATTGAAACTATTAAACACCCGGACGAAATACGTGTAGAAGAATTAGTTGGTTCATTACAAACTTATGAAATGACATTTACTACTAACAATTCTTCTGGAAAAGCATCCACTTCTAAGTCTTCAGGTTATGCGTTGAAAACAACTAAGGAAGAAGACGCGGATACATCCTCCTCAGACGATGACGAGAACCTTTCTATGGAGGAATTTGAGAAGCAGCTCGCTCTCTTGACAAGGAAGTTTCGCCGCAACTTTCGAAGGGGTAATTCAAGTAAATCTCCATCCTTCGGAAAGTCGAACAAAGGCAAGGGTACTTCAAGTTACAAGTCAAGAAAGCAAGAGAACTTCTCAAAGGATAAGAAAAGTTCAGAAGGACAACTACAATGCTTCAAATGTCGAGGCTACGGCCACATTGCAACGGAGTGTCCCAACAAGTATCCGGCAAAGAAGAAGGCGATGCAAGTCGTCACTTGGGATGACAACTCAACGTCAAATGAGTCGTCTTCAAGTGATGAAGAAAAGAGCTCCACGGCATTCCACGCGTCCATATCTTCACCCTTCATGTGCTTTATGGCAAGTACATCCGAGTCGTTGTCCACTCCACTGTTGAAAAGATTGCAACGGACAATGAATCGATGATTCGGAAGGTGAAGATTTTGCTTTAGCCTACCACAGACTTTTGAGGGGATTCAAAGAAAGTGGCTAAGCAAAACAAGAGTTTGAGAGGGAGAGTGCATGATCTCGAAGAAGAAGCAAAAAGAGCACTTCTCTCTCAAACCTCTTGAAGTGGAAAGGGGAAAATCTGATAAAAGTAAATGTTTCCCTTCAAGAGTCCAATGAGCGTTTTGAGAAGGAACATACAAATCTGGTGGATAAAGCGAATCACTTCTCAAAGCTCTACAACGAGGCTCGACAGGATAACCTGGAAATGACAAAGACCATTTTCCAACTCAAGGATGACTTACAGCGATTCTCTTCAGGAAGGAGTAAGTTGGATAGACTTCTTGGTCTTGGTCAATCAAATCGGTTCGGCCTCGGATACACTCAAACTGGAAACAGCCCAAGTTCGAGTGGGACAGTCTTTGTGCCTCAGTCGGTATCTCCTCCTCCGACACCGGAATTCATGACAACCAACGACAACAAGCCTACTTCATCCTCTTCAGAATCGTCAAGCACAAAGGTATGTTTTCGTTGTAATTTGCAGGGCACATTGAAGAAATTGCAAGATTGGAGCTCAAAGATCAAATCAACCACATCTTGCAACTGCTACCAACAAGTTCACTCTCCGGAATTCAAAGAAGGATTTTTCAAAAGAAAAGAACGTTGGTAGTACTCCAAACAAGACGATGACAAAAGAAAAAGATCAATCAGACAAAACGTCTTCATCAAGGAAAATTTCTCAACCATTGCCGACATACTCCAAAACTCAAAAGGGTTTGGGTATGCAAAGGTGAAATCCCTCCTTGTCTTTAATCGTTCTACGATTAAATGTTGTGTAGTTTATGTAGACTATTTTTTCTTTCTTTCTTTTGGCCGACCCGTCAACCATCTTTGGGAGGTAAATGGTATATTTTTTTATTGGTTGATGATTTCTCTCGGTATTCTTGGGTAGCATTTTAAAAGAGAAAGCTGATACTTTTGATTCTTTTCACGAGATTTGCCTTCGTATTATGATTGAAAAGAATGAAAAGATCATTCGTGTTAGAAGTGATAGAGGTGGAGAATTCATTAATTCAAAATTCATTGACTTTTGTACTTCAAACGGTATTAAGCATGAATTCTCTGCACCCTATACACCTCAACAGAATGGTGTTGTCGAGCGCAAGAACAGGGTTGTTCAAGAGATGGCGCGTGTGATGCTTCATAGTCGGAATTTACCGCTACATTTTTGGGCTGAAGCTGTGAACACCGCTGTCTATGTCATTAATCGTGTGTTCTTGCGCCCGGGAACGTTAAATACACCATATGAACTATGGTGTGGTAGAAAACCCAACATCAAATATTTTCGCATCTTCGGGAGTCGGTGTTACATTTTACGTGACCGTGAAAACCTTGGAAAGTTTGACTCACGAAGTGACGAAGGGATTTTCTTGGGGTATTCTACTAATAGTAGAGCATATCGAGTATTTAACTTGGAATCTAAGACGATCGTAGAATCTATAAATGTTAAAGTAGATGAAGCTTTCACTTTGCATCTGAAAATTCTACCCTCGATATTTCTCTAGATGATGATACTCCTGCTGTTGCATCTTCTCATAATAATACTTCCAATATTAATGATGCATCTAATGGTTCTTCAAGTTTATCTAATATGCAGGAATCATCTCATATATCTCCGAGTACTCCGTTTCAACAAACGCTACGAATCTCCAAGGATCATCCGGAATCGAATATTATTGGAGATCCACAAGAAGGAGTCAGAACTCGGAGGCAGTTGGTTTGTGGATTCGCTTGCTACGTATCTTTAATCGAACCAAAGAACATAGATGAAGCTCTTCAGGATGACTACTGGATTAAAGCAATGCAGGAAGAGCTCCATCAATTTGAGCGAAACAAAGTCTGGGAATTAACGAAGCCTCCACAGCAACACAATGTGATAGGTACCAAATGGATCTTCAAGAACAAGAAAAATGAGGATGGTACTATCATCAGGAACAAGGCACGATTAGTTGCTCAAGGCTACTCTCAAGTAGAAGGTATAGACTTTGACGAAACATTCGCCCCTGTAGCTAGACTCGAGTCCATTCGTATACTGTTTGCTATTGCTTGTCATTTTAAAATCAAATTATTTCAAATGGACGTTAAGAGCGCATTTCTAAATGGGTTTTTAAATGAGGAAGTTTATGTGGCTCAACCGAAAGGTTTTTGTAGACCATAAACAACCTAACCATGTTTTTCGTTTGAAAAAGGCTCTTTACGGTCTGAAACAAGCACCGCGAGCATGGTACGAAAGGTTGACAAAGCACCTTTTGGAGAAGGGCTACACTCGAGGGGGAGCTGATAGGACTCTCTTTGTGAAGCATTATCAAAACAATTTCATTGTAGCACAAATCTATGTCGATGACATTGTATTTGGCGCAACAAGAGATAATGATGCTTCTAAATTCGCGGAGACCATGGAAAGCGATTTGAGATGTCCATGATGGGCGAATTGACTTATTTCCTTGGATTGCAAATTAAACAAAATGATGAAGGTATTCACTTGAGTCAATCCAAGTATGCAATGGAGTTGGTTAAAAAGTTGATCTTGAAAATTCGAAGGATTTTCCGACTCCAATGGGAACTAGCCACAAGGGACTTGGAAGTGAATCACAAAGTGAGAATGTAGACGAGAAACTGTATCGAAGTATGATTGGAAGTCTACTTTACCTCAAGGCTAGTCGCCCGGATATATCTTTTGGTGTTGGGATCTGCGCGAGATATCAATCTGCACCAAAGGAGGTTCACCTGAAAGCGGTGAAAAGGATCATCCGGTATATCAAAGGATCAATTAATTTCGGAATTTGGTATCCTATGGGAACAAGTTTGGATATTGTTGGATACTCAGATGCCGATTGGGCAGGATCAGTGGATGATCGGAAAAGCACGAGTGGTTCATGCTTCTATCTTGGCCATTGCCTTGTTGCATGGTACAGTAAAAAGCAGAATTGCATAGCACTCTCGACTGCCGAAGCGGAATACATTTCAGCTGGAAGTTGCTCAACTCAACTCATTTGGATGAAAAGCGTATTGAGCGACTTCCGAATTTCAGCATCTTCGGTAACAATTCTTTGTGACAACACAAGTGCAATCAACATTTCTAAAAACCCTGTGTTGCACTCTAGAACAAAACATATTGAACTTAGATATCATTTTTTTAGAGAGCTAGTTGAATAAAATACTCTTCAACTTTCATATATTTCAACTGAGGATCAATTAGCTGACATTCTAACAAAACCTTTGGATCAAAAACGTTTTATTCATTTGCGAAAAGCAATTGGAATGCTTTCCTTGAAATAAACTTCTTTTTGAAACCTTTGCTTAGGATAGGTTGTGTTTATTTTTGTTTTGTTCATTATCTATATCTGTACATAGGACTTTAATTGAGCATAGATCATAATTGACTTTAATTGCATCTTTTCGCACATTTAGAAATTTATTATGCTTTCGCCATCATAATATTTCACTGTTGCAATGATCATTTATGTTAATTAAATCATCTTCTGAGTGATCAAAGTCAATTTCTCTCTCTCAATGATCTCTTGGTATAGTCATTATCTTATTTGACTGTTTAGTCGAGTATGAAATCGAGATCAATTTTTGGTTGAATACTTTATATCTTAAATAATTGATAGCCAATTGAGGGGGAGTCAAAGAAATGTAAAATGCTCAAAAGATGTGGAAAGAGTTACATCCCAATGAGGAGTGTGAAAACTACCACCACATGGAGGAAAGAGCTACCACCTCGGTCGTCCGAGTATTGTGTGCAGCTACCACATGTATACCAAGCATGGTTGTTCAAATTTTGATTAAGTAAAATGCATGTTGAAATACTTGACTCCGTCAAATTTCAAGGTTGGTATAAGGTGGGTTTTTTAAAGATAGATGCTCAAAGAGCCACTCTCTTCAACAGATTGTCTAGATACATTATCTACTATATTTGGGATTTCAAACATCTATTGATCTTTGTATTTCATTTTCTTTACTGAATTGATGATTTGATAAAGGCATTACTCATATGATCAAGTTAGATGTAATTGAAGGTGTTCAACTTTAAGGGATTTAATTTTTGTAAATTCTCGTTTCATTTTTGGATATTATTGATAGATTTGGCATAATCTAATTCTTGTTGTATGAAACGATGATTTCTGTTTAAAGTTGATACACATTTGTGCTTACAATCTTTTTCTGGTTTTTCTTGAATTTCTCTGAAATTTTCTAAAGAAAAAGTTGGAGCCGATCCGGATCGGGCAAGATGATCCGGATCCCGAACGCAGGTATTCTTCTGCGGGCTGACGATCCGGATTGGACCTGCCGATCCGGATCCCGAACGCAGTTTCTCACTGCGGGTAGCCGATCCGGATCGCAATCATGAACTGATCCGGATCGCGGCTATGGTTTTATAAAGAACAAAAGGGTTTTGATTTCTTTTACTCTAATCTTTTGTTCCAAAGTTTCCAGAGCCTCTCTCTCTAGATTTCATCCTTCCTGGAAGCCTTCAAACTCAAGTTCTTCAACTCCAAGTAAGTTTTATTGATCAAAATCTCGGTTTTCACCGTTTTTCTCATTTCCTCCTCAAACGTGATGAATTTCTTGGATCAACTTTGTTTGTGGATGGTTTTTGATCAAATTTCTTTTGAAATAAGAACTCTGGGTAGATTAGTTTTGATTATATGCTAGGTATTCTCCTGATTAACGGATTTTTAGGCTTCGATTTCTAAAATTTCGGTCTTAGGGCATATAATAAGGATTTTCGAAAATCATGCAATTGATCTATTTTTAAAAGTCCTTTTGCAAAACTAATTTGATTCTTAGTCTCTCTACATGATTATGATTGTTTGGGTACAATTTTTCAAATCTTTGAAAATTAACAATTTTTTCATGTGTTCTTGAGTTGTTGCTCACAGGATTTTAATCTTCTTAAGGCACTTGGATCAATGGGATTCTCATGGATCATTCTTTTATTGGTCACTATGGTGCACACTCGGGCCACAAACAAGTTAAAGAGAGCTAAGAAAACACAACAAAAGGGTGAGTTTCATGTGATCAGCGACACAGAAGTAGATTGTCACGAGGTAGATTGGACTGAATTGACAGATGATGATGACTCATTGCCTGAACAAAAGGCGTCTGATGGTTCAAAAGGAAAAGCGTCCGATGCATCGAAAGAAAAAGCACCCATGGACAAAGGTAAAGCACCTATGACTGCACCAACCATCTCGGTGAAAAGGAAACGACTCGCTCGACGGTTTGGACGAGCACGAGATTTCATGTCTAACGAACCGATTATTCCGGATTCTCCACCTCGGGAGGAACAAGTGTTCGTTAATGCGGATCGCCTAAGGGCATTTGAGAATCGTGAATGCATTGGTGAGAGGCATGTCAATATTGAGGCTCTACGAGATCACTCCCCTGAGTTTGGCGTTCTGATTGAACAAGCAAATCTTATTCAAGTTTGTCGTTTTCCAGAAGTGCTTGGATACTGTCTGCATCTTGTAAGGGCCTTCTATACAAATGCACGGCACCTTCGAGAAATTGAAAACGGTCCAATGGAATTTTACACGAACATCCAAGGCACAAGATTCAAAATTACTCCACAATTGATTGGCGAGGTTTTGGGAATGCCTGCCAGCAAGACAGGGGTTAATTACTTGAAGGGAAAGGTTCTGACGAACACTTTGTGGCAAATGGTTATAAAGGGAATTTGTTTGGAAGGAACGCAATCAACGGAGAAATCGATCAGATCCAAAGAACTTCGTCTTGAGTATCGATTTCTAAACTTCATTACTTGTTACAATATCCTTCCAAATATGCAGACGAAAGTCTTGAGATGGGATTGAATGTTATTTTTGTATCTCTTAGGACATCCGTCTGAGGCAATGGGATTGAATATCAACATTCCATACATTATTTGGAATAGAATGACAAGATATGTTGAGCACCCTCATCCCACAGAAAGAATTCCATTTCCACTGATTATAATGAGGATCTTGAAGAAATTTCAGGTAGATATTACTTCACCGACTTATCATCAATGTTTGGGTATGATCGATGAGTCCACCGTTGTGAAGTCACTTCACAAATTGCCCCACGTCACTCCAGTCCCTCCATGCGGAACGAAACCTAGTAGCGGCACTTCCGCATCACCATCACAACTAGCACCCACACCAGCGGATGAAGCATCAGTCTCATCCATCTACAAAGAACAACAACGATTATCTGTTGAGCAGGAACAGATTTCGAAGGCACAGACGAGAATTTCCAATGAGCTGGAGCTCATCACGGCAGCTCATATTACCATAACTAAGAGGGTCAATTCTATGAACAAGCTGGTGAAAAAGATGTTCTCAAAGATGGGCTGCACGAGCTCTGAAGACTCCGAATCTGATGACTGATTCCTTTCTTTTTATTCTTTTGCAGATTTTTAACCTTTTCTTGTGCAGGTTTTTCAGTTCTTTTTAGGACTTACTCTTAGTTCTAGTTCTTAATTTTCGGAACATTTTCTTTGAAATTTTTAACTCTCCTTCAATTTTTGATAATTTTGGCTTTGTTTGTGACAAAAAGGGGGAGAGAGTTTAGAGAACTTGAACAATGATGATGTGAAAATTGTGAAAATCTTGTATACATCAAGGTACAATGATGAACAATGATGACTGCATCAAGGTACAATGATGAACAATGCTGATGTGAAAACTTTGTATACATCAAGGTAAGTATCACTTCAACTTCAACTTTGGTTTTTATCTTGTGATTGTTTGCATGTCTCTACTAACTATTCGACTAACTATTTGGGCATGTATTATGACTAACAAGTTGATGTTGGACTAACATTTTGTGACATTTGGTTTTTAATTGCATAGAAGATATGTTGGTTTTTGACTATGATTTTCTTACATATCTGAATTCTCAAATATCATGATGATCAGATAAACTCTATCTCTGTACTAGGTTTTGAATGCTAAATATTCTTGAGGTATCTAACGATCTCTTTTTGTCAAGAATGATTTCTTTGTGCAGAGAGTACAGATGTCTAAGTCTAGAGTCTGTTTTAGGAGTTTATCTCATGTTTTTAAATTTTCGGATCTCCATTGTAAATTTTTGTTGTATGGTGATAGCAACAAAAATATCTTTTTGAATTTTCTTGAGTGGATCTGTGTTTTGTCACGAAACCGCCAAAGGGGGAGATTGTTACGGAATTTGAGTTGGCGTAGTTTCGTGAAAGTCTCAAGTCTTGAAGATTGAAGGTGAAGAAAGTTGGATTATTTAACTCAATCTCAAGAAAGAAGAATTCAAAAGGATCAGGTATGTTTAACTAAAGATTTTGTGTGATCCGAATACTTCTTGTAGTGTAGAAACACTTGGAAGAATCTTTCATTGCATAAAGATCAAAAACTGGACTTGGGACATGTTCAGGATCCGGATCAGGTTGTTCGATCCGGGTCCCGAAGGTGGTTCGTTCATACACCAGTTCAATCCGGATCGTAGCCTCTCTTGATCCGGATCCCGAACACTGAGTTTACCATCTTCCTTGAACGATCCGGATCAGGCTTCGCAATCCGGATCCCGAACGTTGATGTTTGGTGAACTGTATGAACGATCCGGATCAAGCACTTCGATCCGGATCCCGAACCTTCGTTTTTCTGGAACTACCTGACTCGTTACGACGATCCGGATCACAGCTAATCCGATCCGGATCGCCGTCCGTAAAATTTCCAGAAATGTTAGGTTTTTGATTCTTATCTCCTTCCTAGGGTTTCTAACCTATAAATAGACCCTATGACTCTTCTTCTAGGGTTAATCCAAGGGGAATCCAAATAGCCGTCATATTCTTGTATCATCTTTTACGGCTCTAGATCCACATATAGAGAAGAAAGGAAATCATTAGAGAATACTCTAAGTTTCTTCATCTATATTGATTAGTTTGATTCTAGGTTTTCATACTCACATCTCGAGTTGAATCAAACTAATGAATACTTAGATGGTATTTCCGATCTATCTTTGATCTAAGTATTCGGCGGATCATCACCACCAAAAACAACGATTTACCCCAAAAATCGGCGCGTGGATTCGCGTGTCCTTGTGGATTCAAGGTTCAACCGCTCTCGTGGATTCGGAGCGAGGCACATTCGTGGATTCGAAGGGTGCTATTGGGTGAAGACCGTGGATTCGGTCGGACGTCGTGGATTCGACGTTGGACGCCGTGGATTCGGCGTTGGGCGCAGATCGTGGATTCGAGAAGCGTCGCGGAGCGAGCGGAGAAGATCCTCTAGGAGCGTATGGAAAAGGTTGAGTCGTAAGTGTGTACGGTAAATCACCTTGTACGTGTTTTAATTCTAGTGGATTTCTGCCGTGTTATCGGTCCCGTGGTTTTTTTACTCCGGTGATGGAGTTTTCCACGTAAAAATCTTGCGAGTTATTTTTTATTTCCGCATTGGGTTTTTATCGCAACGATTTTTGAGTGTTTATACGTTTACACCTATTCACCCCCCTCTAGGTGTTTTTTCCCCTATTTAGATCCTTATTACATATAACCCAACAGAGAGTTCTACAGTGAACTTCTTTCCCCACCTGTGCATCATCCATTGGAGAGTTTCTGGGATTTTAGGAAGCATCTGTATCGAGTTCTACGGCATTTCGGCGCGTCGCGACGTTCCTTCTCCGGTGACCCTTCCCGTCGCGTTTCGGTACGCGGACTCCCCCGGGCCACTCCTACAGTATTTTTCGACGATTCTTGCGCCGTTGTCTTCACGACAGGTAGGGCTACGATTTTCATATTTTTAGCTCCCCCTCATTTCGAGTTTTCCTGGGTGTTTTTGGCCATCTTGTCACCCCCTTTTTCTGCGACGGAGTTTTGGACAACAGCGGGGGAGTTTTTCTGCGACGGAGTTTTGGACAGCACCGGGGGGTTTTTTCTGCGATTTCTCCGTGCTCGAGCGTCGGATTGAGGCGTGCAAGTACTTGTTTCGCATCTACGCATCGCAGGGATCATCATCGTGATTTTTTTGGATTTTTTTGAGGTTTCCCCGAAGGTGAGAATCCTACTTTTTCAGGGCGGAGTGCTACAGAATTTTGTTCTTGTGGAGTTTCGCGCTTACCGCGTTGTTTATTTTGTAACTCGGCCTACAGGTGTCGGAACGGAACGTGTAAGTACTCGATTTCTATCTACTCGTCGCGACGATCGCAGCGGTAATTTTTTTGGAATTTTTGAAGTTCATATCACAGATGAAAATGGAGCTTTTTCTGGACTGGTTTGTGGACAGCGGTTATGTGTTTATTTGTGTTTAATCGGGCACCGTTTTGGGCATTTTTGCAGTTATCGCGGCGAGCATTGTACTTCTCGGGCGAGGGTGTGTTTGGACTTGGATTTAGCGCTCGAGGTGGGTGATTGTTGTGGACCTCACATTTTGATGTACCCACTAGGCTTATTGGAATAATCCCCGAATTAGAATGTTAATTAGCATATTGTGGATTATCTTGCATGTTGTGTGGACTTGATACATGCCCTGTTAGTACCTAGCATTTATATGAGACTAATTGTTAGAGATTGGAATATCATGCTATAATGATTGCTGATTAGTACCTTTTGAGTAACATGCATGTTGTATAGGCTGGCATATGTCATGTTGGTACTTAGTGTTCTTACGTGATCATTATTATCCTGGAATAGCATGCTCTAATAAATATAAGAACATCGATACCTGTCTTTCTTTTATCATCATGGGGACGCTTGCATGCTTGTATGGACATATGTCACGCCCCGAGTTCGAAAATAGAGTCTAATTTTTTTTTTTTTTTTTCAATCAGAGTTTAAAAGTAAGCCAGGGCACGACAGACCGCCACATATATAGAAAATTCCCAATCCCCTTGGATTGAGCCTTTTCTATACATGCACGGTTAAGCACTTACAGCCAATACCAGAGTAGTCTAAACTACGCACTAACTATAAAAGATTAGGTAAAAATAATTATTACAACATCTTTACATAAATATACGGAAGAATAAAGTTAACGGCTGCCATGGGTCATTTGCTATCACGGAACCTCACCAACACGTCCCGACATCTCAGCACCCGACCGACCTGAAAAATGGTCACCCGGGGGTGTGAGATACATCGACAGTGTATCCCAGTGGGCACGACGAGCCGAGAAATAGCAAATCGTACCTACTGGCATACAATAACTAGCGGATAGTAAGAGTCATTAGGTAAGGCATATATCATAAGCAGATACTGGCAGGAAGCATAATCATGATTCTGAGCATAAATAGGTATTGAACTACTGAAGTAAAAGCATGCTGATATAGATACTGAATCAAGAACTGAAAAATCATAAGAGTATAATGACTAAGCATGCTAAGCAGGTAATCAATGCATCAATGGTAGAATAACCAAATACCCAATCGAAGCCACCATGTTGGTCAACAAGACCTCAGGGAAAAAAAACGGCGAATAATCATGAATACAGTGCAGAGCATATCAGGGTATTGAAAACTAAAACAAGAACATGCTGGTATAACGACTGGATGAAACTGAACAAACACTGGGCAATCATAAGAGTATGTATGATGTAAAGTAGATTTTAAACAGGCAATTATGCATCAAAGGTAGAACAACCAAGTACCCAATCAAAGCCACCATATTGGTCGATATGACCTCAGGGAAAACTCGCCGAACCTGGCACCAACCTGGCTGACATACTCCGGCACCCTCGGGCACTAACCTGGGAGTCAACACTCCGGCACCCTTGGGCACTAACCTGGGAGTCACGGGTCATACACCAGACCACTTTACCGGTAAAGAACATACACACGGGGAGCGACCCCGCTTATGTTTGTGAAGTACAGCAGTGCGGGCGATCAATCATGCGAATGCTCAAGCTCACGGTCCACAGACCGGGTAATCGGCAACAAGCCAGGAAAATCCCAACAGGGATGCAATGCAGAATAGCCAACTGAATCTCAACTTATGGTAATCAGCAACAAGCCGGGAAAATCCCAACAGGGATGCAATGCAGAATAGCCAACTGAATCTCAACTCATGGTAATCGGCAACAAGCCGGGAAATCCCAACAGGGATGCAATAGCAGAAACCAACTGATATCGACTCATGCAATAAAAATGCAGGAAACAATAACTGAAAATCCCAACAGGGATGCAATGCAGAATAGCCAACTGAATCTCAACTCATGGTAATCGGCAACAAGCCGGGAAATCCCAACAGGGATGCAATAGCAGAAACCAACTGATATCGACTCATGCAATAAAAATGCAGGAAACAATAACTGATCAATCACACATGGCAAATGGCAAGAATAATCAGGATATACTGATAAGCGAATAAATGTGTGATAACTAACTAATGACCAATCAGGCATGGCAAATGTCCAGGATAAGGATCATAATATCTGATAGCAAGCTAAAGATCAATCGAGCATGGCAACGGTCAGGACAACATAATAACTGATAGTAAGCTAAGGATCAATCAAGCATGGCAACATATAGGCTGATCAATAAAAAGAGCAGGCTCAACAAGGAAATCTAGGCAATAACAAGAACAGGGGTCCGACCAATTACGATACTCCAGAGGGCCGAAATGATAAAGCACGGACCGAAGATAAACCCACCTGTCTGCAGGCGAACTATCGACTACAACAGAATGCTCGAAGACTGTGCCAACCTGAATCATATGTTTTGATCAGGGAACAACTCACACATACCCAAACCACAGACTCACTATTCTTACTTAAACCTGGATCTTTTCCAGATTGACGCAAAATTTACCAAAATACCCCTCCCGAAAATTCATTTTAGATTCCCGGGAGATACGGGCATCAACCCTATGCCGCTGGCTCAACCAGATTCTACTGGGACACATCAGACAGCAAGGCGTAATTGCCGCAATTCCTCGAATTGCGTGATTACCACCGGGTTGCCGTTAAACCGACGATTTTGCCGATTTACGGACCGATAATCAATTTCTGCTCAACGAGAGCCGTTGGATCCCTAACAAAAAGCTTAGAGATCATGGACACACAGTCCAAGACAGCACGTGAGGTTACAATTGTGTTTAGACCCCTAGGGTTTCCAAAACCGCATTATTACGCGTATTTGAGAGCCGTTTTCGCTCGTTCTAACTTTCGGAGCATCAGTTTAACGAACCGTGTAGTGAACCGGAATTTGGAATATAAATAGATGGAAATAAAAATAGTATGAAATACTATTGTTTATTGAGGTGAAGAATGACCTAGAAATGAATTGGGCCCAAATCGGGATTGAAATAAGATATCTAGAATCTTATGTGAGAAAGTGGGCCCAGATTATAAGTGGAAAATCCACAGTCTCGGAAAATTCCTAGAAAATTACGGGAGCTCCGTAAATATGTTTTGAGGCCACGGTAAAAGTTTCGCGCTGATCGGACACCCGGATAGCGAGAACGGGCTCCGCCAGCGAATTCAAATACAGTGGGACTTTTGGTGACCCAGAGGTGGTCCAGACTGAAAAGTTTAAGTACCATGAGGTAAATTAAGTTAAACCATGGCTGCCTGTCAAATTTGAGCGTAAACGGGCGAGAAACGGGCAAGAACGGACGAAAACGGGCGAAACTGGGCTTTGGCCCAAGTTTCGGGCGCCCGAAAGTGGGAACCGGGCGCCCGGAAAGTACTGTAGCAAACCCAGTTTTCTGGCTGCAGTGAACCGAGTTCGGGCACTGTAGCGAACCGCTTACTGTAGCAGCCCGGTCCGAAAGAGGTGCGCCCGAATGTTTCTGTAGCAGCCCGGATCCCGATGCAGTGGCACGGATCCCGAGGCATCGGGCACGGATCCCGAGGCAGTGGCACGGATCCCGAGGCATCGGCACGGATCCCGAGGCATCGGGCACGGATCCCGAGGCAGCGACACGAATCCCGAGGCAAGCATTTCCCGCGCGAGGCGCGGGGGCGCGCGGCCCGAGGTGCACGTGGTGGGTGGAGAGCGCCACGCGTCGCTCCGCCATTGGCCGCTCTGACCGAGGGCTGCAGGCGTGCGCGGGGAAGGCGCGGCGGCACTGTGGCGTGTCAGCGGGGATAGGCCACGTGTCGGCCTCCCATTCGTCGGTCAGCGCGACGTGACGCGCTGACGCGACGCGACGCTGCGGCCGGTGTCAGCAGGGAGCGTGGGTGCGGTCCACGTGGGGGCCTCCCATTGGCCGCCGATGTTCGGTGGTCGCGGTGCACGGGTCCACGACCACGTGTCGGCCCCTGGTTGGCCGAGCGTGGTGACGTGGCACTGAGCTGGCGCAGGCGTGGACGCGTAGACCGCGGCGGGCCGGTTACTGTAGCCGCCCGGAAACTTTCGGGCGCCCGAAAGGGTGCGCCCGAAAGTTCGGTAATGGCCTATAAAGGCCCGAAATGACTCCTTTTCCTCTTTTTTTCCCTTTCTGGCTTCACCCGAGCGCGCGGGGAGGGGAACTGGGCGATTTTGCCTGGGGTTTTCGAGGGCGCACGAGTGCGCCGTGGACTCCGTGGAGCGCGCAAGATGCTCCAAAGAGCCTAGTGGACGCGTTGGACGACGCGACGATGTTGAGGCAGGCCCCTCGTGTAGTTTTTGCGGTATTTTGGCACAGTGTTAAGGTTTCCTTTTGGATTTTGGATTTGACCCCTTTGCCCACGTGCATGTTAGGGACCCAACATTACTGTGCCGTTTTACTACGTGAGTCTCGCGGGCGTTTTGGACGCGCCTCGTTTTGCGTGCCACACGTGGGAGACATGCTCCATTTTGCGTGCGGATTCGACGATTGTGCGCTGTTTTGGGCGCAGGCTCGGAAAACGTGCACCGTTTTACGTGCAACGTTGAATAAGGGACTTGCACCGTTTTGCGTGCCACCCAAGGTACGTGCTCCGTTTTGCGTGCAAGTTGGACTAACGGGCACCATTTTTCGTGCAGACTCTAACAATACGTCTCGTTTTACGTGCAGGGTCGGAAAAGTATGCATCGTTTTACGTGCAACCCTACAATGGAGCGTGCACCGTTTAGCGTGCCAATACGGGGTACGTGGTCCGTTTTGCGTGCGGGTTGGACCAATGCGCGCCATTTTGCATGTAGAATCTAATGGTTTGCATCGTTTTTCGTGCAGGCTAGGAAAAAGATGTGCACCGTTTTGCTTGCAGATTTGAGGTACGTGCACCGTTTCGCGTGCAGGTCGTGTTGTCGCGCACAGTTTTGCGTGCCGGTTAAAGTGGCGTGCACCACTTTACGTATGGGTTATTAATTTAATAACGTGCACCGTTTTGCGTGCAGGTTCGGAGGACGTGCACCGTTTTGCGTGCGGACTCGAGGGATGTGCACCGTTTTAGGTGCAAGCTCGAGGAAACAAGTGGAACCGCGCGGAGACCAATTGCAAGTGTCTACAAGCAATTGGGGACACTACAAGGTGGGGGATTCTGCTGAAATTGGGTGACATCTCCCCTTGTTCTTCTGCTTTTCGATTCGAAGCATGATAGTAGCCTGTTAGAGGCGTTAGGTAATTATGATTATGATTGCCTGTGTAGAAGGACACAGATGAAAAGTGCAACTGTTGGTTGCCAGAGATAGAGGAATAGATGTGCATGTGCAAATGGACACAGATGAAAAGTGCAACTGCTGGTTGCCAAAGATATATGATAAAGATGCATGCTTAGAGGTAGATACTATTTTATGAATAAGATGAAAATAATTGCATGCATGAAAAAGGATTAGCTATCATGATTGTGATCCTGTTAGGGTATGACCCTAGGAATCATGTGACATAAGGAAAGGAAACATGTTGGTAGCAAGACTAGGAGAAAACCTAGTTTCAGGGTTCACTGAGTGACATCAAAACTTAGGAGATTATCCTAGGGTTGGACGAGTGGCATTGTCTTAGGTGATAACCTAAGGACACTGGATAGAGTGATCAACATAGAGTCAAGGAACTCTAGGATGAGTATAATATGGAACTTAGGTAAAGGGAACCTAAAGTGATCCAGAGGAGTTTTAACTCACAGATAAGGAATTAGAGTCGGAGTAACTCTAAGTTAAAAGTGAAATAAAAAATAGAGTCAAGTGAACTCTAGGATTCAGTAAGGAATCAGGAAAGTGGGATAAGATCCCAAGGTTAAAGGATTAAACAAATATAACCCTAAAGAGTCATAGGGTGCCCGGGCAAATGGACAATAACTTCAACCTCAATTGGAAGTAAATAAAATAAAAGAGAAATGCTTAAAGAGTCCAGGAGACTCTCTAGTTACCCGTGAGGCAAGACCTAGGGTAAAGAATGAGAAACTTGGTTAATAAGCAAGACAAGCAAATTGCTTAAGATAAAAAGGCTTAAAGTTAAAAGCAAGCTAAAAATGGCTAAAGAGCATAAAGAGAATGCAAATGGCGCCTTCGAATTTGAGACTCGTCAAGTGGAGCAGGACTCCCTGGGCAGTGACCCGTCGGACGAGGTACTTTCGGAAGGCTTAAAGTGAAAGCAAAGTGCTAAATGCTCAAAGGAAAGAGTGATAATAATTGCTAGTGGCAATGTGAGCTGAAAGCTTGAGTAAGAAAAGAAAAGAAAGAGAACATAAAGATACTCGGTGGAGCCAGCCCAGGTAGGAGGTACGGGCAGTCAATCCCTCTCCCGGGCCATGGGCCGTTCGGGACGCTTCAGCCGTAGGACAAAAGCAACTGAAATACAAAGATAATAAAACGGGCGTGCCTTCGAAGGTTGAAATGTGGCTCTGTGGGACGTAAAGGGCTTGCCCTCTCCCCGGGCGCATCAGGATCGGACGCAGGGAAACCCCCTCCCTCCGATAGTGGTGGTCCGAAGAGCACATTTACTTCGTAGGATGGGGTAACACTCGCGGGTGTTATCGGCAACCTTGGAAATCTTATCTGATGGTAGCAGGACTACCGGGCTCGGGCCCTTTGGATAAGAGTTTCTGAGGGTTAACTTGAACTAAAGCACCAGAACTTAAAGAATAAAGAGAAATTAGAGTGGCCTAGGTGGCCGGGTTAGTTTAACCCTGTGTACAGCGGCATAGCGGCCGAGTTGGTGCTTAGCAGCCTAGTGTGGCTAGTCAGAGTAGTGTTGGGTCGATGAGTACACACAGATAGTGTAGTGATCATGTATATTGCGTAGCCGCATTTTGATATTGAGGATTTCAGTTTCCTAGCACTATTATTATTGCTTCCATTGGACCAAGTGGTGTAGGACACTCTTTCTCGGTGGTTGAACCCACTGGGAACTCTGTCAGGAGTTCTCACACCCCTTGGGTGCACCCACCCCCACAGGTTCAGGTATGGATGCAGCGATCGCGACGGTTCAGAGGCAGACGGCGAGGTACACGACAGGGGCAAGGGCCCAGCAGCTTAGAGACCTAGAGGGTCTAGCAGAGGTATCCCTTTTATATGTTTCGAGTGAACCTTGTATGGTGAGGAAATGATGTAAAAGAATTGTAATAACTTATTTGCAAGTTGAGAGATGTAAAATGTAATAAAGTTTATTATGGTTCATTCTTATCATGCTTTCATATCGGCTTAAACTATTCGTTTATTGAATGAAAGTTTTAAATTAGTAGTGATCTTACTCTGATATTATATCTCATCATAAGCATTGTTTTGATTCGAGATGGATGTTACCGTTCCTTTCGGGTAGCGTGAGGTCGTGCCCGATTGGCGGGTCTGTTGGCGTGCCCGAACCGTACAAATTGTCGGTCCCGGGTCGTGACAGATAAGAGTGGTATCAGAGCCTAGGAACAGTCCTAGGTGGTTAGCAACCTTAGGGAGACCCTAGGGATTAGCACGAGAGAGTGCGTGAATTTTTGGGCGATAGTAATTGATTGGTTGTTATTTGTTCCCACAAAGGATATTGGGAATTGACCGAGGGCAACGAGCTTTCATTGTGACACCCCCGGAATTTGGATTAGTCCTATATATAAATGATATAATAGGACTAAATCTCTAACCCGGCTATAGCATTTTGGATGGTAGCAAGATCCAAGAGGAACATGAGAGTTAAGCGTGCTAGAGCTAGAGTAGTTCTAGGATGGGTGACCCCCTGGGAAGTGGGGCGTCACATTCATTTTCGGATATTACGTTGGGCGGCCGACAACGTAATGTTGGAGATGAAAAGGAGTACCCTCCCATACTTTCGCATGATTGAGTCGACGAGCTTTTTGTCGGTATACGGACTACGCGTTGCTCAAATGGCTAAGTTTGGGCTAGTTGTTTCGTTGTGGTGTGCATATCAGCGATGACACCACATAAGGAGACGCACCTGTTTTGACTCGAGTCACGGGAGGGCTCGGGGTCAAACAAGGTATACGAGCTGCGAGGTCAGGTGACCGCTCTTGTTGATGTGGTCCAGCAGCAGACCGATGCTTCTTGCCGATAAGCGGAGGTTTCCCGCCGGCAGGGAAGCGGATTACGACGCCTAGATGGGCGAGTGTCATTGTCTCAAGAAAATGGGAAATAGATCAAGCTAAGAGGCAACAGAAGAGAGTGTTGCAGGTGGCCGCTGAACCTTTGTCGGCGCACCCTGCACCTTCTGTGAAAGATGCCGTAAGCTTGCGTCAGCTGGTTTGCCGGCAAAGTGTAGTTGATGAGGTCCAGTGAGAGACCGACTCGTGAAACGCTGGTGATCGCTTTGTTGCAAGAGCCAAGTTGCGGTGTCCTAAAGGTTAGGGCAAGAAAGAATTACGGGCCCAGTGGCGAAAGTTCGCCCTGATGACGGTAGTAACTGTGTGGCATGTCTTCATGGCTGAGTGCCGCATGGTGGGTGTGAGGTCCCGGAATCCCCCGCGTAGGGTTGCTGGTTGTTGGGCAGCTTTCGGTCGCCGTTGGGGGTGTTGGTGCGCGTGTTGGGGACCCAGAAATGGATTTGTGATGCAAATTGGGATTTGCTTGCATCACTGGAGGCCTGCGTGGGTTGCGCGCAATTTGGACACAAGTGGTGGACTTCGGGCTTAAATTGAGACCCCGTGGGAGGTTGGAGGACCCGTCGGGTGTTTAGAGGTGATTTCGCGCGATTCCGATGTCAAAATTAGACTCCGGGTGAAGTCCGGATAAAAGTTTACCTCTCCGGTCGCCTTCGGGAATTTTTAGAGTTGGAATTGGGCAAATCGGACTTTAAAAATGGACCCGGCGCGAAAATCGGATCGAGTGGGCATTCGGCAAATTTTCGGGTGAGAATTTGGAGAAATGGACATCGTTTTTGGATTCAGCGCGCGAAATCGCTAAGAATGGACTATTTATTTGTTGGTTTTGGAGCCCGGATGAAGTGCGCGTTTTTCGAGGCAAAACGACACGTTTATCGAGGCATCGCGCGGCACGGATCCCGAGGTGGGCGGCGGCGCGCTGCGCAGTGCGCGCTAGCTGGCGCGCGTTGGGAACGCGCGCCTGCGCGGGGCAGCGCAAGGGCCGCCACGTGGTGGCCCCCTGTTGGCGCCCGCCCGGGTGCGGGGGAGTGCGCCCGTGTCACGGGCGCGTGTCCCGCGCCTGTGGCCAGCGCGGTGTCACGCGCCCGTGTGGCGCGCGGACTGCGCGGCCGCGTTGCGCGCAGAGGCGCGGCCACGTGGCCCCGCCTTTTGCTGCCTGGACCGGGTGCACCCGCATGGGTGCGGTGGACCGGCGGGTGCACCGTGCACCGCGGGCCGTGGACCGCCTTCTCCCCTCTCCCTCTTTTTCCTCTTCTTCTTCCTCCCCGCAGGCCACCTTCTTCCCTTTCTTTCTTTCTTCTGCACCCGAGAGCGAGAGGGAGTGAGGGAGGAGGTTGTGGGAGTTGGCGTTTCGCGTCGCGGGCCTCGTGGAGCACGCGAGGCTTCCGTTGGGGGCGTTGCGGCGACGGCGGCGCAGTCGGGTAGGTCCCGTGTGTTGGTTTTACTGTATTTTTGTACAGTTTTTGGGGCGATCTTTTGGACTGTAATTGTGACGCCCCACTTCCCAGGGGGTCACCCATCCTAGAACTACTCTAGCTCTAGCACGCTTAACTCTCATGTTCCTCTTGGATCTTGCTACCATCCAAAATGCTATAGCCGGGTTAGAGATTTAGTCCTATTATATCATTTATATAGAGGACTAATCCAAATTCCGGGGGTGTTACATTCTTCCCCCCTTTAAGCCCTGACGTCCACGTCAGGCTCAAGCACACTCACAAGCACCAGGCGATGTGAGACTCGTCTCGCTAGCCTTAGCCGACCTTGTGAGGAGCTGCACTCCACTCACAACGGTCATTAGCCGGGGAGCCTCGCTCTACCCGCTATATAACCCTGGCTCAGCCGAGACTCATCTCACATTTCCGGCTGGTGAATGGCTCTGATACCAACTGTGACGCCCCACTTCCCAGGGGGTCACCCATCCTAGAACTACTCTAGCTCTAGCACGCTTAACTCTCATGTTCCTCTTGGATCTTGCTACCATCCAAAATGCTATAGCCGGGTTAGAGATTTAGTCCTATTATATCATTTATATAGAGGACTAATCCAAATTCCGGGGGTGTTACAGTAATTAACCCTCTTGCTCTTTTCTGTGTTGGGCACCGTGCACCGTTTTGCGTGCGGACTCTGGCACCGTGCACCATTTTGCGTGCGGACTCCGTTTTGCGTGCGTACTCCGGCACCGTGCACCGTTTTGCATGCGGACTCCGTTTTGCGTGCGGATCCTGGCACCGTGCACCGTTTTGCGTGCGGACTTCGGCACCGTGCACCGTTTTACGTGCGGACTCCGTTTTGCGTGCGGATCCTGGGACCGTGCACCGTTTCGCGTGCGGACTCCGGCACCGTGCACCGTTTTGCGTGCGGACTCCGGTTTGCGTGAGGATTCCGGCACCGTGCACCGTTTTGCGTGCGGACTCTGGCGCCGTGCACCGTTTCGCGTGCAGACTCCGTTTTTGGTGCGGACTCCGGTAGCGTGCTCCGTTTTGGTGCGGACTCCGGCAGCGTGCTCCGTTTTGCGTGCGGACTCCGGCAGCGTGCTCCGTTTTGCGTGCGAACTCCGACGGCGTGTCCCGTTTTGCGTGCGGATCGCGTGGAGGCCAATTGCAAGTGGCTACGAGCAATTGGTGGCAAATCGAGGTGGGTGGCCTTATCTCCAAGTTTTATGGAATGTACATTAATTCTATTAATGTAGGACTATGCATGATAGTAGATTTCCTTGTGTAGCATGCTAGATTGTTGGAATGGCTATTCCTTTATTATCGGTTAATGTGGTTATCTTGGAACTTGACCTAGCACCCCCGTCATATGTTGTATGTGTAACCAGACTAGTAGAAAACCCTCACTTGGGCTAGGGTTATTTATACTTAGACATCCACACTGTTCCTTCATCCCTGACATAGTGTTTTCTCGCCCGGGTAGTGGGCCGAGAGGTCGGGACTTGCTTTTAGTGTGGGATGCTTTTGCACTCTTGCTTGGGAGCAGAGTGGAGTCTGGTAGTTGTAGCTGGGTTGCTTATCTGTGCCGGGAGCCGTTTGGGTAAACGGTAGTCCCGGGAGGTCTTGTTTCCCTGTTGTGCCGTCGTGGAGGGAGCCGTTGCGCAGACGGCAGTCCCGGGCCGTCGAGTATCTTCCGGTCCGCCTTGTTGGGAACCGTTGGGGTTGACGGTGGTCCCAGGTCGTTGAGTGTTGTCCGACCTGTTTTGTTACCCTGAGTTGTGGGTCGTTCCTGGCTGTGGAGTATCTCCAGCCAGTGAGCCTTGTGCTGCGAGCCGTTGGCGAGGCTAGTGTCTCGTGTTTCGAGTTAGCCGAGCAGCTGAGTCTTCGAGAGTTCTCCGACTGTCGTGCGAGGTATTTGGGGATCCTGAGTCCTACCGTTCTGAGAGTGAGCGTGGATTTTGACTAGCCTGCTTATGCCAATTTGTGATACTCTATGCCGCGCCGTGTTCCTCAGTTGGAGTCGCGTCCCTGAGATGCCGCTGTGGATACGATGGGCCTGTTGAGGCAGTTTTGCGCGAGGGGTGAGTTAGTCGGGCAGGACGCCCCACGTAAATCCCGTCCTCATGGGGATGCGTGGTAGTGGGCAGGCGCGTTCCTAGTCGACAGGCGCAGGCTTGACTGGACCCTATGAGGCAGTCAGTTCGATTGGGTCTATTGAGCACCTTGGGTGCGAGTGGTCTCTTTTACTTGCATCTGTTCCACTTTTTGAGTATCTAGATAGAGGCATGGTAGCTGTAGAGTAGTTTCCAGCCTTTCTTTCAGATTTCTTTGCCTGTTATCTTTTGCCTCTTGTAGACTTGGTGGGCAGACCGTTGGGCTTGTTGACGGTACCCACTGAGAACTACTGTGGGAAGTAGTTCTCACACCCGTCGTGGTATCTTTTTCCCCAGGAACTTCTCCTCCTGTTCCTGTTGCTCCAGTTGCTGATCCTTCTGACCGAGGCGAGGGAGTCGCGAGCTAGTTCCCTACCCGTCATTGGAGTGTAGCGGTACCCCTTCAGAGGAGAGCTTCAGTAGATTAGTTTTCTTCTTTTTCCTCTGTTGAGAGACCTTTGTTGTGAGGTATAGAGTTGTACTTTATTTTACAGTTTGAGAGACTGTTGTAGTGAGGATATTCTTGTATCGAGAGTCTGTACACTGATGTATTCATTGGAGATACCTCCCTTTTGAGTTTTGTATCAGAGGACTTTGTATATGATAGTATCTGGGGAGATGGTTATTGTATTATTTTCAGTTGTACAGTGTTTGGACTTCAGTTTTAGTAGTCTACTTTCAGCTCTCTGATATCTGTATACTGTAGTTGATTCTTTCTGCAGGTTAGACGCTTCATCTGTACGGCAGTTTCCGTACAGATGGCGGATCTGTTGGCGAGCCCGGGTGGCAGTTTCCACCCCGGGGCGTGACAGATTAGAGTGGTATCAGAGCCTAGGTTGTAGGTCGTGGTGGACTTAGAAACCCTAGGCTTGTGGTTGGATATTAGGATGACTACGTGAGAGTCGTGACTTTTAGCGAGAGTCCTGATTGACTTTTTACCTCTCCCAAGAGACGGGATGAGAGTTTGGCATGTTTATTCTCCTAATCGATTATGTTGGTTGCAGACAACATAATGCTATGGAATGGATGACATGTCTTAGACTTTCGCTGGATTGGGTCGTATGGTTGTTGTGTCCTGACGTTTGTAGTTGTGCAGTGGGTTGCGATACCCCTGAGACGTCGTGTTGTGAAAAGGACACGCATTTTTCCCTGGCCGAGTTACCAGGAGGGCATTTTCCCTGGCCGAGTTACCAGGAGGGCATTTTCCCTGACCGAGTTACCAGGAGGGCATTTTTCACTGGCCGAGTTACCAGGAGGGCATTTTCCCTGGCCGAGTTACCAGGAGGGCATTTTCCCTGGCCGAGTTACCGGGAGGGCATTTTCCCTGGCCGAGTTACCGGGAGGGCATTTTCCCTGGCCGAGTTACCAGGAGGGCATTTTCCCTGGCCGAGTTACCAGGAGGGCATTTTCCCTGGCCGAGTTACCAGGAGGGCATTTTCCCTGGCCGAGTCACCAGGAGGGCATTTTCCCTGGCCGAGTCACCAGGAGGGCATTTTCCCTGGCCGAGTTACCAGAAGGGCATTTTCCCTGGCCGAGTTACCAGGAGCGCGTTTTCCCTGGCTGAGTTACCAGGAGGGCATTTTCCCTGGCTGAGTTACCAGGCGGGCATTTCCACTGGCTGAGTTACCAGGCGGGCATTTCCACTGGCCGAGTTACCAGATGGATAATTATCACTGGCCGAGTTACCAGATGGATAATTATCGCTGGCCGAGTTACCAGATGGATAATTATCACTGGCCGAGTTACCAGATGGATAATTATCGCTGGCCGAGTTACCAGATGGATAATTATCACTGGCCGAGTTACCAGATGGATAATTATCGCTGGCCGAGTTACCAGATGGATAATTATCGCTGGCCGAGTTACCAGATGGATAATTATCGCTGACCGAGTTACCAGATGGATAATTATCACTGGCCGAGTTACCAGATGGATAATTATCGCTGGCCGAGTTACCAGATGGATAATTATCACTGGCCGAGTTACCAGATGATAATTATCACTGGCCGAGTTACCAGATGGGTAATTATCACTGGCCGAGTTTCCAGATGGATAATTATCACTGGCCGAGTTACCAGATGGATAATTATCACTGGCCGAGTTACCAGATGGATAATTATCACTGGCCGAGTTACCAGATGATAATTATCACTGGCTGAGTTACCAGATGGATACTTTCCCCTGGCCGAGCTACCAGAGGCGATGCCGCCCAGTGAGGGGCGATGCCGCCCAGTGAGTGGCGATGCCGCCCAGCGAGAGGCGAGGCCGCCCAGTGAGGGGCGATGCCGCCCAGTGAGTGGCGATGCCGCCCAGCGAGAGGCGAGGCCGCCCGGTGAGGGGCGATGCCGCCCAGTGAGTGGCGATGCCGCCCAATGAGTGGCGAAGGTTCGGCCTGTTGAGGCGATTTTCACCTCCGGCCGAGTTACCAGGTGGTTATTTTAGTGAGATTGAGATGACCCGACAGGACGCCGAGATTTGATGGCGTCGAGTTCGTCCTGATGGACTACCGGGAGCGTCTCCAGCCGTGAGCTGCTTGTTGACATAGTTTCCCGCTTTGAACGAGAGGGACCGAATCCCTGAACGGTAAAGGAGCGAAAACTTCGATAGACTGAGCCTAGGGTCTGTTCTTGTTTGGTTAGGGTTCTAGGCACCGGTCTATCAGAATTTTGGATCTTTGCCGCGTCAGTCGGTTCTTCTCGCCTATGAGTGGGGTGTTGCTGTGAGTTGAGTCGTTGAGGGTTCTCCGACATAGCCGTGAGAGTGCTAGGGCATTTGCATTGATGTATGGGCTAGAGATAGGACCTTTAGCTTGTGCTCGTGAGGTTCAGATACCCGATCACGTGTTGCACATAGATGGGAGTTATTGGTCCTGCCCAGTGCAGTTGGGGCCCTGGTTTTTGCCTGTTGATCTTTTGGCCCTTCCTCAGCTCCGGGTTTTCGAGGTAGTGTTGGGTATAGGGCTGTGAAGATCTGAGGCCTTGATGCTTTAGATACCACACCGTTGATACACGGTGGTGATGCCACACCGTTGATACACGGTGGTGATGCCACGCCGTTGATACACGGTGGTGATGCCACGCCGTTGATACACGGCAGTGATGCCACACCGTTGATACACGGTGGTGATGCCACACCGTTGATACACGGTGGTGATGCCACGCCGTTGATACACGGTGGTGATGCCACGCCGTTGATACACGGCAGTGATGCCACACCGTTGATACACGGTGGTGATGCCACGCCGTTGGCGCACGGCAGTGAGGCCACGCCGTTGGTACACGGCAGTAATGCCACGCCGTGGGTGCACGGCAGTGATGCCACGTTGTAGGTACACAACGGTGAGAGTCTTTTGGATGTTTCGGACTTTTGACCGCGAGTTGGGCATCAGCTTTATGATCGCCTTGTGAGCCAGTTTTCAGTCCCGTTCACCGACGGTTTGGTCCCCGTCAGGGTGTTCTTTATGAGTTGAGGGATCGACTTCGACCCGTGGGCCCGTTGGGGTTATGATAGCATGTTGAGCGACCAACTATGGCACGAGATTGTGTCCCTTGAGGATCCCTTTTGAGGGTAGCCTGCAGTTGAGTAGTCCACTCAGGTGGTTTTGGATCGGGAAGTGACCGAGTGAAGACCCCAACTTATTGGATTTCCCTTCCTTATTGGACGAGTCTGCAGGTATGCTTCGGGTCGTCTTGTTGAGGGTGGCACCATGATGCGGTTTGGTGCGTATTACACTTGTGGTTATTTCAGTTTTCCCCCAGCCTTTTAATGGAGCCCTTGGTTTTCACGTCTCAGCTCAGTAGTGATGTGTTTTTCCTCGCCCGTGATTTACTTGCCCCTTTGAGATCTGTGATTATTGGAGTACGAGGGACGCCCGTTGCAATTTCTGGCTCGAGAGATGAGAGAATTGAACATCGGGTCATACCGTACTTGTTGTTGTTGTCGCGGAGTAATCACGAGGAGCGAGTGGGGGAGCTGGAGGCGTATTGTTAGATACCTAGCCGTGGTATTCTTGACTCCTGATGGGCTTGATCTAGTTTCGAGGACGAAACTTTCTTTTAGTGGGGGAGGATGTGAGGTCCCGGAATCCCCCGCGTAGGGTTGCTGGTTGTTGGGCAGCTTTCGGTCGCCGTTGGGGGTGTTGGTGCGCGTGTTGGGGACCCAGAAATGGATTTGTGATGCAAATTGGGATTTGCTTGCATCACCGGAGGCCTGCGTGGGTTGCGCGCAATTTGGACACAAGTGGTGGACTTCGGGCTTAAATTGAGACCCCGTGGGAGGTTGGAGGACCCGTCGGGTGTTTAGAGGTGATTTCGCGCGATTCCGATGTCAAAATTAGACTCCGGGTGAAGTCCGGATAAAAGTTTACCTCTCCGGTCGCCTTCGGGAATTTTTAGAGTTGGAATTGGGCAAATCGGACTTTAAAAATGGACCCGGCGCGAAAATCGGATCGAGTGGGCATTCGGCAAATTTTCGGGTGAGAATTTGGAGAAATGGACATCGTTTTTGGATTCAGCGCGCGAAATCGCTAAGAATGGACTATTTATTTGTTGGTTTTGGAGCCCGGATGAAGTGCGCGTTTTTCGAGGCAAAACGGCACGTTTATCGAGGCATCGCGCGGCACGGATCCCGAGGTGGGCGGCGGCGCGCTGCGCAGTGCGCGCTAGCTGGCGCGCGTTGGGAACGCGCGCCTGCGCGGGGCAGCGCAGGGGCCGCCACGTGGCGGCCCCCCGTTGGCGCCCGCCCGGGTGCGGGGGAGTGCCCCCGTGTCACGGGCGCGTGTCCCGCGCCTGTGGCCAGCGCGGTGTCACGCGCCCGTGTGGCGCGCGGACTTCGCGGCCGCGTGGCGCGCAGAGGCGCGGCCACGTGGCTCCGCCTTTTGCTGCCTGGACCGGGTGCACCCGCATGGGTGCGGTGGACCGGCGGGTGCACCGTGCACCGTGGGCCGTGGACCACCTTCTCCCCTCTCCCTCTTTTTCCTCTTCTTCTTCCTCCCCGCAGGCCACCTTCTTCCCTTTCTTTCTTTCTTCTGCACCCGAGAGCGAGAGGGAGTGAGGGAGGAGGTTGTGGGAGTTGGCGTTTCGCGTCGCGGGCCTCGTGGAGCGCGCGAGGCTTCCGTTGGGGGCGTTGCGGCGACGGCGGCGCAGTCGGGTAGGTCCCGTGTGTTGGTTTTACTGAATTTTTGTACAGTTTTTGGGGCGATCTTTTGAACTGTAATTAACCCTCTTGCTCTTTTCTGTGTTGGGCACCGTGCACCGTTTTGCGTGCGGACTCCGGCACCGTGCACCATTTTGCGTGCGGACTCCGTTTTGCGTGCGGACTCCGGCACCGTGCACCGTTTTGCGTGCGGACTCCGTTTTGCGTGCGGATCCTGGCACCGTGCACCGTTTTGCGTGCGGACTCCGGCACCGTGCACCGTTTTGCGTGCGGACTCCGTTTTGCGTGCGGATCCTGGCACCGTGCACCGTTTTGCGTGCGGACTCCGGCACCGTGCACCGTTTTGCGTGCGGACTCCGGTTTGCGTGCGGATTCCGGCACCGTGCACCATTTTGCGTGCGGACTCCGGCGCCGTGCACCGTTTCGCGTGCAGACTCCGTTTTTGGTGCGGACTCCGGCAGCGTGCTCCGTTTTGGTGCGGACTCCGGCAGCGTGCTCCGTTTTGCGTGCGGACTCCGGCAGCGTGCTCCGTTTTGCGTGCGAACTCCGACGGCGTGTCCCGTTTTGCGTGCGGATCGCGTGGAGGCCAATTGCAAGTGGCTACGAGCAATTGGTGGCAAATCGAGGTGGGTGGCCTTATCTCCAAGTTTTATGGAATGTACATTAATTCTATTAATGTAGGACTATGCATGATAGTAGATTTCCTTGTGTAGCATGCTAGATTGTTGGAATGGCTATTCCTTTATTATCGGTTAATGTGGTTATCTTGGAACTTGACCTAGCACCCCCGTCATATGTTGTATGTGTAACCAGACTAGTAGAAAACCCTCACTTGGGCTAGGGTTATTTATGCTTAGACATCCACACTGTTCCTTCATCCCTGACATAGTGTTTTCTCGCCCGGGTAGTGGGCCGAGAGGTCGGGACTTGCTTTTAGTGTGGGATGCTTTTGCACTCTTGCTTGGGAGCAGAGTGGAGTCTGGTAGTTGTAGCTGGGTTGCTTATCTGTGCCGGGAGCCGTTTGGGTAAACGGTAGTCCCGGGAGGTCTTGTTTCCCTGTTGTGCCGTCGTGGAGGGAGCCGTTGCGCAGACGGCAGTCCCGGGCCGTCGAGTATCTTCCGGTCCGCCTTGTTGGGAACCGTTGGGGTTGACGGTGGTCCCAGGTCGTTGAGTGTTGTCCGACCTGTTTTGTTACCCTGAGTTGTGGGTCGTTCCTGGCTGTGGAGTATCTCCAGCCAGTGAGCCTTGTGCTGCGAGCCGTTGGCGAGGCTAGTGTCTCGTGTTTCGAGTTAGCCGAGCAGCTGAGTCGTCGAGAGTTCTCCGACTGTCGTGCGAGGTATTTGGGGATCCTGAGTCCTACCGTTCTGAGAGTGAGCGTGGATTTTGACTAGCCTGCTTATGCCAATTTGTGATACTCTATGCCGCGCCGTGTTCCTCAGTTGGAGTCGCGTCCCTGAGATGCCGCTGTGGATACGATGGGCCTGTTGAGGCAGTTTTGCGCGAGGGGTGAGTTAGTCGGGCAGGACGCCCCACGTAAATCCCGTCCTCATGGGGATGCGTGGTAGTGGGCAGGCGCGTTCCTAGTCGACAGGCGCAGGCTTGACTGGACCCTATGAGGCAGTCAGTTCGATTGGGTCTATTGAGCACCTTGGGTGCGAGTGGTCTCTTTTACTTGCATCTGTTCCACTTTTTGAGTATCTAGATAGAGGCATGGTAGCTGTAGAGTAGTTTCCAGCCTTTCTTTCAGATTTCTTTGCCTGTTATCTTTTGCCTCTTGTAGACTTGGTGGGCAGACCGTTGGGCTTGTTGACGGTACCCACTGAGAACTACTGTGGGAAGTAGTTCTCACACCCGTCGTGGTGTCTTTTTCCCCAGGAACTTCTCCTCCTGTTCCTGTTGCTCCAGTTGCTGATCCTTCTGACCCAGGCGAGGGAGTCGCGAGCTAGTTCCCTACCCGTCATTGGAGTGTAGCGGTACCCCTTCAGAGGAGAGCTTCAGTAGATTAGTTTTCTTCTTTTTCCTCTGTTGAGAGACCTTTGTTGTGAGGTATAGAGTTGTACTTTATTTTACAGTTTGAGAGACTGTTGTAGTGAGGATATTCTTGTATCGAGAGTCTGTACACTGATGTATTCATTGGAGATACCTCCCTTTTGAGTTTTGTATCAGAGGACTTTGTATATGATAGTATTTGGGGAGATGGTTATTGTATTATTTTCAGTTGTACAGTGTTTGGACTTCAGTTTTAGTAGTCTACTTTCAGCTCTCTGATATCTGTATACTGTAGTTGATTCTTTCTGCAGGTTAGACGCTTCATCTGTACGGCAGTTTCCGTACAGATGGCGGATCTGTTGGCGAGCCCGGGTGGCAGTTTCCACCCCGGGGCGTGACAGTGGGGCTGGTAAGACCCAGGATAGGTTTCGAGATTCGAAAACCTCGCAAGTAAGCGGGAGTTTTATGGCGCCGGTCTGAGGGATCGGCGTAATGGCAAGGGTTGCCACCACAGGGTTTGCGAGTCAATCACCAGAGTTGGTGAAACAGTTAGCGTGGTGCCTCGACCTAGTTGGGAGAGTTGCACGAGAGCCGTGGTGTGTTTAAGCAAGTCGCTTAGCACTGGGTTTTCGCGAGTTAGCGTTGGGGGCGCTGGACGCCCAACTGTTTGGGTGCTCCTGGAGCACAAGTATCGTTTAGCCAGTGGGTGCGGATTAGGTGGCATATTAGCCTTTGCCCAGTGTGGCCAGAGTCGATAGAGAGTTTGGGTCGTGGATTGACGACTAGTTAGTTGATCTTGCTCAGTGAGCATAGCGGTCGCGTGGCGACGATTAGCGGGTTCGCTTGGGGACGATCCGTGCCTGGACCATGTTTGTGGACTGTGGGCCTGTAGCCCAGTGGGCAGGCGCAGTCGGCTGTGAGAGACAGCGGCCCGAGACCTGATGGCGGGGCATGATAGAGATTTGGTCAGGGCGGTAGTTCGAGCGATGACCCGGGAACGTGGAACGCCACGTATGAGCATTGAGGCTATTAGTACACTGAGAGTGTGATATGACCAGGCCATAGAGCTAGTGGTGATTGAGGTACTGTAGCTCCTGGTGGGAGTGTTGGTGTAGTAATCCTAAGTGTGGATCTACCCATATGACGATTGGATCTGTGTGCTAGTGAGAGCCCTTATACAGAGTTGGACTGGTTGGGCTATAGGCCCTATTGGACCGTGGTCCGTGAACCTGTGAGTAGTCCGAGATATCGGGTTAGCTGAAAACCCGTGGACTTAGAACGCTAGTAGCGTGTGTGATGGCTGAGAACTTGAGGATTGGCCTCTGTGTTGGGTTATATGTAATAAGGATCTAAATAGGGGAAAAAATACCTAGAGGGGGGTGAATAGGTGTAAACGTATAAACACTCAAAAATCGTTGCGATAAAAACCCAATGCGGAAATAAAAAATAACTCGCAAGATTTTTACGTGGAAAACTCCATCACCGGAGTAAAAAACCACGGGACCGATAACACGGCAGAAATCCACTAGATTTAAAACACGTACAAGGTGATTTACCGTACACACTTACGACTCAACCTTTTCCATACGCTCCTAGAGGATCTTCTCCGCTCGCTCCGCGACGCTTCTCGAATCCACGATCTGCGCCCAACGCCGAATCCACGGCGTCCAACGTCGAATCCACGACGTCCGACCGAGTCCACGGTCTTCACCCAATAGCACCCTTCGAATCCACGAATGTGCCTCGCTCCGAATCCACGAGAGCGGTTGAACCTTGAATCCACAAGGACACGCGAATCCACGCGCCGATTTTTGGGGTAAATCGTTGTTTTTGGTGGTGATGATCCGCCGAATACTTAGATCAAAGATAGATCGGAAATACCATCTAAGTATTCATTAGTTTGATTCAACTCAAGATGTGAGTATGAATACCTAGAATCAAACTAATCAATATAGATGAAGAAACATAGAGTATTCTCTAATGATTTCCTTTCTTCTCTATATGTGGATCTAGAGCCGTAAAAGATGATACAAGAATATGACGGCTATTTGGATTCCTTTTGGATTAACCCTAGAAGAAGAGTCATAGGGTCTATTTATAGGTTAGAAACCCTAGGAAGGAGATAAGAATCAAAAACCTAACATTTTTGGAAATTTTACGGACGGCGATCCGGATCGGATTAGCTGTGATCTGGATCGGATTAGCTGTGATCCGGATCGTCGTAACGAGTCAGGCAATTCCAGAAAAACGAAGGTTCGGGATCCGGATCGAAGTGCTTGATCCGGATCGTTCATACAGTTCACCAAACATCAACGTTCGGGATCCGGATTGCGAAGCCTGATCCGGATCGTTCAAGGAAGATGGTAAACTCAGTGTTCGGGATCCGGATCAAGAGAGGCTACGATCCGGATTGAACTGGTGTATGAACGAACCACCTTCGGGATCCGGATCGAACAACCTGATCCAGATCCTGAGCATGTCCCAAGTCCAGTTTTTGATTTTTATGCAATGAAAGATTCTTCCAAGTGTTTCTACACTACAAGAAGTATTCGGATCACACAAAATCTTTAGTTAAACATACCTGATCCTTTTGAATTCTTCTTTCTTGAGATTGAGTTAAATGATCCAACTTTCTTCCCCTTCAATCTTCAAGACTTGAGACTTTCACGAAACTACGCCAACTCAAATTCCGTAACAATCTCCCCCTTTGGCGGTTTCGTGACAAAACACAGATCCACTCAAGAAAATTCAAAAAGATATTTTTGTTGCTATCACCATACAACAAAAATTTACAATGGAGATCCGAAAATTTAAAAACATGAGATAAACTCCTAAAACAGACTCTAGACTTAGACATCTGTACTCTCTGCACAAAGAAATCATTCTTGACAAAAAGAGATCGTTAGATACCTCAAGAATATTTAGCATTCAAAACCTAGTACAGAGATAGAGTTTATCTGATCATCATGACATTTGAGAATTCAGATATGTAAGAGAATCATAGTCAAAAACCAACATATCTTCTATGCAATCAAAAACCAAATGTCATAAAGTGTTAGTCCAACATCAACTTGTTAGTCATAATACATGCCCAAATAGTTAGTCGAATAGATAGTAGAGACATGCAAACAATCACCAGATAAAAACCAAAGTTGAAGTTGAAATGATACTTACCTTGATGTATACAAAATTTTCACATCAGCATTGTTCATCATTGTACCTTGATGCAGTCATCATTGTTCATCATTGTACCTTGATGTATACAAGATTTTCACAATTTTCACAATTTTCACATCAGCATTGTTCAAGTTCTCTAAGCTCTCTCCCCCTTTTTGTCACAAACAAAGCCAAAATTACCAAAAATTGAAGGAGAGTTAAAAATTTCAAAGAAAATGTTCCGAAAATTAAGAACTAGAACTAAGAGTAAGTCCTAAAAACTGAAAAACCTGCACAAAAAGATTAGAAAGAAGGTTAAGTCAGTCAGAATCCGAACTAGTGGGATTGGTACAATCCAACTTCTTCAAAATCGCTTGAAGCATTTTTGACATTCTGGAGACCTTTCTTTTCATCTTATGTTGCTCAGAGATAATCTATTTGAGATTTGTAGACACGCTGTCTTGTTCAGCAGACGATCTTCGCTGTTCTTGTCGAAGTGAGGACCCTACATTCGCTTTTGCTGTGTGTCTCCAGGACGTTGAAGGATGTAGTATAGAACCAGATGGTGCATCTTGACCTTCAATCCATGGAGATTCTCTAGTGAGAGAGCGAGCTCTGGTGAGAGGTCTATCAATCTGAATTCCAGTTCCTCTCGAATTCTTTCGCCTAGTGTACTGCTTGGTTGTTGAGGACGATCTCATCAGCTTCTTGTTCTTCAAGTACAACCTATCTTCTTTGTCAATAGCTTTTTGTGCTTGTTCACAAATCTCTTCCCAGTCTTCTTCATCTGATTCTGAATCAATTTGATAGACTTTCTTTGTCTCTTCTTGATTTGAGTCATCTTGTTCTCTTTTTATATAAGACCCACTCGGTCCTACCATTGCTACCAAAAGGAAGATTATCCAGGCGAATGCCATTGGTGCAAGTGCTTAAAAGTTTTAAAATCCTGTGAACAATAACTCAAAAACACATGAAAAATTGTTAATTTTCAAAAATTTGAAAAAAATTGTACCCAGACAATCATAATCATGTAGAGAGACTAAGAATCAAATTAGTTTTGCAAAAGGACTTTTAAAAATAGATCAATTGCATGATTTTCGAAAATCCTCATTATACGCCCTAAAACCGAAATTTTAGAAATCAAAGCCTAAAAATCCATTAATCAGGAGAATACCTAGCATATAATCAAAACTAATCTACCCAGAGTTCTTATTTCAAAAGAAATTTGATCAAAAACCATCCACAAACAAAGTTGATCCAAGAAATTCATCACGTTTGAGGAGGAAAAGAGAAAAACGGTGAAAAACCGAGATTTTGATCAATAAAACTTACTTGGAGTTGAAGAACTTGAGTTTGAAAGCTTCCAAGATGGGTGAAATCTAGAGAGAGAGGCTTTGGAAACTTTGGAACAAAAGATTGGAGTAAAAGAAATCAAAACCCTTTTGTTCTTTATAAAACCCTAGCCGCGATCCGGATCAGTTCATGATTGCGATCCGGATCGGCTACCCGCAGTGAGAAACTGCGTTCGGGATCCGGATCGGCAGGTCCAATCCGGATCGTCAGCCCGCAGAAGAATACCTGCGTTCGGGATCCGGATCATCTTGCCCGATCCGGATCGGCTCCAACTTTTTCTTTAGAAAATTTCAGAGAAATTCAAGAAAAACCAGAAAAAGATTGTAAACACAAATGTGTATCAACTTTAAACAGAAATCATCGTTTCATACAACAAGAATTAGATTATGCCAAATCTATCAATAATATCCAAAAATGAAACGAGAATTTACAAAAATTAAATCCCTTAAAGTTGAACACCTTCAATTACATCTAACTTGATCTTATGAGTAATGCCTTTATCAAATCATCAATTCAGTAAAGAAAATGAAATACAAAGATCAATAGATGTTTGAAATCCCAACTATAGTAGATAATGTATTTAGACAATCTGTTGAAGAGAGTGGCTCTTTGAGCATCTTTCTTTAAAAAACCCACCTTATACCAACCTTGAAATTTGACGGAGTCAAGTATTTCAACATGCATTTTACTTAATCAAAATTTGAACAACCATGCTTGGTATACATGTGGTAGCTGCACACAATACTCGGACGACCGAGGTGGTAGCTCTTTCCTCCATGTGGTGGTAGTTTTCACACTCCTCATTGGGATGTAACTCTTTCCACATCTTTTGAGCATTTTACATTTCTTTGACTCCCCCTCAATTGGCTATCAATTATTTAAGATATAAAGTATTCAACCAAAAATTGATCTCGATTTCATACTCGACTAAACAGTCAAATAAGATAATGACTATACCAAGAGATCATTGAGAGAGAGAAATTGACTTTGATCACTCAGAAGATGATTTAGTTAACATAAATGATCATTGCAATAGTGAAATATTATGATGGCAAAAGCATAATAAATTTCTAAATGTGCGAAAGGATGCAATTAAAGTCAATTATGATCTATGCTCAATTAATGTCCTATGTACAGATATAGATAAAGAACAAAACAAAACAAAAACAAAACCTATCCTAAGCAAAGGTTTCAAAAAGAAGTTTATTTCAAGGAAAGCATTCCAATTGCTTTTCGCAAATGAATAAAACGTTTTTGATCCAAAGGTTTTGTTAGAATGTCAGCTAATTGATCCTCAGTTGAAATATATGAAAGTTGAAGAGTATTTGATTCAACTAGCTCTCTAAGAAAATGATATCTAAGTTCAATATGTTTTGTTCTAGAGTGCAACACAGGGTTTTTAGAAATGTTGATTGCACTTGTGTTGTCACAAAGAATTGTTACCGAAGATGCTGAAATCCGGAAGTCGCTCAATACGATTTTCATCCAAATGAGTTGAGTTGAGCAACTTCCAGCTGAAATGTATTCCGCTTCGGCAGTCGAGAGTGCTATGCAATTCTGCTTTTTACTGTGCCATGCAACAAGGCAATGGCCAAGATAGAAGCATGCACCACTCGTGCTTTTCCGATCATCCACTGATCCTGCCCAATCGGCATCTGAGTATCCAACAATATCCAAACTTGTGACACCCCCGGAATTTGGATTAGTCCTCTATATAAATGATATAATAGGACTAAATCTCTAACCCGGCTATAGCATTTTGGATGGTAGCAAGATCCAAGAGGAACATGAGAGTTAAGCGTGCTAGAGCTAAAGTAGTTCTAGGATGGGTGACCCCCTGGGAAGTGGGGCGTCACAGTTGGTATCAGAGCCATTCACCAGCCGGAAATGTGAGATGAGTCTCGGCTGAGCCAGGGTTATATAGCGGGTAGAGCGAGGCTCCCCGGCTAATGACCGTTGTGAGTGGAGTGCAGCTCCTCACAAGGTCGGCTAAGGCTAGCGAGACGAGTCTCACAACGCCTGGTGCTTGTGAGTGTGCTTGAGCCTGACGTGGACGTCAGGGCTTAAAGGGGGGAAGAATGTGACACCCCCGGAATTTGGATTAGTCCTCTATATAAATGATATAATAGGACTAAATCTCTAACCCGGCTATAGCATTTTGGATGGTAGCAAGATCCAAGAGGAACATGAGAGTTAAGCGTGCTAGAGCTAAAGTAGTTCTAGGATGGGTGACCCCCTGGGAAGTGGGGCGTCACAAAACTTGTTCCCATAGGATACCAAATTCCGAAATTAATTGATCCTTTGATATACCGGATGATCCTTTTCACCGCTTTCAGGTGAACCTCCTTTGGTGCAGATTGATATCTCGCGCAGATCCCAACACCAAAAGATATATCCGGGCGACTAGCCGTGAGGTAAAGTAGACTTCCAATCATACTTCGATATAGTTTCTCGTCTACATTCTCACTTTGTGATTCACTTCCAAGTCCCTTGTGGCTAGTTCCCATTGGAGTCGGAAAATCCTTCGAATTTTCAAGATCAAACTTTTTAACCAACTCCATTGCATACTTGGATTGACTCAAGTGAATACCTTCATCATTTTGTTTAATTTGCAATCCAAGGAAATAAGTCAATTCGCCCATCATGGACATCTCAAATTCGCTTTCCATGGTCTCCGCGAATTTAGAAGCATCATTATCTCTTGTTGCGCCAAATACAATGTCATCGACATAGATTTGTGCTACAATGAAATTGTTTTGATAATGCTTCACAAAGAGAGTCCTATCAGCTCCCCCTCGAGTGTAGCCCTTCTCCAAAAGGTGCTTTGTCAACCTTTCGTACCATGCTCGCGGTGCTTGTTTCAGACCGTAAAGAGCCTTTTTCAAACGAAAAACATGGTTAGGTTGTTTATGGTCTACAAAACCTTTCGGTTGAGCCACATAAACTTCCTCATTTAAAAACCCATTTAGAAATGCGCTCTTAACGTCCATTTGAAATAATTTGATTTTAAAATGACAAGCAATAGCAAACAGTATACGAATGGACTCGAGTCTAGCTACAGGGGCGAATGTTTCGTCAAAGTCTATACCTTCTACTTGAGAGTAGCCTTGAGCAACTAATCGTGCCTTGTTCCTGATGATAGTACCATCCTCATTTTTCTTGTTCTTGAAGATCCATTTAGTACCTATCACATTGTGTTGCTGTGGAGGCTTCGTTAATTCCCAGACTTTGTTTCGCTCAAATTGATGGAGCTCTTCCTGCATTGCTTTAATCCAGTAGTCATCCTGAAGAGCTTCATCTATGTTCTTTGGTTCGATTAAAGATACGTAGCAAGCGAATCCACAAACCAACTGCCTCCGAGTTCTAACTCCTTCTTGTGGATCTCCAATAATATTCGATTCCGGATGATCCTTGGAGATTCGTAGCGTTTGTTGAAACAGAGTACTCGGAGATATATGAGATGATTCCTGCACATTAGATAAACTTGAAGAACCATTAGATGCATCATTAATATTGGAAGTATTATTATGAGAAGATGCAACAGCAGGAGTATCATCATCTAGAGAAATATCGAGGGTAGATTTTTCAGATGCAAAGTGAAAAGCTTCATCTACTTTAACATTTATAGATTCTACGATCGTCTTAGATTCCAAGTTAAATACTCGATATGCTCTACTATTAGTAGAATACCCCAAGAAAATCCCTTCGTCACTTCGTGAGTCAAACTTTCCAAGGTTTTCACGGTCACGTAAAATGTAACACCGACTCCCGAAGATGTGAAAATATTTGATGTTGGGTTTTCTACCACACCATAGTTCATATGGTGTATTTAACGTTCCCGGGCGCAAGAACACTCGATTAATGACATAGACAGCGGTGTTCACAGCTTCAGCCCAAAAATGTAGCGGTAAATTCCGGCTGTGAAGCATCACACGCGCCATTTCTTGAACAACCCTGTTCTTGCGCTCGACAACACCATTCTGTTGAGGTGTATAGGGTGCAGAGAATTCATGCTTAATACCGTTTGAAGTACAAAAGTCAATGAATTTTGAATTAATGAATTCTCCACCTCTATCACTTCTAACACGAATGATCTTTTCATTCTTTTCAATCATAATACGAAGGCAGATCTCGTGAAAAGAATCAAAAGTATCAGCTTTCTCTTTTAAAAATGCTACCCAAGAATACCGAGAGAAATCATCAACCAATAAAAAAATATACCATTTACCTCCCAAAGATGGTTGACGGGTCGGCCAAAAGAAAGAAAGAAAAAATAGTCTACATAAACTACACAACATTTAATCGTAGAACGATTAAAGACAAGGAGGGATTTCACCTTTGCATACCCAAACCTTTTGAGTTTTGGAGTATGTCGGCAATGGTTGAGAAATTTTCCTTGATGAAGACGTTTTGTTTGATTGATCTTTTTCTTTTGTCATCGTCTTGTTTGGAGTACTACCAACGTTCTTTTCTTTTGAAAAATCCTTCTTTGAATTCCGGAGAGTGAACTTGTTGGTAGCAGTTGCAAGATGTGGTTGATTTGATCTTTGAGCTCCAATCTTGCAATTTCTTTCAATGTGCCCTGCAAAATTACAACGAAAACATACCTTTGTGCTTGACGATTCTGAAGAGGATGAAGTAGGCTTGTTGTCGTTGGTTGTCATGAATTCCGGTGTCGGAGGAGGAGATACCGACTGAGGCACAAAGACTGTCCCACTCGAACTTGGACTGTTTCCAGTTTGAGTGTATCCGAGGCCGAACCGATTTGATTGACCAAGACCAAGAAGTCTATCCAACTTACTCCTTCCTGAAGAGAATCGCTGTAAGTCATCCTTGAGTTGGAAAATGGTCTTTGTCATTTCCAGGTTATCCTGTCGAGCCTCGTTGTAGAGCTTTGAGAAGTGATTCGCTTTATCCACCAGATTTGTATGTTCCTTCTCAAAACGCTCATTGGACTCTTGAAGGGAAACATTTACTTTTATCAGATTTTCCCTTTCCACTTCAAGAGTGTTTGAGAGAGAAGTTGCTCTTTTTGTTTCTTCTTCGAGATCATGTACTCTCCCTCTCAAACTCTTGTTTTGCTTAGCCACTTTCTTTGAATCCCTCAAAAGTCTGTGGTAGGCTAAAGCAAAATCTTCACCTTCCGAATCATCCGATTCATTGTCCGTTGCAATCTTTTCAACAGTGGAGTTGGACAACGACTCGGATGTACTTGCCATAAAGCACATGAAGGGTGAAGATATGGACGCGTGGAATGCCGTGGAGCTCTTTTCTTCATCACTCGAAGACGACTCATTTGACGTTGAGTTGTCATCCCAAGTGACGACTTGCATCGCCTTCTTCTTTGCCGGATACTTGTTGGGACACTCCGTTGCAATGTGGCCGTAGCCTCGACATTTGAAGCATTGTAGTTGTCCCTCTGAACTTTTCTTATCCTTTGAGAAGTTCTCTTGCTTTCTTGACTTGTAACTTGAAGTACCCTTGCCTTTGTTCGACTTTCCGAAGGATGGAGATTTACTTGAATTACCCCTTCGAAAGTTGCGGCGAAACTTCCTTGTCAAGAGAGCGAGCTGCTTCTCAAATTCCTCCATTGAAAGGTTCTCGTCATCGTCTGAGGAGGATGTATCCGCGTCTTCTTCCTTAGTTGTTTTCAACGCATAACCTGAAGACTTAGAAGAGGATGCTTTTCCAGAAGAATTGTTAGTAGTAAATGTCATTTCATAAGTTTGTAATGCACCAACTAATTCTTCTACACGTATTTCGTCCGGGTGTTTAATAGTTTCAATGGCAGTAACCTTTGGGCGAAATCGTTCAGGAAGAGTTCTTAAGATCTTTCTTACAATCTTAAATTCTGGAATCTTCTCTCCCAGGTTAGTACATGAGTTTACGATGTCTTGCAATCGTGTATAGTAGTCCGTGAAAGATTCATTTTCTGCCATCAAGATAGAGTCAAACTTGCTCGTAAGCATTTGCAGTTTCTGAATCTTCACGAGGTTAGTTCCCTCATGTGTAACCTGAAGAACATCCCAGATTTCTTTCGCAGTCTCACATGCTGAGACGCGAGAGAACTCAGTTTGAGATAAGGCATTAAAAATAGCATTAATTCCCTTGCCATTGTAAGAAGATGAGTCTAACTCTTCCTTGGTCCATTTCGACCTAGGTTTTAAGGTGTGGACATCACCAATAAATTCAGTTGGAATAGACCATCCTAATTCAATTGATTGCCACACCCGTTCGTCGATGGAAACTAAAAAGGCTTTCATCCGCACTTTCCAGTACGCATAATTTGTTCCATCGAAGAACGGGGGTCGGTTGATGTTTCCACCTTCAACCATTGTTTACAACCCTATTCCCTCTCTGATACCACTTGTTGGGTTATATGTAATAAGGATCTAAATAGGGGAAAAAATACCTAGAGGGGGGTGAATAGGTGTAAACGTATAAACACTCAAAAACCGTTGCGATAAAAACCCAATGCGGAAATAAAAAATAACTCGCAAGATTTTTACGTGGAAAACTCCATCACCGGAGTAAAAAACCACGGGACCGATAACACGGCAGAAATCCACTAGAATTAAAACACGTACAAGGTGATTTACCGTACACACTTACGACTCAACCTTTTCCATACGCTCCTAGAGGATCTTCTCCGCTCGCTCCGCGACGCTTCTCGAATCCACGATCTGCGCCCAACGTCGAATCCACGGCGTCCAACGTCGAATCCACGACGTCCGACCGAGTCCACGGTCTTCACCCAATAGCACCCTTCGAATCCACGAATGTGCCTCGCTCTGAATCCACGAGAGCGGTTGAACCTTGAATCCACAAGGACACGCGAATCCACGCGCCAATTTTTGGGGTAAATCGTTGTTTTTGGTGGTGATGATCCGCCGAATACTTAGATCAAAGATAGATCGGAAATACCATCTAAGTATTCATTAGTTTGATTCAACTCAAGATGTGAGTATGAATACCTAGAATCAAACTAATCAATATAGATGAAGAAACATAGAGTATTCTCTAATGATTTCCTTTCTTCTCTATATGTGGATCTAGAGCCGTAAAAGATGATACAAGAATATGACGGCTATTTGGATTCCTTTTGGATTAACCCTAGAAGAAGAGTCATAGGGTCTATTTATAGGTTAGAAACCCTAGGAAGGAGATAAGAATCAAAAACCTAACATTTCTGGAAATTTTACGGACGGCGATCCGGATCGGATTAGCTGTGATCCGGATCGTCGTAACGAGTCAGGCAATTCTAGAAAAACGAAGGTTCGGGATCCGGATCGAAGTGCTTGATCCGGATCGTTCATACAGTTCACCAAACATCAACGTTCGGGATCCGGATTGCGAAGCCTGATCCGGATCGTTCAAGGAAGATGGTAAACTCAGTGTTCGGGATCCGGATCAAGGAGGCTACGATCCGGATTGAACTGGTGTATGAACGAACCACCTTCGGGATCCGGATCGAACAACCTGATCCGGATCCTGAGCATGTCCCAAGTCCAGTTTTTGATTTTTATGCAATGAAAGATTCTTCCAAGTGTTTCTACACTACAAGAAGTATTCGGATCACACAAAATCTTTAGTTAAACATACCTGATCCTTTTGAATTCTTCTTTCTTGAGATTGAGTTAAATGATCCAACTTTCTTCACCTTCAATCTTCAAGACTTGAGACTTTCACGAAACTACGCCAACTCAAATTCCGTAACACTCTGCACTCCACATCAGGCAGCGGAGTGACCGGAAAATGTGGTAAATGCAATTAGTTGCAGATGCAACCTCCTTGTGAAAGGTAAAATGACCGCGGAATTAAAGTGAAGATTTTGCAAGATGAGACTTCGCCCTTTGCGGCAATTGAGAGAGCAAGTGCTCAAATGTGTCTCACACCTACTTGGTGAAAGTGGTCAGACACCAGGTCTGAGTTTGTCCCTAAGTTGAGATAGGGATTCATGGATGAGCTACTCGTGTAATTGTGGGCGAGCAGGAAATGTGATGCCGGTCACAAGGTTCAGTGGGCCCCGTAGGGAGGGCAAGATTTCCCCCTCTTGGTCAAGTAGGAGTCGAGATGTGATTCAAGTTTCGAGGACGAAACTTATTTTAAGGGGGGTAGAATGTAGTGAACCGGAATTTGGAATATAAATAGATGGAAATAAAAATAGTATGAAATACTATTGTTTATTGAGGTGAAGAATGACCTAGAAATGAATTGGGCCCAAATCTGGATTGAAATAAGATATCTAGAATCTTATGTGAGAAAGTGGGCCCAGATTATAAGTGGAAAATCCACAGTCTCGGAAAATTCCTAGAAAATTACGGGAGCTCCGTAAATATGTTTTGAGGCCACGGTAAAAGTTTCGCGTTGATCGGACACCCGGATAGCGAGAACGGGCTCCGCCAGCAAATTCGAATACAGTGGGACTTTTGGTGACCCAGAGGTGGTCCAGACTGAAAAGTTTAAGTACCATGAGGTAAATTAAGTTAAACCATGGCTGCCTGTCAAATTTGAGCCTAAACGGGCGAGAAACGGGCAAGAACGGACGAAAACGGGCGAAACTGGGCTTTGGCCCAAGTTTCGGGCGCCCGAAAGTGGGAACCGGGCGCCCGGAAAGTACTGTAGCAAACCCGGTTTTCGGGCTGCAGTGAACCGGGTTCGGGCATTGTAGCGAACCGGTTACTGTAGCAGCCCGGTCCGAAAGGGGTGCGCCCGAATGTTACTGTAGCAGCCTGGATCCCGATGCAGTGGCACGGATCCCGAGGCATCGGGCACGGATCCCGAGGCAGTGGCACGGATCCCGAGGCATCGGGCACGGATCCCGAGGCAGTGGCACGGATCCCGAGGCATTGGGCATGGATCCCGAGGCAGCGGCACGAATCCCGAGGCAAGCATTTCCCGCGCGAGGCGCGGGGGCGCGCGGCCCGAGGCGCGCGTGGTGGGTGGAGAGCGCCACGCGTCGCTCCGCCATTGGCCGCTCTGACCGAGGGCTGCAGGCGTGCGCGGGGAAGGCGCGGCGGCACTGTGGCGTGTCAGCGGGGACAGGCCACGTGTCGGCCTCCCATTCGTCGGTCAGCGCGACGTGACGCGCTGACGCGACGCGACACTGCGGCCGGTGTCAGCAGGGAGCGTGGGTGCGGTCCACGTGGCGGCCTCCCATTGGCCGCCGATGTTCGGTGGTCGCGGTGCACGGGTCCACGGCCACGTGTCGGCCCCTGGTTGGCCGAGCGTGGTGACGTGGCGCTGAGCTGGCGCAGGCGTGGACGCGTAGACCGCGGCGGGCCGGTTACTGTAGCCGCCCGGAAACATTCGGGCGCCCGAAAGGGTGCGCCCGAAAGTTCGGGAATGGCCTATAAAGGCCCGAAATGACTCCTTTTCCTCTTTTTTTCCCTTTCTGGTTTCACCCGAGCGCGCGGGGAGGGGAACCGGGCGATTTCGCCTGGGGTTTTCGAGGGCGCACGAGTGCGCCGTGGACTCCGTGGAGCGCGCAAGATGCTCCAAAGAGCCTAGTGGACGCGTTGGACGACGCGACGATGTCGAGGTAGGCCCCTCGTGTCGTTTTTGTGGTATTTTGGCACAGTGTTAAGGTTTCCTTTTGGATTTTGGATTTGACCCCTTTGCCCACGTGCATGTTAGGGACCCAACATTACTGTGTCGTTTTACTACGCGAGTCTCGCGAGCGTTTTGGACGCGCCTCGTTTTGCGTGCCGCACGTGGGAGACATGCTCCGTTTTGCGTGCGGATTCGACGATTGTGCGCGATTTTGGGCGCAGGCTCGGAAAACGTGCACCGTTTTACGTGCAACGTTGAATAAGGGACTTGCACCGTTTTCTGTGCCACCCGAGGTACGTGCTCCGTTTTGCGTGCAAGTTGGACTAACGGGCACCATTTTTCGTGCAGACTCTAACAATACGTCTCGTTTTACGTGCAGGGTCGGAAAAGTATGCATCGTTTTGCGTGCAACCCTACAATGGAGCGTGCACCGTTTTGCGTGTCAATACGGGGTACGTGCTCCGTTTTGCATGCGGGTTGGACCAATGCGCGTCGTTTTGCGTGTAGAATCTAATGGTTTGCATCGTTTTTCGTGCAGGCTAGGAAAAAGATGTGCACCGTTTTGCGTGCAACCCTATAGTCAGACGTGCACCGTTTTGCGTGCAGATTTGAGGTACGTGCACCGTTTCGCGTGCAGGTCGTGTTGTCGCGCACGGTTTTGCGTGCCGGTTAAAGTGGCGTGCACCACTTTACGCGTGGGTTATTAATTTAATAACATGCACCGTTTTGCGTGCAGGTTCGGAGGACGTGCACCGTTTTGCGTGCGGACTCGAGGGATGTGCACCGTTTTACGTGCAAGCTCGAGGAAACAAGTGGAACCGCGCGGAGACCAATTGCAAGTGTCTACAAGCAATTGGGGACACTACAAGGTGGGGGATTCTGCCGAAATTGGGTGACCTCTCCCCTTGTTCTTCTGCTTTTCGATTCGAAGCATGATAGTAGCCTGTTAGAGGCGTTAGGTAATTATGATTATGATTGCCTGTGTAGAAGGACACAGATGAAAAGTGCAACTGTTGGTTGCCAGAGATAGAGGAATAGATGTGCATGTGCAAATGGACACAGATGAAAAGTGCAACTGCTGGTTGCCAAAGATATATGATAAAGATGCATGCTTAGAGGTAGATACTATTTTATGAATAAGATGAAAATAATTGCATGCATGAAAAAGGATTAGCTATCATGATTGTGATCCTGTTAGGGTATGACCCTAGGAATCATGTGACATAAGGAAAGGAAACATGTTGGTAGCAAGACTAGGAGAAAACCTAGTTTCAGGGTTCACTGAGTGACATCAAAACTTAGGAGATTATCCTAGGGTTGGACGAGTGGCATTGTCTTAGGTGATAACCTAAGGACACTGGATAGAGTGATCAACATAGAGTCAAGGAACTCTAGGATGAGTATAATATGGAACTTAGGTAAAGGGAACCTAAAGTGATCCAGAGGAGTTTAAACTCACAGACAAGGAATTAGAGTCAGAGTAACTCTAAGTTAAAAGTGAAATCAAAAATAGAGTCAAGTGAACTCTAGGATTCAGTAAGGAATCAGGAAAGTGGGATAAGATCCCAAGGTTAAAGGATTAAACAAATATAACCCTAAAGAGTCATAGGGTGTCCGGGCAAATGGACAATAACTTCAACCTCAATTGGAAGTAAATAAAATAAAAGAGAAATGCTTAAAGAGTCCAGGAGACTCTCTAGTTACCCGTGAGGCAAGACCTAGGGTAAAGAATGAGAAACTTGGTTAATAAGCAAGACAAGCAAATTGCTTAAGATAAAAAGGCTTAAAGTTAAAAGCAAGCTAAAAATGGCTAAAGAGCATAAAGAGAATGCAAATGGCGCCTTCGAATTTGAGACTCGTCAAGTGGAGCAGGACTCCCTGGGCAGTGACCCGTCGGACGAGGTACTTTCGGAAGGCTTAAAGTGAAAGCAAAGTGCTAAATGCTCAAAGGAAAGAGTGATAATAATTGCTAGTGGCAATGTGAGCTGAAGGCTTGAGTAAGAAAAGAAAAGAAAGAGAACATAAAGATCCTCGGTGGAGCCAGCCCAGGTAGGAGGTACGGGCAGTCAATCCCTCTCCCGGGCCGTGGGCCGTTCGGGACGCTTCAGCCGTAGGTCAAAAGCAACTGAAATACAAAGATAATAAAACGGGCGTGCCTTCGAAGGTTGAAATGTGGCTCTGTGGGACGTAAAGGGCTTGCCCTCTCCCCGGGCGCATCAGGATCGGACGCAGGGAAACCCCCTCCCTCCGATAGCGGTGGTCCAAAGAGCACATTTACTTCGTAGGACGGGGTAACACTCGCGGGTGTTATAGGCAACCTTGGAAATCTTATCTGATGGTAGCAGGACTACCGGGCTCGGGCCCGTTGGATAAGAGTTTCTGAGGGTTAACTTGAACTAAAGCACCAGAACTTAAAGAATAACGAGAAATTAGAGTGGCCTAGGTGGCCGGGTTAGTTTAACCCTGTGTACAGCGGCATAGCGGCCGAGTTGGTGCTTAGCAGCCTAGTGTGGCTAGTCAGAGTAGTGCTGGGTCGATGAGTACACACAGATAGTGTAGTGATCATGTATATTGCATAGCCGCATTTTGATATTGAGGATTTCAGTTTCCTAGCACTATTATTATTGCTTCCATTGGACCAAGTGGTGTAGGACACTCTTTCTCGGTGGTTGAACCCACTGGGAACTCTGTCAGGAGTTCTCACACCCCTTGGGTGCACCCCCCCCACAGGTTCAGGTATGGATGCAGTGATCGCGACGGTTCAGAGGCAGACGGCGAGGTACACGACAGGGGCAAGGGTCCAGCAGCTTAGAGACCTAGAGGGTCTAGCAGAGGTATCCCTTTTATATGTTTCGAGTGAACCTTGTATGGTGAGGAAATGATGTAAAAGAATTGTAATAACTTATTTGCAAGTTGAGAGATGTAAAATGTAATAAAGTTTATTATGGTTCATTCTTATCATGCTTTCATATCGGCTTAAACTATTCGTTTATTGAATGAAAGTTTTAAATTAGTAGTGATCTTACTCTGATATTATATCTCATCATAAGCATTGTTTTGATTCGAGATGGATGTTACCGTTCCTTTCGGGTAGCGTGAGGTCGTGCCCGATTGGCGGGTCTGTTGGCGTGCCCGAACCGTACAAATTGTCGGTCCCGGGTCGTGACAAACCGTCACCACCAGTAGGTAACTCTCGACTTGCTGGACACCGTGCTCACCATTCGGCAGCAGCACGGATCCCGAGGAAAACTTCGGGTCATGCCTTATCTTGCTAACACAACCTACTATGCCATTTTAAAATTTTTACTCGACCAATCCCATTTTTAAGGTGAGCATTGCGTTCAGTGACCTCAAATTAGTCTACGGCTCATTGTCGCGAAGTTGCATAATGTCCAGATCAGCCCCAAGTCCAAACCAACCTACATATGGCTCAAACTTGTCCAATCTTCAAAACTGCTTGTGCCAACACCAAACTAACTTGAGCATCTTGCTCAGGACATCCCAAAGGCTCAAAGGCTTGCTATTGTGCAACCCCAGAAGCTGCTGGATCCATAGATCCAAGTCTCAAGCCCTCCAATGGACAAGAATGCTCCACAAAAAATTCACTCAGCCCAAAATCGGATCTGAAGTGAGCATCAAGCTCAGGGATTGCGTGGAGATCACTGCCCACCAGTTGGATGCTTAAAAATAACTAAAACAGAATTTGGGTTCTTTGAGGCATTATTACAAACACTTGGTGGGCATAAATATTATACATACAACCTTCCCTATCCCAAGCTGTGTAATATCACAACTTTTCGTGTAACGTTTTATCCTTCTGCTAATAGAGTATAAGTTAGAGGAAACCGAATTATCAAGTTCTCTTGAGTTGACTAACACACGGTGCGGGCATTTTTCGGTGATAGAGCTCGAAAAATGATGAACGGCGGTGCAATCGGATCTAAAATCCGGCTTACGGATCCCCCGGAATGGGGTTTTGAAGGTCGCGGTAACCGTAGGGCGCATCGGATTCCGTGCAAAAGATCAGGCACGCTTTTCGAGGAATTTTGGAATTATCTCATGGGAATAGATATTTATTATATAATAATAAATATCCGGATATGGGGTTTTGCCTTTTTACGTACGTACGAAAAGGAAAAATAAAATAAAATAAAATAAAATAAAGTAATAATAATATTTATTTCCCGTATACCGAAAGGAAAACCCAAGTTTTTAAAAGATCGCCTCCTCAAACCCTTTCCCCTTGTGCGTGCCGAAGACCAAAACGAAACCCTACTTCGGAGATAGAAAAGAAAGAAAAGAGAGAAAAGAGAAAAGAAAAGGAAACCCTAACCGGAAGAAAAACAAATAGAGAAGGAGGAAACGAAGGAACCCGTTCTTCGATCAACGTGCCGGGAGCCGGGAACGAGATGTCACCGTCGTCGGAGGGCGGATCCGGATTCCCACCACCGCAAAGAACGGAGATCGAGACCGCGTTGCCTCCTCCATCGGAGCAACGTTAGCGTTCGTTATTTCTCTTGGGCGGTTTAGTCGTGGGTGTTTCGTGTTCTTTTGAGGTTGATTTATTCGGTAGATTGATTATGGATTTTTTGATTGGTATTGATAAATGTTTTGTTCGTGTTCTTGACTGTGTTTGATCGATGGTTTTTAATCGGTCTTGATCGGAGGTTTGATCGGGTTCCGATTGAGGTTTCGTTTGGTCTCCGATCAATGGCTTTATCGTTAGAGCGATCCGGGGTTTTTAGTTGGGTAAATTGGGTGTTTCGTCGGAGCATGGGGGAGTTAACGGGAGGCCGCCGCCGCCGTTATCATGTTCGCGGGGTCGTCGCCGGAGCCGCGCGGGGGCGGAAACGGAGAAGAAAACGCGAAATGGGGTGTTACTGTTCACCCCGTACGGCCTCCCCAGCAACGCGGTCCACAGGCTGGGCGTGCACCCGGCGCACGGCTCCGCAGCCCGAAGGCGTAGACCCGGTTCACGCCCCCATGCGCCAGCACTGCCCGCTGCTGCGCGGTGCACGCTCTGGGCGTGCACCCGGTGCACGCCTCCGTAGCCCGAAGGCGCAGACCCGGCGCACGCCACCGTGCGCCAGCCCGGCCCGTAAAGCGCGGTGCACGCCTTCAGCGTGCACCCGGTGCGCGCCGCCGCACCCTGCGGGCGTGAACCCGGTGCGCGCCTTTCCCGTGCACCGGCCCGGCCCGAATCGCCTGGTGCACGCGCCCGGGGTGAGCCCGGTCTGCGCCGCCGCCTCCACTACGCTGTAGACCCGGTCCACGCCTGGTCCGTGCACCATCCGTCAGCCCGGAAGCCCGGTAGCTCCGTTTTGGTCCGTTTTTCACCGTTTTGAGCGCCGTTTTCACCGTTGGGATCACCGTTTCTGCCGTTTTTCTTGGCATGGCTACTCGGGGTCATCTAAGCCACCGTTTCGCCATGTCATGTACTAGTTTCGCCGTTGCTCCGTGCCTGGACAAAATCGTCGGGGTCGCGCCGTCGGGCCTTTTTCTCATCGTTTTCGCCGTCGGGGTTTTCTCGGCTTGACCGTTGACGTCCCGAGTCGGCCGCCAGATGAGAAATTGGGTTTTGTTGGATTTCCGTTAGCGGATTTGGGTTCCGATGGAGTTCGCGATGATATAGTCGCGGTCCGGTTGTTGTTAACCATCGGTTTTACCGTCAGAGATCCGGTTTGATCTGAGTTTTATGGTTTTGCTTGACAGTTTTGACTCGACGGTTTTTGATTGACGACGCGGTCCGCTTGGCACAGTGATTTTGGTTTTTTCTTTGGTTTATGTTACAGTGGTCGGGACCACCGATTTTGCCTGTTTAGGGTAAAGTGTTAAATCGTGCTTTTGGGTATTTTACTAGGCTGCGTGAAGTTCTGATTGCTTAGGAGGGTCACGGGCGCGGTCGTTATCTTCATTTCAGGTGGGTACTTTTGTTGTGTTTTGAAGTATGGTTTCATCTCGTAATATGTGAGAGTAGAGTAGAGGTGCAAATTGTTATTGTCTAACCCCTATCCGCATTAATATCCCTCTTTGTTACTATCTGTTGCGACTGAGCGTCGCGGTGCTCTATGTTACACAATGGCTGCGGTCATTCTACTCAAGGTTTGCTTACACGTACACAGGCGGTTTGGCCACCGCATGGGTGTACTTTTCTGGAGAAGTGGTCTGATTGACCCGTGTACCTGAGGTCCCCGGACATGGCAGGCATTCGTAGCCTGGGGTCCCCGGACATGGCAGGCGTTCTTTTCCTGAGGTCCCCGGACATGGCAGGCATTCGTAGCCTGGGGTCCCCGGACATGGCAGGCGTTCTTTTCCTGAGGTCCCCGGACATGGCAGGCATTCGTAGCCTGGGGTTCCCGGACATGGCAGGCGTTCTTTTCCTGAGGTCCTCGGACATGGCAGGTGCTTGGTTTCGATTTACAGGGAATGCGAGGGATTCTTGAGGGAAAGTTGGATGCTCGGGTTTATCGGTTTGCCTTTATTTACCGCCTTGTACTTGTTTATATCTACTCTTCTCGTCACTGACTTCCCACATGGTGACAGGTTAGGTCGAGATAGGACCCGGGACGACGATGAGGCTGCGAACAAAGGAGTTTAGCCCGTTCGGGGCTTGAGACACTTCCTTTTCTCCCTTTAGAATTATCTTGGTTATTTGGTTAGTGAGTTTTGTGATTGCCTTTATTGTGGAACTTTGTGGATGTTGGATTGAGCTCTTGTCTTAGTGTTGAACCACCTTTAATAGGTTTCTATTAGTAGTTGTGATAAATTGTATTTTCCCTCTTTGGCTCTCATCGTGACTGCATGGTTAAAGTATGTATCGTAATTGTGACGCCGTGCATATACAAAGGAGACTCCGTCCGTTCGCGGGGTGAATTTGTATATGTGGCGGGTCTGGCACGCACCGGAGGATGAAGTTTTCAAAAAGAAAAAAAAGTATACGCTTTTCCGCTTATTTCGAACCTCCGGGGCGTGACAGATTATATGGTATCAGAGAAAAACGACTTTAACCACGACAGTCAGTGACCAACATCCACAGCGTGCAATACCAAAAGTAACTAACCAATTTGATAACCAAGGTGTCGGTGTGTAAAGTACGAGCGTGAGTGCGGGGAAAGAGGGGATAGAGTCCCTGGTTGATTGTAGGTCATGGTGTTAGACCAGTTAAGTCTAGGGTTGACTTGGTTTCTTTGTATACAGCGAATAATGGCCCGGACTAGGTCATCAACGGAGAACGCAGGGGCAGAAAGTACGGTGCCAACAGCCGCGGAGTATCAGCTTCTCCGACAGCAACTACGAGAGATGGCCGGGCAGTTAGCAACCCTTATGGAACAGGTGCGTCAGTTGACGCAACAGCTGACTACACTAGTGGAGGCCGCCCAGGCTCCTCTGCCCGGACCAGCCGCACCAGTGACGGGACCGCCGGTGACGGACAGCGAGACTATGGTCGCTCCTCCTCCGACCACGGTGACCGGGATACCGTCGGTTCAGCCAACGACGCCTTCAGTAGCACCAACACCAGCAACTTCGGGACCTACGCCGGGGGCCGTTGTTGGAGACCCCTTGAGAGAGATTGTGGCGACACCTACTCCCCGAGTGTCCGCCGTCGCTGCGGGGGAAGCCCCTATCAAGCAAACCGAACGGGACAGGGTGAGAGCGAACTTGACGGATTTCAAGAAGTACGACCCACCCGTGTTTGAGGGAGAGACGACCGACCCTTGGGTCGCGGAAAAATGGGTAGACACCATGGAAAAGCTTTTCGATGATTTGCTGACGGAGGAGCAGGAGCGGGTCCCTTTGGCAGTCCACTTTCTTGAGGGAAACGCCTGCATGTGGTGGAAGACGGTGTGCTCGGACCCCTCGGAGGGCACCGCCCTTCCATCTTGGTCCTCATGCCGAGAAAAACTGTTTGGGGCATTTTTCTCCAACAGTGTCAAACAGCAGATGGAGGATGACCTGAATCACATCAAGCAGGGAAGTCGGACAGTTATGGGGTACCAACGGGCATTTGTGAGGTTGGTCAAATGTGTCCCCTTTGTCATAAGAGATGAATCTCACAAAACCCGTCTTTTTGTGGACGGTTTACGGAGCGACATCTTCGAGGTGGTGCAAGCGGCGGATTTGCACACCTTCCAGAAGGTGGTCGATAGAGCCACCGCAGTGGAGTGCGGATTTGCGATTTCACGAGCCCGACGGGAGAGCTCGGAACACAGCGGGGATAAGAAACGAACTCGGCCTTACTTCGGAGGAGAGCATACCAAGGGGAGCCGGCCTCCTAAACACCTGAGATCGCGACGAGGAACCAAGAATGCGCCGACGGGAGGACAAAGGCTGGTAGACAAGCCTTGCATCATTTGCGATGGAATACACCAAGTGACCGAATGTCCCCAGAAGCAAGACCACTGTTTTCGATGCGGCAAACCGGGGCACTTCCGTTTCAACTGCCCCTTGAAAACGCGGACATCATCCATAGCAGCATCTACACCTTCGTCTCCGCAATCGGGAGGAGGGAGAGTCTATGTGATGACCCACCAGGGGACGGACCCACCGGAGACGTCGTAGCAGGTAATACTCGAGTCTCAGATTATCGTGCTAGAACTTTTGTGTCAGCACCTGAGCATCCCACTCTTTCACCTCGCTTCGCGTTTTCGCCCCTACCTTTAGTTATTAGGAGAGATCCCCACCGTAGAAATAAGTTCGGTCGGACTTTTGGGCTACCCCTCGAGGCAGGTGGCTTTGTTCCCTCCTGGCCAGCGAGGGTGGGGCGAGTTCTTAGGCTCTAAGAACTAGTGGGGTTTCCGTAAGGGCTATCGGGGTAGCGCTTGGGACCGACGGTCGCGACAATCTTTAAGCGGTAGTTGACTGCTTGAAGTTCCAAGTGCGTCTCCGGGAACCGGACATACCGGAACTTGTAAACTTAACCTGTAGGAACGCCTTCTGCTCGCTTTTCTTTTCGTTGTTGTGGGCAAGAAGCTTGGCAGAAGGCAGTTGAGTAGCGTTCACAAGTTCGGTATGGATCTTGACACGAGAAGATGAGAAGTCAGGCAACCGGAGTAATCCTCCAGACCCTCCGGGACTAGAAATTGTATGCCAAACCCAAGAAGTGTAAGTTCCGGCTCCGCGAGGTAGACCTTTTTGGGACACAAAATCTCAGCGTCGGGAATAGGGGTGGACCCGGGGAAGGTAGAATCCGTGACCAACCGGGCTCGGCCAACAACGGTGACAGAAATCCGAAGCTTCCTAGGACGGGCGGGGTACTACAAACGCTTCGTGGAAGGCTTCTCAAAGATTGCCACTCCCCTAAATTGACTAGTCCGGAAAGGGGAGAAATTCATCTGGACGGCCCAATGCCAGAAGAGCTTCGAGGATGTAATATCACAGATTTTCGGCAACGTTTTACCCTCCTGCAAATAAAGGTTAAGTTAAGGGAAAGTAAAATAACGGGTTTACTTAAGTGGATAATTCTGAGGTGCGGGTATTTTTCTGCGATAGAGCTCGGAAAACGGAGAACGGCGGTGCGATCGGATCCGGATTCCGACTTACGGAACCCCCAGAAAGGGGTGGAAAGGATCGCAATAGCTAGGTGGTGCATCGAAATCCGTGCAAGTGATCATGCACGCTTTTCGAGGAGATAAGAGATTGTCTCTAGGGAATTATCTTAAAGGAATTATCCTAAGAAATTATCTTTAAGGAATTATCTCTAGGGAATTATCTCTAGGGAATTATCTTAAAGGAATTATCTGTCACGCCCCGGAGGTTCTAAAAGAGCGGAAAACGTATCCATTTTTTTTTTTTCTTAAATGAACCTCGCCTCCGGTGCGCATCAGACCCGCCACATATACAAATTCACTCCCCAAACGGGCGGAGCCTCCTTTGTATATGCACGGCGTTCCGAGCACGACAAATACTTTAACCATGCAAACCATGAACGACAATAAGTGTGACACCCCCGGAATTTGGATTAGTCCTATATATAAATGATATAATAGGACTAAATCTCTAACCCGGCTATAGCATTTTGGATGGTAGCAAAATCCAAGAGGAACATGAGAGTTAAGCGTGCTAGAGCTAGAGTAGTTCTAGGATGGGTGACCCCCTGGGAAGTGGGGCGTCACAGTTGGTATCAGAGCCATTCACCAGCCGGAAATGTGAGATGAGTCTCGGCTGAGCCAGGGTTATTTAGCGGGTAGAGCGAGGCTCCCCGGCTAATGACCGTTGTGAGTGGAGTGCAGCTCCTCACAAGGTCGGCTAAGGCTAGCGAGACGAGTCTCACATCGCCTGGTGCTTGTGAGTGTGCTTGAGCCTGACGTGGACGTCAGGGCTTAAAGGGGGGAAGAATGTGACACCCCCGAAATTTGGATTAGTCCTATATATAAATGATATAATAGGACTAAATCTCTAACCCGGCTATAGCATTTTGGATGGTAGAAAAATCCAAGAGGAACATGAGAGTTAAGCGTGCTAGAGATAGAGTAGTTCTAGGATGGGTGACCCCCTGGGAAGTAGGGCGTCACAATAAGTAGAGACTATACTTAATCATACAGTCGCATTTATCATATTGAAACTATAGCATAAACCCAGGGGTTTGAAAGCGGTGCCCACTCGACACCCAGTTTTTCCAAAACATTTTCGCAAACTCTTTTGAGCGGCCATTAACTTGAAAGGATAAATCCACGGGTTTTAAAATCGGTGCCCACACGGCACCTGCTTTGAAAACACTTTTGAAACCAGGTTTACATTTGAAAACAAGCAGCGATTACACATCCTAACATTCACCAGTTATAGACAAGAAATCCTCATTCCAACATCCATCAGAAACCACACGAATGAATCACAGTTTAACTAACCACAGTAAAAAGAAATAACCAAAGAAAGAAGAGAACGTATCGTTTACTAGCCCTCATGGCTAGTGTCCTCTAACTGATGCCTCACCGTCGTCCCGAATTCCACCCCTACTCGGACCTGTCACAGTGTGGGTTGTCAGTGACTGATAAAGTAGATATAAACAGTAAATGCAATAACTGAAAGGACAAACCGATACACCGGAGCAATTACTTCCCCCTCATGTCCCGCTAAATCCCTGTCACAAAACAAGCTGGGCACCAACCCCAGAACACCAAACCAAGCTGGGCTCCAACCCCAGAATACCGTACTCATCTTCTTGGTGCCTCTAACCCCTCCACTGCCCAAGTAGCAGTCGCCTCTCCTTGAGGGGTCCCCACTAACCTCTCCTTGTGGGGTACACGGGTAATCCTTACCATCTTTCCGGAAAAATACACTCTGTGCGGTGGCCAAGCTGCCGGTGTGCGTGTAAGCAATATGAGTGTAAGAACAGTGTTGCGACCTCAGCCGCTTTAGTCAGAACAGTATAACGATCTTGCGACCGCAGCCGCTTTGATTAACATAATAAAAGGGATTCACATGCTATGGGGTTAGTCACTTTTACCAAAACTATCTACTTTATCAAACGAAATACTCGGGAACGACCCTGCACCGAAATTAATCAAAAGTACCCACCTGAATGAAGATAAACGACCGCGCCCATGTCCCTCCTAGGCAAATCCGAACTTCACGCGGCCTAATAAAATAACCAAAAACACCTTTTAACACTTTTACCCTAAATAGGCAAAACAGTGGTCTCGACCACTGTAACAATAGACCGACGAAAAACCAAAATCACTGTGCCAAGCGGACCGTGTCGTCCAACAAAAACCGTCGAACCAAAAACTGTCCCGAAGAACTACATCGTTGTTAAAAATATCGTCGTGGTAAAAAACACTCAAAAACGGGACGAAACGGGCAGAAAACGGAGCTACCGGACTCTTCTGTTGGGGACTGGTGTACGGAGCCGGGCATGGACCGGGTCTGCGGCCAAGGGTGGCGGCGGCCGCAGACCAGGCGCGCACTGTGCGGTAGACCGCAGCGCTTTGGGCCGGGCCGCGCACGGCAAGAAGCGCGTGCCGGGTTCACCTGTTCCCGGCCGCGGCGGCAGCACCGGGTGCACGCCCAGGCGTGCACCGCGCTTGCGGGCTGGGCTGGCGCACGCGCCCGTGCGCCGGGTCTGTGCCCCCAGGCCGCGGAGCCTTGCGTCGGGTGCACGCCGCGAGTGTGGACCGCGCCTGCTGGCTGGCGCACGGGCCCGTGCGCCCGGTCTGCGCCTCCAGGCAACGGAGCCGTGCGCCGGGTGCACGACCCGCCGGTGGACCGCGGGCCTGGGGAGGCCGTACGGGTGAACAGTAACTCCCCCGTTTGCGTTTTCTTCTCCGTTTTCGCCCCCGCGCGGCTACGGCGACAACCCCGCGAACATGGTAACGGTGACGGCGGCCTCCCGTTTAACAACGGCGGCGGCGGCCTCCCGTTAACTCCCCCATGCTCCGACGGACACCAAAATAACTGAAACAAAAACTCCGGATTGCTCCAACAATAAAACCATTGATCGGAGGCCAAACGAAAACATCGATCGGTAACCCGATCAAACCTCCAATCAAGCCGATTAAAAACCATCGGTTAAACTCGGTCAAAACACGAACAATCACCGATCAAAACAATCAAAAACTCATGATCAATTCACCGATTAAACCGACCTCGAAAGAACACGGTAAAACCTATGATTCACCCGACGAAGGAGAGAAATAACGATTCCTAACCTTTTTCCGATGGAGGAGGCAACGCGATCCCGATCTCCGTTCTTTGCGGTGGTGAGAATCCGGATCCGCCCTCCGTTGGCGGTGATGTATCGTTCTCCGGTCTCCGGCACGTCAATCGGGGCGATCAGGTCCCTTCGCTTTCTCCTTCTTTCCTTCTTTTCTCCTCCGGTTAGGGTTCCCTTTTCTTTTCTCTTTTCTCATTTCTCTCTTTTCAAGCTAGGGTTTCGTTTGGTTTTCGGCACGCACAAAAGGGAAGGGTTTGAGGAGGCGATCTTTTACGACTAGGGTTTCCTTTCGGTATACGGGGAATAAATAAATCATGTTATTAATTTATTTCTTTTATTTTCCCTTTTCGTATGTACGTACCGTCAAAATCCACATCGGATATTTTTGAACTCTAATCAATTAATTCATTAATTAATTAATTCCTCACAGATAATCCCGGGATAATTCTTTAAAGATAATTCCTTATTTCCTCGGAAAGCGTGCAAAATCACTTACACGGATTTCGATGCACCCCCTGGCTATTGCGATCCTTTTCATCCCTTTCTGGGGGTTCCGTAAGTCGGAATCCGGATCCGATCGCACAGCCGTTCTACGTTTTCCGAGCTCTATCGCAGAAAGTGTGAGGACCTGGTTTTCCCCGATGTGATTACTGGTTGACCAGCCGCTTCTGGAGGCCTTTGTGGCGTGTCGGTGGCGTTTATACACCAATAGGACACTTTTGATGGACTCGGTGTGTTAAATGGATCACGAGAGTAGTCAGATGGCCCCGTCGAATGCTTAGAAGTGGTTTCGCGCGCAATGGATATTAAAATCGGACTCGGGGCGAAGTTTGGTTAAAGGATCACCTCTCCGGATGCCTTCGGGAATCTTTAGAGTTGGAATTTGGTAAATCAGACTTTAGAAATGGACTCAGCGTGAAAATCGGATCAAGTGGGCTTTCCGGGGGCTTTCGGCAAATTTTCGGATGAGAATTTGGAGAATCGGACACCGTATTTGGAGTCAGCGCGCGAAATCGTTGAGATTGGACTATCTACTTGCTTTTTTCGGAGCCCGGTTGACGCGCGCATTTTTCGAGGCATGCACGGAGCTCGAGACTTCGCGGCACGAATCCCGAGGTGCGCGCGAATCCCAAGGTGTGCTCGGGTGTGCTGCGCGAGGGGGAACGTAGACAGGCGCGTTGGGAAAACGCGCCTGACTACGCGGGTGACGCGGGGGGGGGGGGGCGCCACGTGGCGTGCTCCCATTCGCGCCTGCGCAGACGCGGGGGGCGCGCGTCCGCTCGGTGTCCCGCGCTGGGTGTGGCGCGGTGTAACGTGCCCGTGTGGCGCGTGCCGCGTGGCGCGTGGCAGGGGGGGCGCGCGCCTGCGCCTGGCGCGCGCACCCCTGTGCGGTGGGCCGCTGGCAGCGGGCCCCTTGAGGGAGGTGCACCGTGGACCCAGTCCACCAAGGCCCTCTTTCTTTTCTTCTTCTTCCTTTTCCTCCCCGCGCGCCATTTCTTCTTCCCTTATTCTTCTTCTCCAACCGAGCGAGAGAGAGTGTGAGGGAGCGGATTTTGTGGGGTGCGGCGGTGCGCCGTGGACCTCGCGAAGCGCGCGAGGTGTTTCAGGGGGACGGTTGGGCGGCGCGACGCGGTCGAGGTAGGTCCCACGTGTTATTTTTTGCGGTATTTTTGGCACAGTTTTGGAGCGTCCTTTTGGACATTGGATTTGACCCCTTACTCTCGTGTGAGTTAGGGACCGTGTTTTACTGCTCCGTTTTGCGTGCGGGCTCCGTTTTGCACGCGGGTCTCGGCACCGTGCACCGTTTTGCGTACGGACTCCGTTTTGTGCACGGGTCTCGGCACTATGCACCGTTTTGCGTGCGGATTCTATTTTGCGCGCGGGTTTCGGCACCGTGCTCCGTTTTGTGTGCGGACTCCGGCGGTGTGCACCGTTTTGCGTGCAACTTGTTGTACGAGCTCGGATTGAGGCGTGCCTTTACACTCTTTGGATTTACGCGTCACAAGGATTACCGTCGTGTTTTCGGGGAATTTTCTGAGATTCGCCCGAAGGTATACTTCTTTCCCCTTTGCTGTGCAGAGTATTACAGTTGTGTTTGTTGTGGACTTTCGCGCTCACCGTGTTGTGGAATTTGTAACTCGGCCTCCGGGACTCGGATTTTGACGTGCAGGTACTCGTTTCGAAGGTCTCGACGCGGCGATCACGACAGTATTTTTGATGGATTTTTCAGAGTCCGTTCTGCAGGTGAAAATTTCACATCTTCGGGGCTGGTTTCAACAGATGGTGTATACTTGGATATTTTAGCATAAAGTGTAACTTTGGACCTTTTGTTGTACCCAGGAGGGTTCGCGAGTGTTTTTGGAACACTGCAAGGAGCCGAGGTGGCGCGACATGTACCGTGGATACGGGTTCAGCGGATTGTGCGAGCAAGTGGCCACGCTCTTCACCGACCCCAGGTTTGCCTTGGATTGAACACTTCAGGTGGGTAAGCTTAATATCAGTAACTGTATAAGGCAATGATTATGTTATGGCAAATATAAGTGCACTTGTGGGGATGTCACCCCTTGATGACTGACAGCAGGCATATTTGATGTACAACCGATATGAGCGAAAGGTAAGCAAGGAATGGCCTACTTGGGTGAGATTGGTACACCATAGTGGGAATACTTTAGCATGCTTTGCTAATATATGTTTCACCCACTTTTATCATTTCTGAGGACAAAAGCATGCTTGTATGGACATGTAGTTAGGCCATCTTTTATTGCTACACTACTTATTGGAACATGACTTAGGAGAAACCATGCTTTTCCTTTCTCCTTCTTTGTTAGTCAGGTGGTCAGTGTGCTCGGGTTCGAGCAGGGATCTGGGTAGTGTAGTCGGGACTTGGTGTCTGGGACAGGTTGGATTAGTTGTGGGGCTTTGCGGCAACCGCGGATATTGGGCGGTTGACCGGATATTTATTTATGCACCAGATTGGGTATTTGAATTCTCTAGTGGACAGAGTTTCCCCCTATTGAGTACTTTTGCATCCGATTGAGGTCGGGTTTTTCTTTAGTGGATAGAGTTTTCCACTTTGATCATAGTAATGATCAAAGTCCTGCTATACAGAGATACTTTACTCGTGTGGGTCGCTCCCCTCGAGTGCCACTCTTGAGTTTCCGATCGGACGGTTTAGATGCCGATCTGTTACTTTAGTTTCCTATCGGACGGTTTAGATGCCGATCTGTTACTTACTTTAGTTTCCGATCGGACGGTTTAGATGCCGATCTCTTACTTACTTTAGTTTCCGATCGGACGGTTTAGATGCCGATCTGTTACTTACTTTGGGATGCGAGCCATGTGGGCCGATCCCGCGGTTTCGAGCTATGTGTGTAGATTCCACTGAGCAGGCAATGCCAGTTTTACTGGTGGCACCAGATTGGGTTTATTATAGATATTCGCTTTATTGTTGCACTCGTGTCAGGGGGGGGCCGAGTGAAGTCTAGTAGCTGTGTCTAGACCAGTGCTAGTGTTGTCGGGAACCGTTTGGGGATCGACAGTTGTCCCAAGGTCATTGTGAGTTGTTGACCGTTGTACGAGAGGCATAGGCAGGCATAGCAGGCATAGGCAGGCATGACAGGCATAGCAGGCATGGCAGGCATAGGCAGGCATAGCAGGCATGGCAGGCATAGGCAGGCATAGCAGGTAGGGCAGGCAGAGCAGGCATGGCAGGCAGAGCAGGCATGGCAGGCATAGGCAGGCATAGCAGGCATAACAGGCATAGCAGGCATGGCAGGCATAGGCAGGCATGGCAGGCATAGCAGGCATAGCAGGCATGGCAGGCATAGCCAGGCATGGCAGGCATAGCAGGCATGGCAGGCATAGCAGGCATAGAGGCATGATAGCTGTTGAGAGGCTCCTGCTTCTTTATATCAGTCTTTACGGCTTTGGTTAGTTTTTGTCTCTTGAGGACTTGGTGGGCAGACCGTCGGTCCGGGCGGTGGTACCCACTGAGAACTCCATTTTTGGTGTAGTTCTCACACCCTTTGGGGGGTTTTCCCCCTTCTTTTTCCTTCCTCTCCTTTGTTTTGCAGAGTCTTAGCGGGTGTTGCTGATTCTGCGGTTGTTGATCGAGGCGAGGGAGTCGCGAGTTAGATCACTACCCATGTTTGGAGAGTAGCGGTACCCCTTCAGAGGAGAGCTTCAGTAGATTAGTTGTTTTATTTCCTCTTTTGAGAGACTGTTGTAGTGAGGATGATATGTATTGAGAGCCTGTACACTTTTGTATTTATTGGAGATACCTCCCTGTTGAGCTATGAGTTCTGTATCTGAGGATTTTGTACGATTATCATTTGTGGGAGGTGGACATTATTGCATCATTTCCAGTTGTACAGTGGTTGATTTCTTTTTACAGCAGTTTTATCTTATAGCTCTGATATCTGTTAGCTGTAGCACTTGATTTGCAGGTAGGACGCTTCGCCTATGCGGACTTTGGCATAGGTGGCGGATCTGTTGGCGAGCCCGGGTCGCAGTTTCGACCCCGGGGCGTGACAGGTACCGTCTCCAAGACCCACGGTCTGCCCACTAAGTCTACTAGAGGCATAAGATAACAGAAAAAGACTGGGATAGGAAAACAAAGCTGGATAAGTATCAACAGCTATCATGCTTCTATCTACTATGCTCCAGGGGAAAAACACAGATGATGGTATGCAACCACTCACTACTGACAATATGTTAAGTACAATGCTCAAAGGAAAACTCACTAAGACACATGATATGCATACTCTCTCACAGTAACCCAAATCTCAGTGACTGCCACATAGGGTCCAGTCAAGCCTGCGCCAAACCTACTGCCACTACGCCCAAACAAGACTTGGTCTTACGTAGGGTGTCCCACATGGACTAACTCAATCTCAAGCGAACTCTAGTGTATCAACTAGTCGCATCATCGCAGCCTCGTCAGGCTCGGTATCATCATCGCACCCGGGGCGTAGCTCGAGGGGAGCGACCCCACCGAACTCAAGTATCTCAAGTATCTCATAACTGGCATAGAATGCCAGGCTCAGCAGGCTATAATCCTCGATCAAACAGATCGGTACTCAATGCTCAACTAGCATAACTCAGTCGGAGAAAGACTCCACGACTCGATCTCACAACACTAACCCACTAAAAGAAGGTACAACATAGCTGGGACCGCCGTCACTCCAAACGGCTCCCAAAACGACTCCCCACTCATAAGCGAGAAGAACCGACTGACGCAGCAAAGGTCTGAGAATCCCTTTAGGCCGGTGCCTAGAACCCCAATCAAACAAGAACAGACTCTAGGCTCAGCCTATCGAAGTTCTCGATCCTTTACCGTTCAGGGATTCGGCCCTTCTCGGTTAAAGTGGGAACCCATCTCAACATACAAATCTCACGGGTTGGAGATGCTCTACAGCCAGATCCACGAAGAGTCCGAAAACCCCGGGAGACTAATACCTACGACCCCAATCAAATAAGAACAGGCTATAGGCGTAGCCTCCCGTTGCTTCCGACTCGCTTTTGACCCCATAAAGAAATCAGCCCTTAGAACCCAGACCACTCGAATCATCTCGAGTGGGTAAGTTTATAAGCAACAGTGACATTTATTACTGAAAACCATTTGATCTAAGAGAAATCCATTTTTTAATGATTTTTAGTCTTTTTAGGAAAACAATTTTAAAAACAAGTTTTATGTCCAAACCTCGAAGAGCTAATGCCCTCGTCCTATCAAACAAGAATAGACTCAGGCGACCCTGCGAGGATTGGAAGAAAACATTGGCTGACTAAAATCATGTGTGCGCCCAAAAAAGGTTCTGGGTTCAAGGTCCTGCTGTCACTAGTACGCCACTGCCACTACCACTGTAGTGACAACCAACTCAAGAACACAACGTCTCGGGACCACCGTCTACCCGAACGGCTCCCGCCAGAACTAAACGACTGCTCTAACTACCAGACTCCACTCGGCCCCCAGGCCCGAGTGCAACATACGTCCCACAATGTCCTGACCACTCGGCCCACTACCCGGGCGAGGAACTCTAAGTCCAGAAAGAAATGCACTGTGTGGGATGTCTAAAGCATAAACGAACCTAGCCCAGATTAAGGTTCTCTATTGGTCTGGTTACACATGCAACATATGACGGGGGTGCTAGTCAAAGTTCCAATGAAACGCTTAAACTAGCATGCAAAATCCTATCATAATAGAATTAGAGAGAAGTCCGCAGACTTGGAGATAAAAACCAACCCACCTCGGTAAGCCACCAATTGCTCGTAGACACTTGCAATTGGCCTCCACGCGATTCCTTGCCTCCACCGGAGTCCGCACGCAAAACGGTGCATGCCGCCGGAGTCCGCACGCAAAACGGAGCACGGTGACGAAACCCGCGCGCAAAACGGAGTCCGCACGCAAAACGATGCACGCCGCCGGAGTCCGCACGCAAAACAGAGCACGGTGCCGAAACCCGCGCGCAAAATGGAGTCCGCACGCAAAACGGTGCACCGTGCCGATTTTCGCGCACAAAACGGAGTCCGCACGCAAAACGGAGCACGCCGTCGGGGTCCGCACGCAAAACGGAGCAGTAAAAATACGGTCCCTAACACAGATAAGAACAAGGGGTCAATCCAATGTCCAGAAGAACGCCCCAAAACTGTGACAAAAATACCGCAAAAACAACGCGCGGGACCTACCTCGACTGCGCCGCCCGCCTATCTGGCTAAATGGGACGCCTAGCGCGCTCCACGAGGTCGCCGACGCGCCGCCGCACCGTACGAACTCCCCTCTCCCACTCTCCCTATCGCGCTCAGTTGGAGAAGAAAAGGAAAAGAAAAAGAGAAATGGCGCGGGGGAGAAGGAAGAAGAAGAAGAAAAAGAGGAGGAGGGAGAGTGGTCCACGGACCCGGTCCACGGATCCGGTCCACGGCGCCAGCAAATGGGGAGCCACCATCCGTGGTCCACGAAGCCGAGGGGCGTGCACCGGGTCCACGCACGCGCCCCGTGCGCCACGTGGCGCGCACCCAAGCAGGCCACGCGGGCGCGCAGGCTGCGCGCCACACGGGCGCGTGACACCGCGCCCCGCGCAGGCGCGGGACACCACGCGCGCCACACGGGCGCGCGCCCCCTCACGCCCGCGCGGGCGCCAACGGGGGGCCACCACGTGGCGGCCCCTGCGCTGACCCGCGCAGGCGCGCGTTCCCAACGCGCGCCAGCTGCGCGCATCGCACTGCGCGCCGCGCGCCTCGAGCCGCCTCGGGATCCGTGTCGCACCTCAAGATCTGCGCACACACCTCGAAAAATGCACGCGTCACCCGGTCTCCGGAAAAAGCAAGTAAATAGTCCATTCTCAACGATTTCGCGCGCTGAATCCAAAAACGATGTCCGATTGGCAAAATTCTCACCCAAAATTTTGCCGATTGCCCCCGGAAAGCCCACTTGATCCGATTTTCGCGCCGGGTCCATTTCTAAAATCCGTTTTGCCAAAATCCAACTCTAAAAATTTCCGAAGGCATCCGGAGAGGTGATCTTTTATCCAAACTTCGCCCTGAGTCCAAATTTGACATCCGTGTCGCGCGAAACCACTTCTAAACACTCGACGGGTCCTCTAATTACCCACGTGATCCCTTTTTAAGCCCGAAGTCCATCACTTGTGTCCAAAATGCGCACAAACACCACCGACACATCACGCAGGCCTCCAGTGATGCAAACTAAAACCCGAATTGCACCACAAATCCATTTCTCGGGCCCGACATGCGCACAAACACTCCCAACGGCCACTAAAAGCTGCCCAACAACCAGCAAACCCTACGCGGGGGATTTCGGGACCTCACAAACACTCCCTCATTTTCTTCTCAAGTTCCCACGTCGCCTCGCGCTCCTCGTGGTTATTGCATTGCACCTTTACGTAGGGGATCGTCTGTCACGCCCCGGGTGTAAACCAGAACCCGGGCTCGTCCACAGACCCGCCGTGCACACGGTATTTCCCGTGTACACGAAGCGCTGGTAACCTGCTCAGATATAAAAGAAATAATACTAGAGCATAAAACAGAGCTAAACTGAAACTAGTACATCTCAGACAAATGCTGGAAATAAAAGTACAATAATCTCTCAAGAATATACATATGTCTCTCCCAGCTCACGAAGTAAATACAACCAGCTGGCCGCAGCCAGACCCAAAAATAAAAGAAAGTACAACCGTCTGAGTGTACAGGGGATACAACAAAACTACTAAACTCGAGCTCGGGGTGGCAGCTATCTAGTCAGCGATCCTCTTACCTCGATCCTGGGAGGAAGGTCCCGCAACTCCAGCAGATGACTCTGCAAAACAAAGGGGACAAGAAAAGGGAAAACAGTGGGGGTCAGAACTACTATAAAGACAGTAGCCTCCCCTAGTGGGTAAACCTCAACTCAAAACTCATACCTGCCCACTAGGACTACCAGAGGCTAAAAGAATAAATGCGGTAACTATGAGTATGACTCCTGATAAAAGCTACCACTAATATGCCTCTACCTGCCCAGCTAAAGATAGCTAACTGTATGCATCAGAATATCGAAGCCTGCCACATCGGGTATGCCAGCCTACGCATAACACCGATATGGGATAGGAGTCTCAATGTCTGCCGAATCGGGTATGCCAGCCTACGCATAACACCGATGTGGGACAGGAGTCTCAAGGCTGCTAAATCGGGTATGCCAGCCTACGCATAACACCGATATAGGATAGGATTCTCAATGTCTGCCAAATCGGGTATGCCAGCCTACGCATAACACCGATATGGGACAGGAGTCTCAGGGTCTCAAGTCTGCGAATCGCGCACTCTGATCTATAAGGAAAAGTACCATCCCCCAAAGGAAGCCCAAAACCCTCTCCCCGAAACCCAAGTATCTGACTACACTATCCCAGCCCCTGCTCTAACCCGAGCATAATATCCCCTATGTCTAAGTGACTGAAGAAAGAATGAAACATGGTTTCTCCTAAGTCAATTCCAGCATGATAGTGTAGCAGAAAAAGGTGGCCTATCTAGGTGACCATTCAAGCATGCAAAAGTCCTTTTCTTAATGAACCATTTTAAGTACTCTAACCACATACCCCAACCTTTCATTTAACATTCAACAAGATAGGGATTTAGCATAATTTCCAAGTAATTATACTACATATTTAAAGCATGGACACACCACTAATTAACTTGTAGTTTTCTAACAATGTGATTATTAACGAAGGAACCAGGATTTCATACAAGCATGCTAAGTCCATCTCACAGTTCTATTAACAGCCTGATCAAGAGCATTCTAATAGGCCTAGTGATAAATCACAAATAGGAGGATTACAACATCACCCACCTCGAGCGCTAATCCCAGTTCCCAAAAGCGAAACCCAAGCTCAGTCCAAAAACTCCCCACCAATCTGTACAAAATACCCCAAAGGAAAGTACATAAGCTATTCAATCACAATTCCCAGAATCTGTCCCTTAATACCACAGTCCAGAATTCACCAATTTTTACCTGTGAAAAATGCCCAGAAAAATCCAAGAAAAATACTGTCGCGATCCTCGCGACGAGCCCGTCGAAACGAGTACCTGCACGTCCAAATCGGAGTTTCCTACGCTGAGATAAAAATCCGACAAGGGAAACATCCCCACCCAAACTGTACCAAATTTCTGTAACAAAGAACCACAGAAAAAGGAGATTCTCACCCTCGTCCAAAAACTAGAAAAATCTAAGAAAAATTCAGGAGACTCCTTGCGAAGTGTAGATGAAAATTGCCTCTTGAATCGCCTCGATCCAACGTCCGAGCGAAAAGATACGGCAAGAACACCGCGGTGCTGTCCAAAAGTCCGCGACGAAAAATGGGTCAAATGGGTGCTCGGAAAACTCCAAGGTCAGCACGGAAAACGAGGAACCTCAAAACACAGGAGTTGAAGTCCTACCCGTCGTGAGTCCAACGGCGCAAAAATCGGCAAAATCTGAAGTCGGGGTAAGTCGCAGGAGTCCAAACACCGAGAAGGGGCGAAGAGAGTCGCCGGAGAACAAGCGTCGCGCCGCGCCGTAAAATAGTGAACCTTGGGAAACTTGCCACCAAAAATCTCCAAAGTCCTCCAAAGGGTAGTGCACTGTGAGGGGGAAAATCGCTCTGAAGAACCCTCTCAGGAAAAAGGCCAGAAAAGCTGAAAAGGAAACACAAAGGGCCTATTTATAGCCCAGCCCAAATACTGTTGGGCCGGGTTTTCGGGCGCAGTTTCCGGGCGCACTGCGCCCGGAAACCGGGTTGCACACCTCCCGTCCGACGCGCCCGAAACGCGCAGGTGAGGCCACGTCACCCCGCAACAGGGGACAGCGGTGCAAGGGCCCTGCCGCGCGCCACGCGTCCCCCCGCGGTCAGCGGGGGTAGGTACGGCCCGCCTATCGCGTGCCGACACGCGTCCGCACTCGAGTGCGGCCGACCGCCCGCCTGGCGCAACAGTGCGCGCGCTGTCCCGAGGTGCCCCTCTGCGCACACCGTGGACCGCGCCCGCGTGAGCCAGCAAATCCCAAGCCGCCACGTGTCATGCGCCCGGTCCACCGCCACCCCGCAAAATCGCTGAGCCGTGCCGCGTGCGCCGGCCACTCCGGGCACGCCACGCGTCCCCCGCCCGCGGTCCATGCGCCGCCGCGCCTCCCCGTGGACCGAGCTGCGTGAGCCGACCAATAATAGGTCGCCACGTGGCTCAGGCCGGTCCACGAGCCTCCCCCATGCACCGAAAATCCCCGAAAACTTCCGGAAGCCCGCTTTTGGTCATCCGGACTCCAAATTTAATAAGCAAATAGCCGTTTTCAAGCGTTTTTCCGCGCTGAATCCAAATCCAACCTCAGATTGGCCCAAAACCTTTTCTAAAATTCAGCAAATGCAGCTGAAGGCCAAATCAGCTATCCAAGTCTCACAAGGTCCATCTGTGGCACCCCTTTGATGCACCGTGGGCCAGACACACCAACACTAGGTGTTCTACACAGTGGATTCATCGGAAAGTTGCATGGGAAAACCAGAACACTACATCATCCGGTTACGAAGTTCCTTTCCTTCTCTTGCCAAGATCCGTATCGGCGTTTCCTCGAAGCTCAAATCCTCCCGGGGAGGTACTTCCGGAGCATCGAGACGTGAAACACATTATGCACCTGTTCAAGATTTGGCGGTAAGGCCAACCGGTATGCCACCGGACCCACGCGCTCAAAGATCTCGAACGATCCCACATACCGTGGGCTCAGCTTCCCTCGTATGCCGAACCGTCTTGTCTCCTTAGACGGTGACACACGTAGCAACACATGGTCCCCTACCCCACATTCCAGTTCCCGTCGCCTTTGGTCCGCATAACTTTTCTGCCGGCTCTGGGCGGTCAACAACCGCTGCCTGATAAGGCGCACCTTTTCCTCTATTTCCTCTACGAGGTCTGGCCTCAAGAGATTCCGCTCCCCTAAGTCGTCCCAGCAAATAGGCGATCGACATCGGCGTCCGTACACGGCTTCGTACGGGGCCCTCTGAACACTAGCTGGATAGCTATTATTGTAGGCAATTTCCACGAGGGGTAGGTAACGCGACCACCCCTCACCCAGATCTAGCACACAACTTGAAGCATATCCTCGAGAATCTGGATCACTTGTTCCGATTGCTCGTCCGTCTGCGGGCGGAATGCCGTGCCAAACTGCCGCTTGGTCCCCAGTGCCTGCTGCAGACTCCGCCAAAAGTTCGACACGAAGCGCGTGTCCCTATCAGAAGTTATCGATGACGGTATTCCATGCAGTCTCACCACCTCGTCGTTAGAGGTCTGCGCCCGCCGATCTCCGCTCCACGTCGTGTGAATCGGCAGGAAGTGGGCCGATTTCGTCAAACGGCCCATGATGCCCCATATCGCGTCATGTCCTTGTTGCGATCGCGGAAAACCGGTTACGAAGTCCATAGTAATCCATTCCCATTTCCACTCCGGTATGGGCAATGGTTGTAGTTTTCCCGCCGGTCGCTGATGTTCCGCTTTCACCTGTTGGCACACCGAACATCGCGCCACGAATTGCGCCACATCACTCTTCAATTTGGACCACCAAAAGGTCTGCCTCAGGTCTCTGTACATTTTTGTACCCCCGGGATGCGCAATATAGGGTGCGTTATGCGCTTCCGCCAGAATTTCTTTCCTCAATTCTGACACGTCAGGCACGCCAACTTGTCCCCGGAACCTTATTGCATTATCCGTGCCAATCATAAATCCCCACCTTGCTCCGAGGACATTCTGTCCCGCAACAGCTGTAGTTGCGTGTCCGTTGTTTGGCCTTCCAAGATCCTCTCGATAAGCGTAAGCTTCACCACCAAGGACAGAAATTTTGCGACTGCTCCTGCTGGTACTATCTCCAGCCTCAATTGCGAAATTTTTGAAATTAACTAATCCTGTTGGGTAAGGGCGCTCAATGCCGTTTCCCCCGTCTGTCCTTCCCGGCTCAAGGCGTCGGCCACCACATTTGCCTTTCCGGGGTGGTAATGGATGGACAAATCGTAGTCCTTCAGTAGTTCCAGCCATCGCCGCTGCCATAAGTTCAGCTCCTTTTGCGTAAACAAGTATTTAAGGCTCTGGTGGTCGGAATACACATTACAGTGCGCCCCGTCAAGGTAGTGTCTCCAGAGCTTCAAAGCAAACACGACTGCCGCGAGCTCTAAGTCGTGCGTAGGGTAGTTCTGCTCGTAATCCTTGAGCTGTCTTGATGCATATGCTATGACTTTCCCCTGTTGCATCAATATGCTTTCAAGATCGCTTCGAGATGCATCACAAAAGATCTCGTAGTCCTCACCGGGCTGCGACAGTGTGAGTACCGGTGCCCGTGTGAGTCTGTCTTTAAGTTCCTCGACGCTCTTCTGGTATTGGATTGACCAGACAAATTTCTCCCCTTTCCGGGTTAGTCGATTCACGGGAGCGGCTATCTTTGAGAAGTCTTCCTCGAAATGTCTGTAGTACCCCGCCAGTCCTAGAAAGCTTCGGATTTCTGTCCCCGTCATTGGCCGAGCCCAGTCGGTCACGGATTCTATCTTCCTCGGGTCCTCCACTATTCCCGACACTGAGACTATGTGTCCCAACAAGTCTACCTCGCGGAGCCAGAACTCACCCCTTTTGAGTTTGGCATACACTTTCTGGTACCGGAGGGTCTGGAGGATCACTCGCAAGTGTTCCTCGTGCTCTTTGTCTGTGTGAGCGTAGATCGGGATGTCATCTATAAAGACCACTACAAACTGGTCTAAGAAAGGTTTCATGATTCTGTTCATCACTTTCATGAACACCGCTGGAGCGACAATGAGTCCAAACGGTATAACCGTAAACTCGTTATGACCATACCGAGTTCGAAGGACTGTCTCGGTATGTCATCTCTCCGGACTCTAACCTGGCGATAGCCGGACATCAGATCAATCTTTGAAGACGCCGTCGCTCCTGGTAGTTGGTCGAATAGGTCCTCCATCCGAGGCGAGGGTATTGTCCTTTACTATGACCTTATCCATTCCCCGATTGTCGATGTACAATCGTAGTCTCCCGTCCTTCTTCCGTACGAATAGAACGGGTGTGCCCCACGATGGCACGTTCGGTTTCTCGCAATCGACTAGCACCTGTTACTCGGTAAGCCCATCCCTTCCGAGTATCCCCTCGAATTCTCTTAGCAGTGACACCACTAAGTCACAAATGTCGGATCGTGGGTGCTAACCATCATCCCCAAAAGCTCGAGCTTTTAGAGGTACGCAACAGATTCACTTAAAGCGTACAAACACAGCGCCATAGACCTCGACCGGACTCAACCCACCTGGTCGTTGGGTCTATTGCCGTTAGGTCTATTGTGGACCGCAGCCCACTCAACTTATTGGGCTCACCCAATTCAACTTACTAGTCCCCTGGGCCTATTGTCTCAAGGCAGGAAGTTGGACCTATTTGACCCATAAATAAATGGCCAACACCAAAGACAACTAAGTCTTCGCATCCTTATTGGGCAGGAAGGTACAAAGTATTTGCTTCTAAGGGTTCTCCTGGGGTCAAGACCAACATTACTCTTCGTAAGGGGTCTTTCCTGCTACTACTTCCCTCGGATAGTGAGTCCTTTGTCGTGTCGTCACATAAGACCTCTCACCCGTGTCGCGACTCCGAAGAATTGTTCCCGGGTTCGGGGCAGTTAAAGCGAAACTGTCCCAGTTTGTCATATTAGAAGCAATGGTCGTGCTTCCTGAAACGAATAATTTCCCCTGGGGTGCTCCTCAGTAGATGATGTAAGGCTGGTCCCTGCTAGAAAATCCCCCTCCGAAGAAGGGCTGTGGTCGTTTCTTGTCCTTGTTGTACTCCGAGTCCTCTCGTCGGGCGCGCGTCACCACTACTACAATCTGTTACGGAATTTGAGTTGGCGTATTTCGTGAATTCGGTTAAGTCTTGAAGATTGAAGATAAAGAAGGTTGGATCATATAACTCAATCTCAAGAAAGAAGAATTCAAAAGGATCAGGTATGTTTAACTAATTATTTTTGGTGATCCGAATACTTCTTATAGTGTAGAAACACTTGGATGAATTTCTAATTGCATAAAAATAAAAAACTGGACATGGGACATGTTCAGGATCCGGATCAGACAATCCGATCCGGATCCCGAAGGTTGTTAGTTCATACGCAAATTCAATCTGGATCCTAGCCTCTTCTGATCCGGATCCCGAACACTGGTTTTTACCGAAATATACGAACGATCCGGATCAGGCATTTCAATCCGGATCCCGAACATTGGTGTTTGGTGAATTGTATGAACGATCCGGATCAGGCACTTCGATCCGGATCCCGAACCTTTGTTTTTTTGGAAACTGTCTGTCTCGTTACTGCAATCCGGATCGCCGAAATCCGATCCGGATCGCCGTCCTGAAAAATTCCAGAAAAGGTTAGTTTTTGATTCTTATCTTCTTCCAATGGTTTCTAACCTATATATAGATCCTTTAATTCATCTTTTAGGGTACGACGCAAAAAGGCGTAAAATACGACCGAAGTAGAAAAATCCACATATAGAGAAGAAAGGAAATACTAGATTTAATTCTATGTTTCTTCATCTATATTATTAATTTGATTCTAGGTTTTCCAAACTCAGATTTTGAGTGGAATCAAATTAATGAATACTTAGATGGTATTTCCGATCTATTTCTAATCTAAGTATTCGGCGGATCATCACCACCCAAAAACAACGATTTATCCCAAATCGGCGCGTGGACTCGCGTGGCCTTGTGGATTCAAGGTGCAACCGCTCTCGTGGATTCAGAGCGAGGTACGTTCGTGGATTCGAAGCGTTCTACTGGGTGAAGACCGTGGATTCGGTCGGACGTCGTGGAGTCGACGTTGGACGTCGTGGATTCGGCGTTGGATGCAGATCGTGGATTCGAGAAGCGTTGCGGAGCGAGCGGAGAAGATCAACTAGGAGCGTATGGAAAAAGGTTGAGTCGTCTGTGAGTACGGTATATCACCTTTGTACGTGTTATAATTCTAGTGGATTTCACCGTGTTATCGGTCCCGTGGTTTTTTACTCCGGTTTGGAGTTTTCCACGTAAAAATCTCTGCGTGTTATTTATTTTTCCGCATTGGGTTTTATATCGCAAAGATTTTTGAGTGTTTATTGTTTACACCTATTCACCCCCGTCTAGGTGTTTTTTCCCCTATTTAGATCCAATTATATATAACCCAACAAGTGGTATCAGAGTGGGAATAGGGTTGTAAACAATGGTTGAAGGTGGAAACATCAATAGACCTCCGTTCTTCGATGGAACAAATTATGCGTACTGGAAAGTACGGATGAAAGCCTTTTTAATTTCCATCGACGAACGGGTGTGGCAATCAATTGAATTAGGATGGTCTAATCCAACTGAATTTATTGGTGATGTTCGCACCATCAAACCTAGGTCGAAATGGACCAAGGAAGAGATAGATTTTTCTTCTTACAATGGCAAAGGGATTAATGCTCTATTTAATGCTTTGTCTCAAACTGAGTTCTCTCGCGTCTCGGCATGTGAGACTGCGAAAGAAATCTGGGATGTTCTTCAAGTTATGCATGAGGGAACTAACCTTGTGAAGATTCAGAAACTGCAAATTCTTACGAGCAAGTTTGACTCTATTTTCATGGCAGAAAATGAATCTTTCACAGATTACTATACACGATTGCATGACATCGTAAACACATGTGCTAACTTGGGAGAGAAGATTCTAGAATTTAAAGTTTTAAGAAAAATATTAAGAACTCTTCCTGAAAGATTTCGATCCAAGGTTACAGCCATTGAAACTATTAAACACCCGGACGAAATCCGTGTAGAAGAATTAGTTGGTTCTTTACAAACATATGAAATGACATTTCCTACTAACTATTCTTTGGGAAAGGCATCATCTTCTAAGTCTTCAGGTTATGCTTTGAAAACAACAAAAGAAGAAGACGCGGATTCATCCTCCTCAGACGATGACGAGAACCTATCTATGGAGGACTTTGAGAAGCAGCTCACTCTCTTGACAAGGAAGTTTCGCCGAAATTTTCGAAGGGGTAATTCAAGCAAAACTCCATCCTTCGGAAAGTCGAAGAAAGGCAAGGGTTCTTCAAGTTACAAGTCAAGAAAGCAAGAGGGTTTTTCTAAGGATAAGAAAAGCTCAGAAGGACAAGTCCAATGCTTCAAGTGCCGAGGGTACGGCCATATCTCAACGGAGTGTCCAAATAAGAATCCGTCCAAGAAGAAGGCGATGCAAGCCGTCACTTGGGATGACACCTCATCGTCAAGTGATGAAGAAGATAACGCAACGGCGTTCCACGCGTCCACATCTTCACCCTTCATGTGCTTAATGGCAAGTACATCCGACTCCACTGTTGAAAAGATTGCAACGGACGATGAATCGGATAATTCGGAAGGTGAAGATTTTGCTCTAGCCTACCACAGACTTTTGAGGGATTCAAAGAAACTGGCTAAGGAAAACAAGGGGTTGAGAGGGAGATTGCAGGATCTCGAAGAAGAAGTAAAAAGGGTAACTTCTCTCTCGACCGATCTTGAAGTGGAAAGGGATAATCTGATAAAAGCAAATGCTTCAGTTCAAGAGTCCAATGAGCAATTCGAGAAGAATTATGTAGATATGGTGAACAAAGCGAATTACTTCTTGAAGCTCAACGGCGAGGCTCGACAGGAAAAATTGGAAATGACAGAGACCATTCTCCAACTCAAGGATGATTTACAGCGATTTTCATCAGGAAGGAGTAAGTTGGATAAGCTTCTTGGTCTTGGTCAATCAAACAAATTCGGCCTCGGATACAATCGAACTGAAGACAATTTTAGTTCGGTTGGGACAGTCTTTGTGCCCCAGTCGGTATCTCCTCCTCCGACACCGGAATTGACGACAAACAACGACAACAAACCTACTTCCCCCTTTTCGGAATCGTCAAGCACCAAGGTATGCTTTCGTTGTGGTTATGCAGGGCACATAAGAAGAAATTGCACGAATGGAGCCAAACGCTCAACTCAAGCACTTCTTGCAACGACTACCAAAAGGGTGATTCCTCGGGAATCAAATGCAAATTATTCGAAGGAAAAGAGCCTCGGTAGTTCATCAAACAAGACGACGACGTCAAGGAAAAGCGATGGATCTCACAAGACGCTTTCACCAAAGGTATCAACTTCACAATCATTTCCGACGTACACCAAAACTCGAAAGGTTTGGGTACGCAAAGGTGAAATCTTCCCTTGTCTTGTTACAAATATTTCCTTGCATGCATATGATAATTCGTCTTGGTATCTGGATAGCGGTAGTTCCCGTCACATGACCGGTGACAAAAATTGCTTTCAAAATTTTAAGAAAATCTCCGGAGGACTTGTAGTTTTCGGAGACGGTCAGTCTTCCAAAATTGTTGGAAAAGGAACAGTAGCTATTCCAGATGGCCCGATTCTGAATAATGTGTTATTTGTTGATGGCCTTAAGACTAACCTCATAAGTATCAGTCAACTTTGTGACAATGGTTTTTCAGTTAATTTTTCATCTGTTGAATGCATTGTAACTGATAAGGACCATGTTTTCTTTTTAAAGGGGGTTAGATCTGAAAACAATTGTTATGTTGTTCCCAATAAAATTTCTGAAAATTGTAACTTAGCCTCTTTGAATAATGAAACACTTTGGCATGAAAGGCTAGGTCACATAAATTTTAAGGAACTTGCTAGAATTTCAAACAAAGACGTGGTCAAGGGGGTTCCGAAACTTTCACTTAAACAAAACATTGTGTGTGGTGGTTGTCAAAAGGGAAAACAATCCAGGACTGCAGACAAGAACTTGAACCACGTTGGTACCAAACGGCCCTTGGAATTACTGCATATGGATTTAATGGGGCCGGTTCGTCAACCATCCTTGGGAGGTAAATGGTATATTTTCTTATTGGTTGATGACTTCTCTAGATACTCATGGGTAGCATTTTTAAAAGAGAAAGCTGATACTTTTGATTCTTTTCACGAGATTTGCCTTCGTATTATGATTGAAAAGAATGAAAAGATCATTCGTGTTAGAAGTGATAGAGGCGGAGAATTCATAAATTCTAAATTCATTGATTTTTGCACTTCCAACGGCATTAAACATGAATTCTCAGCACCCTATACACCTCAACAGAATGGTGTAGTCGAGCGCAAAAACAGGGTTGTTCAAGAGATGGCACGTGTTATGCTTCATAGCCGGAATTTACCGTTATATTTTTGGGCTGAAGCTGTGAACACTGCAATCTATGTTATTAATCGAGTTTATTTGCGCCCGGGAACTTTAAATACACCATATGAACTATGGTTCTGTAGAAAACCAAATATCAAATATTTTTGTATCTTTGGGAGTCGGTGTTACATTTTACGTGACCGCGAAAATCTTGGAAAATTTGACTCTCGAAGTGACGAAGGGATTTTCTTGGGTTATTCTACAAATAGTAGAGCATATCGGGTATTTAACTTGGAATCTAAAACGATAGTAGAATCTCTAAATGTTAAAGTAGACGAAGCTTTCCACTTTGTATCTGATAAATCTTCCCCTGATATCTCTCTTGATGATGATACTCCTGCAAATGCATCTTCTCATGATAATACTTCCAATATTAATGATGCATCTAATGGTTCTTCAAGTTTATCTAATGTGCAGGAATCATCTCATGTACCTCCGAGTACTCCATTACCTCAAACGTTACGCATCTCCAAGGATCATCCTGAATCAAACATTATTGGAGACCCACAAGAAGGAGTCAGAACTCGGAGACAGTTGGTTTGTGGATTCGCTTGTTACGTTTCCATGATAGAACCAAAGAATATTGATGAAGCTCTTCAGGATAACTACTGGATTGAAGCAATGCAGGAAGAGCTCCATCAGTTTGAACGCAACAAAGTCTGGGAATTAACGACGCCTCCGAAGCAACACAATGTGATTGGTACTAAATGGATTTTCAAGAACAAGAAAAATGAGGATGGTACCATCATCAGGAACAAAGCACGTTTAGTTGCTCAAGGCTACTCTCAAATAGAAGGTATTGACTTTGATGAAACTTTCGCCCCTGTAGCTAGACTCGAGTCCATTCATATCTTATTCGCTATTGCTTGTCACTTTAAAATAAAACTCTTTCAAATGGACGTTAAGAGCGCGTTTTTAAATGGGTTTTTAAATGAGAAAGTTTATGTGGCTCAACCGAAAGGTTTTGTAGACTGTAAACTACCTAACCATGTTTTTCGTTTGAAAAAGGCTCTTTACGGTTTAAAACAAGCAACGCGAGCATGGTACGAAAGGTTGACAAAGCACCTTTTGGAGAAGGGCTATACTCGAGGGGGAGCAGACAGGACTCTCTTTGTGAAGCATTATCAAAATAACTTCATTGTTGCACAAATCTATGTCGATGACATTGTCTTTGGAGCAACAAAGGATAATGATGCTTCTAAATTCGCTGAAACCATGGAAAGCGAATTTGAGATGTCAATGATGGGCGAATTGACATACTTTCTTGGATTGCAAGTGAAACAAAATGGTGAAGGCATTCATCTGTGTCAATCCAAGTATGCAAAGGAGTTGGTAAAGAAATTCGGATTAGAAGATTCTAAAGATTTTCCTACTCCTATGGGAACTAGCAATAAGGGATTAGGAAGTGAATCTCTTAGTGATAGTGTAGACGAGAAACTCTATCGAAGTATGATTGGAAGTCTACTCTACCTCACAGCTAGTCGACCGGACATATCCTTTAGTGTTGGGATCTGCGCGAGATATCAATCAGCACCAAAGGTGGATCACCTGAAAGCGGTGAAACGGATCATCCGGTACGTCAAAGGAACTGTAAACTTCGGAATTTGGTATCCTATGGGAACAAGTCTAGACATTATAGGATATTCAGATGCCGATTGGGCAGGATCAGTGGATGATCGGAAAAGTACGAGTGGTGCATGTTTCTATCTTGGCCATTGTCTTGTTGCATGGCATAGTAAAAAACAGAACTGCATTGCACTCTCGACTGCCGAAGCGGAATATATCTCAGCGGGTAGTTGTTCAACCCAACTTATTTGGATGAAAAGCGTGTTGAGCGACTTCCGAATTTCAGCAACTTCGGTAACTGTTTTATGTGACAACACTAGTGCTATAAACATTTCAAAAAACCCTGTGTTGCACTCAAGAACAAAACACATTGAACTTAGATATCATTTTCTTAGAGAGCTAGTTGAATCAAATATTCTTCAAATTTCCTACATTTCAACTGAAGATCAATTAGCTGACATTTTAACAAAACCTTTGGATCAAAAACGTTTTATTCATTTGTGTAAAGCAATTGGAATGCTTTCCTTGAAATAACCTCCTTTTGAAACTCTTGTTTAGGTTAGGTTTTGTTTTTGTGTTTTTGTTCATTATCTATGCTTAGACATAGAACATTAATTGAGCATGTGTCTTATTGACTTTAATAGCATCTTTTCGTTTATTTAGAAATTTATTATGCTTTAGATATCATAATATTTCATTTGATGCAATGATCATTTATGTCAATTAAATCATTTTTGTTTTGATCAAAGTCAATTTCTCTCTCAATGATCTCTTGGTATAGTTATTATCTTATTTGACTATTTAGTCGAGTATGAAATCGAGATCAATTTTTGGTTGAATACTTTATATCTTAAATAATTGATAGCCAATTGAGGGGGAGTCAAAGAAAAAGTGTTATGCTCAAAAGATGTGGAAAGAGTTACATCCCAATGAGGAGTGTGAAAACTACCACCACATGGAGGAAAGAGCTACCACCTCGGTCGTCCGAGAACTGTGTGCAGCTACCACATGTATACCAAGCAAGGTTTTTCAAGTTTGATTAAATAAAATGCATGTTGAAATACTTGACTCTGTCAAAATTTCAAGGTTGGTATAAGGTGGGAATTTTAATGAAAGATGCTCAAAGAGCCACTCTCTTCAATAAATTGACTAGATATATTATCTAACTTATCTGGGATTTCAGACATCTATTGATCTTGGTATTTTATTTTCTTTACCAAATTGATGATTTGATAAAGGTATTACTCATAAGATCAAGTTAGATGTAATTGAAGTTGTTCAACTTTAAGGGATTTAATTTTTATAAATTTTCGTTTCATTTGTTGAATATTTTTGATAGATTTGGCATAATCTATTTCTTGTTGTATGAAACGATGATTCTGGTTTAAAGTTGATACACAAAAGTGCTTACATACTTTTTCTGGATTTTGTGGAATTTTTCTGAATTTTTCTAAAGAAAAAGTTGGAGCCGATCCGGATTGGACAAGCCGGTCCGGATCCCGAACGTAGGTATTTTCTGCGGTAGCCGATCCGGATCGGATTCACGAACTGATCCGGATCGCGGCTAGGGTTTTATATAGAACAAAAGGAATTTGATTTCTTTTTACTTCAGTCTTTTGTTCCAAAGTCTCCAGAGCTTCTCTCTCTAGAATTCATCCGTCTTGGAAGCTTACAAACTCAAGTTCTTCGATTCTAAGTAAGTTTTATTGATCAAAATCTCGGTTTTTCACAGTTTTTCATGTTCTTCCTCAAAACGTGATGAAATTTCTGTATCTTTTTCGTTTTGGATTAGTTTTTGATCAAATTTCTTTTGAAATAAGAACTCTGGGTAGATTAGTTTTAATTATATGCTAGGTATTCTCATGATAAACGGATTTTTGGCCTTCGATTTCAAAAAATTCGGTTTTAGGGCATATAATGGGAATTTTCGAAAATCATGCGATTGATCTTCTTTTAAAATTCTTTTTGCAAAACTAGATTGATTCTTAGTCTCTCTACATGATAATGATTGGTTGGGTACAATTTTTCAAATTTTTGAAAATTAACAATTTTTGTCGTGTTCTTGAGTTGTTGCTCATAGGTTTTTCTTCTCTCACAAAGAACAGTAGCAATGGTGATCACTTGGGTTGTATTTCTTCTGGCTGCTATGGTTCATACAAGAGATACTGTCAAGCCCAAGAAGGCTAAGAAGGCAAAGAAAACTAGGGATGATTCCGAGACGAAATCTGAAACGGAGTCCATTGATTGGGATGAGCTTCAGGTTGAAGCAACTACTCCCACTGCTTTGAAAGGGAAAGCCCCTGCCGAAACATCAAAGGCAAAGGCTCCACCTACTGCTGCTGAAAAAGGAAAAGCACCAATGACCTCTTCATCCATCTCCTTAAAAAGAAAAAGACTTGCTCGACGGCTTGGATGAGCTCGGGGTATTGAAATAAATGAACCATGTCAAGAGGAAACAAAGAATATCCCTCAAATTGAAACTGAATCTGAAGACGAAGAAGATTGGGACACATTTGTTAATGAAGTACAACAAGGTATTGATGAAGAAAATAAGTTTTACCTAAAGAACAAGAAGCTGATGAAGTCTTCCTCAACAATTAAGCAGTACACAAGGAAAAAGAATTCGCCAAGCAATGGAATTCAAATCAATGAACCTCTTGACAATTCACATTCTCTGCCAAGAAGATCTCCTCGGAATGAAGGTCAGACTGCACCGTCAGCTGTCACACAACGTTCTTCAACTTCCAGAAGAATCGACCAAAAGGCAAACTTAATGTCTTCCATCAATCAAGAACAAGATAAACTTGCTATGGAACTCAGAAAGATGTCCACGGACATACATAAGATGAAACAAGAATGTTCTAAAATTTCGGGAATGCTTAAAGGAATTTTGAACAAACTGAGATGTAGTGCCTCTGATGAATCAGACTCAGATGATTGATTTGTGCTCAAATTTTTCTTTTTCTTGTGCAGATTTTTAATCTTTTCTTGTGCAGGTTTCTAGTCTTAGTTTTAGTTTTCATATTATCTGAACTTTTAACTCTCCTTACGTTTTGTATTTTTGGCTTGATTTTGTAACAAAAAGGGGGAGAGAGAAATGAACAATGAATGATGAACAACGATATGTGAAACTCTGAACTTTGAACTATGAAGGTAAGTATCACAACTTGTGTTTTTGTATTGTGTTTGAATGCATGCCCCGACTAACTATTTGACTAATTATTTGGGCATGTACTATTACTAACAAGTTGTTTGATTACTAACAATTTTGTGACATTTGGATTTTGAATGCATTTAAGATTTGTTGGTTTTTAACTATGATCCAATTACATATCTGAATGTATAAATGTCATGGTAAGTATAAATGAGTATAAACTTCATCTCTGTGTGTGGTTTTTGAATGACATAAAATTCTTGAGGTATCTAACGATTTCTTTTGTCAAGAATGATTTCTTTTGCAGAGAGTACAGATGTCTAAGTCTAGAGTCTGTTTTAGGAGTTTAACTCATGTATCTATTTTATTTTGGATCTCCATTGTAAATTTTTGTTGTATGGTGATAGCAACAAAAATATCTTTTTGAATTTTCTTGAGTGGATTTGTGTTTTGTCACGAAACCGCCAAAGGGGGAGATTGTTACGGAATTTGAGTTGGCGTATTTCGTGAATTCGGTTAAGTCTTGAAGATTGAAGATAAAGAAGGTTGGATCATATAACTCAATCTCAAGAAAGAAGAATTCAAAAGGATCAGGTATGTTTAACTAATTATTTTTGGTGATCCGAATACTTCTTATAGTGTAGAAACACTTGGATGAATTTCTAATTGCATAAAAATCAAAAACTGGACATGGGACATGTTCAGGATCCGGATCAGACAATCCGATCCGGATCCCGAAGGTTGTTACTTCATACGCAAATTCAATCCGGATCCTAGCCTGTTCTGATCCGGATCCCGAACACTGGTTTTTACCGAAATATATGAACGATCCGGATCAGGCATTTCAATCCGGATCCCGAACATTGGTGTTTGGTGAATTGTATGAACGATCCGGATCAGGCACTTCGATCCGGATCCCGAACCTTTGTTTTTCTGGAAACTGTCTGTCTCGTTACTGCAATCCGGATCGCCGAAATCCGATCCGGATCGCCGTCCTGAAAAATTCCAGAAAAGGTTAGTTTTTGATTCTTATCTTCTTCCAACGGTTTCTAACCTATATATAGACCCTTTAATTCATCTTTTAGGGTACGACGCAAAAAGGCGTAAAATACGACCGAAGTAGAAAAATCCACATATAGAGAAGAAAGGAAATACTAGATTTAATTCTTTGTTTCTTCATCTATATTATTAATTTGATTCTAGGTTTTCCAAACTCAGATTTTGAGTAGAATCAAATTAGTGAATACTTAGATGGTATTTCCAATCTATTTCGAATCTAAGTATTCGGCGGATCATCACCACCCAAAAACAACGATTTATCCCAAATCGGCGCGTGGACTCGCGTGGCCTTGTGGATTCAAGGTGCAACCGCTCTCGTGGATTCGGAGCGAGGTACGTTCGTGGATTCGAAGCGTGCTACTGGGTGAAGACCGTGGATTCGGTCGGACGTCGTGGAGTCGACGTTGGACGTCGTGGATTCGACGTTGGACGCAGATCGTGGATTCGAGAAGCGTTGCAGAGCGAGCGGAGAAGATCAACTAGGAGCGTATGGAAAAAGGTTCAGTCGTCTGTGAGTACGGTATATCACCTTTGTACGTGTTATAATTCTAGTGGATTTCACCGTGTTATCGGTCCCGTGGTTTTTTACTCCGGTTTGGAGTTTTCCACGTAAAAATCTCTGCGTGTTATTTATTTTTCCGCATTGGATTTTATATCGCAAAGATTTTTGAGTGTTTATTGTTTACACCTATTCACCCCCCTCTAGGTATTTTTTCCCCCATTTAGATCCAATTATATATAACCCAACACAATCATTACATTTGGTGCCGACAAAAGTCGCCACCATAAGCCAAAAAGTCGCCACCAAATGTTTTTGGCGGCGACTAATTGTCGCCACCTAAAAGCCTGTCGCCAAAAGTATTTAGCGGCGACACTTTTTAGTGGCGACAAATGTCGCCGCTAAATGCTTGAAGAAAAGGCGGCGACAATTGTCGCCACCAAATGTTTGAAGAAACGGTGGCGACAAATGTCGCCGCTAAATGCTCGAAGAAAAGGCGGCGACAAATGTCGCCACCAAATGTCTGAATAAAAGGCGGCGACAACTGTTGCCACCAAATGTTTGAAGAAACGATCGCGACAAATGTTGTGACGCCCCACTTCCCAGGGGGTTACCCATCCTAGAACTACTCTAGCTCTAGCACGCTTAACTCTCATAACCTCTTGGATCTTGCTACCATCCAAAATGCTATAGCCGGGTTAAGAGATTTAGTCCTATTATATCATTTATATGTAGGACTAATCCAAATTCCGGGGGTGTCACATTCTTCCCCCCTTTAAGCCCTGACGTCCACGTCAGGTTCAAGCACACTCACAAGCACCAGGCGATGTGAGACTCGTCTCGCTAGCCTTAGCCGACCTTGTGGGGAGCTGCACTCCACCCACAACGGTCATTAGCCGGGGAGCCTCACTCTACCCGCTATATAACCCTGGTTCAGCCGAGACTCATCTCACATTTTCGGCTGGTGAATGGCTCTGATACCAACTGTGACGCCCCACTTCCCAGGGGGTCACCCATCCTAGAACTACTCTAGCTCTAGCACGCTTAACTCTCATAACCTCTTGGATCTTGCTACCATCCAAAATGCTATAGCCAGGTTAAGAGATTTAGTCCTATTATATCATTTATATGTAGGACTAATCCAAATTCCGGGGGTGTCACAAATGTCGCCACCAAATGTCTGAAGAAAAGGCGACGACAAATGTCGCCACCAAATGTCTGAAGAAAAGGCGACGACAAATGTCGCCACCAAATGTCTAGAAAAGGCGGCGACACCTGTCGCCACCAAATGTAAGAAAGGTGGTAAATGTTGAAAAGTGATTTGGCGAGCAGCGACAAATTGTCGCGACTACATTTTTTAATTAAAGACGGCTAAATATTTTAATAAAAAATAACGACAATTATCGCAGGTGATTAAGAATGGCTAATTTGGCAAAAAAAAAAAAAAAAAATTTTGATAGCAATTTATAATCATCATTAATTACCCGTTGTAAAAATACTAAAAGCAATGGAATCTCAAAATCAAATTAAATATAAGCACCATGACTCCAATAGTGATTTCTTTATAATGTATTTGGTTATAAGATTCATACAATAAATAAGATTGAATGAAATTATAAATATTTAGCAGAATAACTATTAAAAAAAAATCAGCAATTAAGATAGCCTTAGAGAAACAAAGTTCGAGTATATATCATTGTAACATTACAATCATCCAACTCACATCCAAAAAATAAAAAATTGAGATGAAAGTATAATATTTGTCATATAACAAGTTTTACCTTAAGTTTAGAATCAGAATTGCCTAAGAATAAGAAAATATTTAACTCACTCGATGTGAAGCTGTAGAACCAGAGCCAGTAACAGTGTGATTAGCAGGTGAACTCGGAAATGACTTCCCAGGAGAGCTTAACATGATTGGTGTTGGACCAGGAGCTTGAGCACAAGGCGAAACATGAGAGCGTAATATAGAACTTTGATGATAAGGTGAAAGCGGAGATTCTGTTGGATTTCTTCGTGGGAACTGAGAAACAGACGTGGGCTCTGGAGATCTCGGTGATGATCTTCTTCTTGGTGGCTGCATATTTATCTTAATCCTGCAAAAGGAGTATGCTAAAAATCATAACATAGCAATAAGAAAGCAGCAGAATAAGGAATTGAGCAAAATGTATGGATTGTGCATGCAACTTCGTCCCAACATTTTTTGCTCGAATTCTTTAGTCGCCGAACTTTTTCACACATCCAATTTCATCCCTATGAAGTGACTATTCTACTTCTAACCTTTCTGTTTCAGTGTAATTAAATCAGTTAAAACTTCTTCATGATGGCCAGACTGTCTTTGTTTATAAGATGATACGTAGTTTTATCGAGAATTGGATGCAGACTTATCTGCAAACAACACGCATTGCATTGTAACATTAGTTCAGCTGTACAAGACGTAATCAGATAGCAAATACGGTAAAATAATAATGAAAAGCATGAAGATCTGACCACGTCGGCCAAGCTCAGAACCTCCTCCATTGTGGCAGCCCTTTTCCATGTAACAGGCTGCTCACCATTTGCTTTCAGAAACTGCCCATATGCTGCATGGAAACAAGAAGATCAAAGATACTCTCTTTTGCTGAAAAAAAAAATCTTGTCTTGCATTTGTATACTTTCTTAGTGTAATCTCATATTTGGATTTGTGTTTCCCAAGAATTTGCATGATGTCTAAGAAGCTTGAAATTCATAATATTCTTTAATTAGATAAAGAATGAAGCTTATGGTCAAGATTCCAATGTGTCGTATTTAGGTAAGCAAAAGGATGATCGATCTTACCGACGTAGAAAAGGACAAACAGTATGAAGCAGCTGGCATCAGCAAGTTGTAGAATCAAATTCAAGCTCGTTACTTCGACAATGGGACGCCTTTCAGTAATCTGATAAGCTCATAGGTCCTCATATGCCGACCGGAGTGGAGACATAGCTCAACTGTGGTCAACCCATCCTAAAAGCATGTAAGAACATTATTCAGTCAACATTTTTTGAAAAGAAACAAATACAATTCACGCCACATATTGACTGAAAAAATTGATCAACGCCAACAAGAGAAAAGGGAAACAAAAATCCAAGGATGATTATACGAATAAGAACTGGTTAATCCAAATATTACTGTAAACACACTTAGTGACTTACATCATTTTTTAAGGTTCTGTCTGCACCTTTTATTAGTAGAAGTCTCACAATATCTGTTCTTTGTGTTTGCACTGCGAGATGCAATGGCGTCCAACCATTCTACAAAGAAGAGAAAGATATTATAAGATTGCTAGTCCAGAGAGAGAGAGTCAATGTTTTGTATAGAATTCCCTGGCATACGTCATCTGCAAGATTCATGTCAACATTGTAAAGTAAAAGAATCTTTATAGTTGCACTCGATGCAGTTTGGACAGCATAATGCATCAACGTAGCTCCATCCTGTTGCAAGCAAGTAATATAATCAAGTTCCAAGAAAAAAAAAAACAAAAAGTTGTTAAATCTCAAGAGAGATTAACATGCATAACTCACACAAAACTATTATAAGCATTCTATCTTGTAAATGAATATTATTTCTCAATAAATGATGCTTAACCAGTATACATCTGCCTGTCCTACCGAAACCAGCATGTGAAATTTGGAAAGTAAGAAATGCTTGCTAACCATTTATGCCAAGTCATATTTTTTATCAGTTAGTGGTCAAGTGACCAGCACCGGAAATTGCAGAGATTCTGGTACAAGCAAGAACAGGAAGACATGCCAAAAGTCACAAGCGGAAATGTGGAATCGATGTAAAATATAGTCCCAAACAAATAAAACAAATGACACTCAATCACAAAGTCTGATGCAAACCTACGGAGTAAAATATCAATCCCCGAACCACAAAGTCAGTTTGAAGTTTCCTCCGCTATAACTATCAGGCATACAAGTGGACAGAATTACACTTGGATGATTGAGAAATGGCCTATTTAAAATACTCAAAATTATGTTAACAAGAGCGAATATAGGAGTATAATATTTGTGAAAATATTGTACATTGAAAAGGAAAAAAAAAAGAAGTTAAAATACTGTCCATTGAGGGGGGGAATATCAAGCACATATAGATTTCAAAGTTTCTAAAGGGGCTTACTCTATCACGGACAAATGCATTTGCCGAGTTTCTCAAAAGATAATTGACAATGGCTTGCTTAAAAATGAACCGCTCCAGAGTACTGAACAATAAATATATTTTTTTTCTCACTGCAAATTATAGGGACAAGGTCAGGACTAAGAGAAAAAGATCATCCCAAAATAGGAAAATAGTATACCTTGTCAACACCATTGATATCAACATTGTGTCTGAGAAGCCTGTCCAAAAGATAAAACTCTCTTGAGGCAGCAAGACTGTGTAGAGGCAGCCATTTGCTCTAAAAGAAAAAAGGCAATACGATTGAGAGCATTACGTCGAAAAACTACATAAAAAATGAGAATATAAGTCAATAAAGTATAGCAATATATGAGCTTTGGATGATGACCCAAGCCATATGTGTATATGGTCTTTGCGGTACATTGAAGCGAGGGCTTTCGCATTTGCAGGTGCATATATAGGTCTATGCACCACTTTTTAGAACAACGATTTTCTATGAAGCTCTGCAACAAGACATGAAGAATAAACTGCCTAGAAGAGAGTGAAGGATATGATCAGTAGCGCCATTGACCTACAGTCTCATAAACTATCTCCGAGTTACCCATGATACAAAAATAAAAAGGAAAAAAAAATGATGAATCATGCTTTCAGACAGAGAGTCAAAACCTTCTAGGAAGGAGCTTGAAATGCAGAAGTGATTGTTTCTTGCAATTCATCCAGGTAATGAGGTAGCACAGGACCAGCATAGGCGTTGGTTAAAACTAAAACTTTCAGGTGGTACTCTAATGATGCCTCCAGAGCTGGTGAAAGTGTTGCCTGCAAGTATATTACAGTTTGAAACTGGACAACAAAACTCTTAACATGATACCTACAAACCTTGGTAGGGATGCAACAGAAGCCCCTCATTTTCCAAAATTTCTGGTTGGAGTTCCTTCAAGAGAGGAGGTTATGGTCGTTAAGATTGGCTTAATAAGGTGGACTGCAGCTTCTTCAGGATCAGAATGAACACATGCACAACAGAGAAGCCCGACCTCCGCGGTAGCTCCGGGAAGGATATTCGCATGCGGGATAGGAAGGGCTAGGAGCTTTTGGGAGAGGAGATGGGAGTGGGGAGTGGGGAGTGGGGAGTGGGGAGCGGCAGAGGAGGCGGAGGCGGCAGAGGTGGCCGCAGGGGGGGCGGTGGGCGGGGGAGCGGATGGGGAAACCTTCCTTCTTGACGGGCCAGAGGAGTCAGCGTTGTTCGCGACGTCGGCAGAGGAGCCGACGTTGTTCGCGGGGCTGGCAGAGGAGCCGGTGTTCTTTGCGGGGCTGGTGGAGGAGTCGGCGTGGGGCTGTAGGAGGAGACAAAGTTGATTGGGCGGGGGTGGATCCGGCGCAGAACAACTTGAGCGCGTGTGCGGGAAAGGTTGGATCGGGGGCTTCTAGGAGAGGGGAAGGGAGCGAGGAGCGGCAAAGGTGGCGGAGGCGGCAAAGGTGGCCGCAGGGGAGGCGGAGCAAATGGGGAAACCTTGCTTCTTGACGGGATAGAGGAGTTGGCGTTGTTCGCAGGGCTGGCGCAGGAGCCGGCGTGGGGCTGGCGAAAGAGACAACGTTGACTGGGCGGGGTGGATCCGGCGCAGCAAAAATTGATTGCGCGTGCTGGAGAGGAGGGATTGAGGACTTCTGTGAGAGGGGAATGGAGTGTGGAGCAACAGAGGCGGTGGAGGCGATAGAGGTGGCCGCAGGGGAGGCAGTGGCCGGGGGAGCGGACAAGGAAAGCTCCTTAATGGGGCAGAGGATGCTGGGTTGGGCAAGGGTTTGGGATGGTGGGTTTCTGAGATGGACGATTCGAAGAGCGGGGTTTGGAATTTTTTTTTTTTTTGTTTTTTTCCTTTCTTGCAAGCGAAGCAAACGCGCGGGATTGTGGATGTAAGACCCGACCTTTATTTTGAGCTTTTCCCCTTTGTATATCACTTTTGACGGTCCGACTGAGGGTTTATTTTTCGTTTTTTTCCGGACAGTCCGTCGGGGCTCGCGGGCATTATTAGGCGGAAGAGCTCGCGAAACGGAGAACGGGAGTGCAGTCGGATTCGAATTCCGACTTCCGGTTCTCCCAAAATTTATTTTCAAAGTTGGACCCCCCTTTTAGGTGCTCCGGGAACCATGCTGGTGACTTGCACGGAAATCGAGGTAATCCTGACCCCTTATTTGATTTGTCTGTGGTGTTGGATGGTGACTCGGGGATTTAACCCTTCGACCCGCTTGGCTCCTTAATCCGGTTAGGTCAGACGAATTGATTTAAAGGGAAAAGCGAGCAGAGATAAGGATCCCCACCCCTACGTGATTTGGACGTTCGAGCAAGGAGAGGAAGAGGAACCCTAATTTTCCCCGCTTGCGGTCCAAGGTGCGGCGCAAAGCTTCTTCGGGGATCTCCGGACGAAGGCGGGCAATCCCTCTTCCTCCATTTTCCCTCGCGAATCAAGGTGAGTTTTTTGGAGGTTTCTTGATTCACGTTTTTCATGTAAGGGATCATTTCGTGGGGTTGGGTGATCGGGGGTTTTCGCCGCCGCCGCCGGACACGAGGCAATAGCCGCCACTGCCGCCGCGCGGGCCGCCGCCGCCGGTGGGGCGCCGCGCGGGCACCGCCCGCAGGCTGGCACCGCGCGGACAGGTGCCGCGCGGGCCCCCTGCAGGCGGGGCGCCACGCGGAAGGCGCGCTACGCGGGCACCGCCCGTAGGCTGGCACCGCGCGGACAGGTGCCGCGCGGGCCGCCTGCAGGCGGGGCGCCACGCGGCAGGCGCGCTGCGCGGGCACCGCCCGCAGGCTGGCACCGCGCGGACAGGTACCGCGCGGGCCGCCTGCAGGCGGGGCGCCGCGCGGCAGGCGCGCTGCACGGGCACCGCCTGCAGGCTGGCACCGCCCGCAGGCTGGCACCGCCCGCAGGCTGGCACCGCGCGAACAGGTACCGCGCGGGCCGCCTGCAGGCGGGGCGCCGCGTGGCAGGCGCGCTGCACGGGCACCGCCCACAGGCTGGCACCGCGCGGACAGGTGCCGCGCGGGCCGCCTGCAGGCGGGGCGCCGCGCGGCAAGCACGCCGTGCGGGCGCTGCCTGCGGGAGGGCGCCGCGCGGCTCCATGCCCGCGCGGCCGCGGCTGGTGCCGCGCGGGCGGGCGCCCGCGCGGCGGCGGTGCATGCCGCGCGGGGCCTTGCCCGCGCGGCTGCGGTTTGTGCCGCGCGCGCGGGCGCCCGCGCGGCGGCGGCAGCGCGTGCCGCGCGGGCGCCCGCGCGGCGGCGGCAGCGCGTGCCGCGCGGGGCCCATGCCCGCGCGGCCGCGGCTAATGCCGCGTGGACGGGCGCCCGCGCGGTTGCAGCGCGTGCCGCGCGGGGTCGGTGCCCGCGCAGCCGCGGCAAGTGCCGCACGGGGCCGGCGCCCGCGCGGCCGCAGCTTGTGCCGTGCGGGGCTAAGGTCCGCACGGTTGCGGAGGGTGCCGCGCGGGGTTGGTGCCCGCGCGGCCGCGGCTTGCACCGCGCGGGGCTAGGGCCCGCGCGGTCACGGCAAATGCCACGCGGGGCTGGTGCCCGCGCGGCTATACGACCCGCAACGCCGCGGGGGCGGCCGCGTCGCTCGACGCGCGTGGGCGCCACCGCCGGGTCAAGTTGTCATTAGTGTTTTTGAGTTGTTGGGCTCGGTTTATCCACTATTATATTTCTGATCTGACCACGACTCTTTTGGGGACTACTTCTTGGTCCGGGCGTCAACAGAGAGCAAGGTTCGGTCTCCCGGGTGCACGTTTCGCATAATCGAGGTGGGTAGGTTTGGTTAATACCGGCGTGGTGTCGTTCCCGAATATTCGTTTGGATAAAGTAGATCTGTTTGGTAATTTGACTAACCCCATAGCATGTGAATCCCTTTTATTATGTTAATCAAAGCGGCTACAGTCGCAAGATCGTCATACTATTCTAATCAAAGCGGCTGCGGTCGTAAGATCGTTGTACCATTCTAACCAAAGCGGCTGAGGTCGCAACATGTTTACACTCATATTGCTTACACGCACACCGGCAGTTTGGCCACTGCGCAGGGTGTATTTTTTCGGAAAGATGGTAACGTTGTTTTACCCGTGTACCCCACAAGGAGAGGTTAGTGGGGACCCCTCAAGGAGAGGCGACTGCTACTTGGGCAGTGGAGGGGTTGGAGGCACCAAGAAAGTGAGTACGGTATTCTGGGGTTGGAGCCCAGCTTGGTACGGTATTCTGGGGTTGGAGCCCAGCTTGGTACAGTATTCTGGGGTTGGAGCCCAGCTTGGTACGGTATTCTGGGGTTGGAGCCCAGCTTGGTACGGTATTCTGGGGTTGGAGCCCAGCTTGGTACGGTATCCTGGGGTTGGAGCCCAGCTTGGTACGGTATTCTGGGATTGGAGCCCAGCTTGGTACGGTATTCTGGGGTTGGTGCCCAACTTGTTTTGTGACAGGGATTTAGCGGGACATGAGGGGGAAGTAAATGCTCCGGTGTATCGGTTTGTCTTTTCAGTTGTTGCATTTACTGTTTATATCTACTTTATCAGTCACTGACAACCCACACTGTGACAGGACCGAGTAGGGGTGGAATTCGGGACGACGGTGAGGCATCAGTTAGAGGACCCTAGCCATGAGGGCTAGTAAACGATACGTTATTTTCTTTAATCTTAGTTATTTCTTTATACTATGGTTGTCACGCCCCGGGGGGTTTGGTTTAGCGGAAACGATTCATGAAAGTCGAATATTTGGCGTGTAAATTTTTTTTGTTTAAAAGAGAACCCCTCTTCCCGGGCACGTGCCCAGACCCGCCACACATACAGGGTCACTCTGCAAACGGACAGAGTCTCCCCTGTACGTGCACGGCGTAAGCGTTCAGAACATGTTCCAACAAACACAGCCCATCAATCACAGCAATTAACCAGCATTCTAAACTAATAACAGAAGAACGTATGGCCGATCAATTTGGAAAGGATAAATCCACAGTTTTGAAAGAGCGTCTACCCGGCGCTTACGTTTTGAAAGCTAGTTTCAAAATTAGCATAAATCCACAAGGTTTGAAAGCGGCGCCCACCCGACACCAAGTTTTGAAATCCCTTTCGCAATCCATAAATCCACAGGGTTTTGAAACCAGTGCCCACACGACACTTAGGTTTTTAAAATGGTTTTCGCAATCTTTTCTTTGGCTTCTGTTTTTTTTGATTTTCAAATGGCCAATAGACATAGAAGGAAAAGTAACGTACAAGGGCGCTATATGCAACCCGCACCGACATCCACGTCGACCCCACGAGGGTATCGCGAACCTCTCACATAACTACAATGCAATGAAAAGCGAGAAATAAAAGAATAAATACAGTCCAGGGTCCCCAGCGACCCAGCTGCTCCTGCCCCGTCCTCACGACCGCCTACCTCTCCCCCCGTCTGGACCCTGTCACGAAGTGGGATGTCAGTGACGCAAGAAAAATAGTAGAGCAGGAGAATATAATGAAACAAACCGTGAAGATAACCGGAGCAACCACCCTCCCAAAGAGGAAGGCAACCTGTACACCTGCCTCCAGAAATACCCGGACACGTCGGACAACTAAACCGACGGCCCGTACCGTACCTGCAGAAACCCGACCACGCCGGACAACTAAACCGACGGGTCGCACCGCTCGCACCTCGGCGCCTCAACCCCACCACTAATAAGGGGCCCCACTACGTCACCTCGTGGGTATACACGGGTCATAGACCACTTTTCCGGAAAAGCGCACCCTTTGCGGTGGCCAAACCGCGGGTGCGCGTGTGGCAACCTCGAGCCAAGTAACCGTAACCACCATCATGTCAGTATCATAATATGAATAACAAGAGTAATGAGGTAAATGAGGTAAAGTGCATAATCGAAAACAAGGTAATATTGCGCGCACTCGAAGGTGGCCCGCTGACATATAAGGGTTAAAAGAAGAACACCGTCGGCAATCGACGCTAACCATTATTGCGAACCCACTAACATGCATAAGCTGTCGCCCGTCATTATGTAACCCCAGTACACTTAGAATAGACCCCGCCCAATTTGATAGAATTTAGAGGCTAGGAATAAAGTAAAAACAACCCACCTGTCGCTAGTAGCAAAACCACGCTCGGCTCCCCGCGTCCCGGCGCGCTCCCCTAAGCTGCAAAACGGGATCCCCGGGCGGGGAGGTCAAGAACCTTTAAACGCGAAGTAAGGAAAAGCCCCAATACTGGCCGGCCCCCCGACGGCAGCAACCGAATCCCCCCCCACGCGCCGCGTCCTGTCCGCGCGGCGCCCCGCATGCGCGGCTGCCCCGCGCGGCGCCCCGCATGCGGGTGCCCCGCACGGCACCCCCGCATGCGCGGGCTGCACCGCGCGGTGCCGCCGCATGCGCGGGCTGCCCCGCGCGGCGCCCCGCATGCGCGGGTTGCACCGCGCGGCGCCCCGCATGCGCGGCTGCCCCGCGCGGCGCCCCCGCATGCGGGTGCCCCGCACGGCACCCCGCATGCGCGGGCGGCCCCGCGCGGCGCCCCGCATGCGGGTGCCCCGCGCGGCGCCCCCGCATGCGCGGGTTGCACCGCGCGGCGCCCCGCATGCGCGGCTGCCCCGCGCGGCGCCCCCGCATGCGCGGGTTGCACCGCGCGGCGCCCCGCATGCGCGGCTGCCCCGCGCGGCGCCCCCGCATGCGGGTGCCCCGCACGGCACCCCGCATGCGCGGGCGGCCCCGCGCGGCGCCCCGCATGCGCGGGTCGCACCGCGCGGTGCCCCCGCATGCGCGGGCGGCCCCGCACGGCGCCCCGCATGCGGGCGCCCCGCGCGGCGCCCCCGCATGCGCGGGTCGCACCGCGCGGTGCCCCCGCATGCGCGGGCGGCCCCGCACGGCGCCCCGCGCGCGGGCGCCCCGCGCGGCGCCCCCGCATAGGCCTAGGGGACTAGTGAGTTGGGTTGGGTGAGCCCAATAAGTTGAGTGGGCTGCGGTCCACAATAGACTTAACGGCAAGAGGCCCAACAATAGACCCAACGACCAGGTGGGTTGAGTCCGGTCGAGATCTGTGGCGCTGTGTATGTACGCTTTAAGTGAATCGATTGCGTACCTCTAAAAGCTCGAGCTTTTGGGGTTAATGGTTGGCGCCAACGATCCGACATTTGTGACTTAGTGGTGTCACTGCTAAGAGAATTCAAGGGAATACTCGGAAGGGATGAGCTTACCGAGTAACAGGTGCTAGTCGATTGCGAGAAACTGAGAGTGCCGTCTTGGGGCACACCTGTTCTATTCGTACGGAAGAAGGACGGGAGTCTACGATTGTGCATCGACAATCGGGGAATAGATAAAGTCATAGTATAGAACAAATACCCCTCACCTTGGATTGATGACCTATTCGACCAACTACCAGGAGCGACGGCGTCTTCAAAGATTGATTGTGACGCCCCACTTCCCGGGGGGTCACCCATCCTAGAACTACTCTAGCTCTAGCACGCTTAACTCTCATGTTCCTCTTGGATCTTGCTACTATCCAAAATGCTATAGCCGGGTTAGAGATTTAGTCCTATTATAACATTTATATAGAGGACTAATCCAAATTCCGGGGGTGTCACATTCTTCCCCCCTTTAAGCCCTGACGTCCACGTCAGGCTCAAGCACACTCACAAGCACCAGGCGATGTGAGACTTGTCTCGCTAGCCTTAGCCGACCTTGTGAGGAGCTGCACTCCACTCACAACGGTCATTAGCCGGGGAGCCTCGCTCTACCCGCTATATAACCCTGGCTCAGCCGAGACTCATCTCACATTTCCGGCTGGTGAATGGCTCTGGTACCAACTGTGACGCCCCACTTCCCAGGGGGTCACCCATCCTAGAACTACTCTAGCTCTAGCACGCTTAACTCTTCTGGTCCTCTTGGATCTTGCTACCATCCAAAATGCTATAGCCGGGTTAGAGATTTAGTCCTATTATAACATTTATATAGAGGACTAATCCAAATTCCGGGGGTGTCACATTGATCTACTGTCCGGCTATCGCCAGGTTAGAGTCCGGAGAGATGACGTACCGAAACAGTCCTTCGAACTCGGTATGGTCATTACGAGTTTACGGTTATACCGTTTGGACTCATTGTCGCTCCAGCGGTGTTCATGAAAGTGATTAACAGGATCATGGAACCTTTCTTAGACCAGTATGTAGTGTTCTTTATAGATGACATCCCGATCTACGCTCGCACAGACAAAGAGCACGAGGAACACTTGCGAGTGATCCTCCAGACCCTCCGTTACCAGAAAGTGTATGCCAAACTCAAAAGGGGTGAGTTCTGGCTCTGCGAGGTAGACTTGCTGGGACACATAGTCTCAGTGTCGGGAATAGTGGAGGACCCGAGGAAGATAGAATCCGTGACCGACTGGGCTCGACCAACGACGGGGATAGAAATCCGAAGCTTTCTAGGACTGGCGGGGTACTACAGACGTTTCGAGGAAGACTGTCACGACCCGGGACCGACAATTTGGACGGTTCGGGCACGCCGACAGACCCGCCAATCGGGCACGACCTCACGCTACCCGAAAGGAACGGTAACAACCATCTCGAGTCAAAACAATGCTTATGATGAGATATAATATCAGAGTAAGATCACTACTAATTTAAAACTTTCATTCAATAAACGAATAGTTTAAGCCGATATGAAAGCATGATAAGAATGAACCATAATAAACTTTATTACATTTTACATCTCTCGACTTGCAAATAAGTTATTACAATTCTTTTACATCATTTCCTCACCATACAAGGTTCACTCAAGAAATATAAAAATGGGATACCTCTGCTAGACCCTCTAGGTCTCTATGCTGCTGGGCCCTTGCGCCTGACGTATACCTCGCCGTCTGCCTCTGAACCGTCGCGATCGCTGCATCCATACCTGAACCTGTGGGGGGGGGCACCCAAGGGGTGTGAGAACTCCTGACAGAGTTCCCAGTGGGTTCAACCACCGAGAAAAAGTGTCCTACACCACTTGGTCCAATGGAAGCAATAATAATAGTGCTAGGAAACTAAAAATCTCAATATCAAAATGCGGCTATGCAATATACATGATCACTACACTATCTGTGTGTACTCATCGACCCAGCACTACTCTGTCTAGTCATACTAGGCTACTAAGCACCAACTCGGCCGCTATGCCGCTGTTCACAGGGTTAAACTAACCCGGCCACCTTGGCCACTCTAATTTCTCTTTATTCTTTAAATTCTGGTGCTTTAGTTCAAGTTAACCCTCATAAACTCTTATCCAACGGGCCCGAGCCCGGTAGTCCTGTTACCATCAGATAAGATTCCAAGGTTGCCGATAACACCCGCGAGTGTTACCCCGTCCTACGAAGTAAATGTGTTCTTCGGGCCACCAGCTATCGGAGAGGGGGCTGCCCTTTACGTCCGATCCAGGTGCGCCCGGGGAGAGGGCAAGCCCTTTTCTTCCCACAGAACCACATTTCAACCTTCGAAGGACGCCCGTTTTATTATCTTTTCTTATCTTTCATTTCCGTTCCTTTGGGCACTCAGCACCTTTTCTGCACCTTACGCATTTGTCTTTATCTTTACTTTTAAGCACTTGCTTTTCTTTTCTTTCTCACTCGAGCCTTTAGCTCACATTGCCACTGGCAATTATTATCACTCTTTCCTTTGGGCATTTAGCTCTTTGCTTTCATTTTAAGCCTTTCGAAAGTACCTCGTCCGACGGGTCACTGCCCAGGGAGTCCTGCTCCACTTGACGAGTCCCAAATTCGAAGGCGTCATTTACATTCTCTTTATGCTCTTAGCCACTTTTAGCTTGCTTTTAACTTGAAACCTTTCGAAAGTACCTCGTCCGACGGGCCACTGCCCAGGGAGTCCTGCTCCGCTTGACGAGTCTCAAATTCGAAGGTGCTATTTACATTTTCTTTATCTTTAAGCAATTTGCTTGTCTTGCTTATTAACCAAGTTTTAGCTCTATCTTGAGCGATTTGCTTGTCTTGCTTATTAACCAAGTTTCTCATCCCTTACCCTAGGTCTTGCCTCACGGGTAACTAGAGGGTCTCCTGGACTCTTTAAACATTTCTCTTTCATTTTATTTAACTTCCAATTGAGGTTGAAGTTATTGTCCATTTGCCCAGACACCCTATGACTCTCTAGGGTTATATTTGTTTGATTCTTTAACTTTGGGATCCTGTCCCACTTTCCTGATTCCTCACTGAGTCCTAGAGTTAACTCAACTCTATTTTTCTGTTCCACTTTAACTTAGAGTTGCACTGACTCTAATTTCTTGTCTGTGAGTTTAAACTCCTCTGTTTCACCTTAGGTTCTCTTTACCTAAGTTCGATGTCATACTCATCCTAGAGTCCTTGACTCTATGTTGATCACTCTATCCAGTGTCCTTAGGTTATTACCTAAGACAATGCCACTTGTCCAACCCTAGGATGATCTCCTAAGTTTTGATGTCACTCAGTGAACCCTGAAACTAGGTTTTCTCCTAGTCTTACTACCAACATGTTCACTTTCCTTATGTCACATGATTCCTAGGGTTATACCCTAACATGATCACAATCATCAATGGCTAATTACTTTCATGCATGCAATTATGTTCATCTCATTTATAAAATAGTATCTACCTCTAAGCATGCATCTTTATCATATATCTTTTGGCAACCAGCAGTTGCACTTTTCATCTGTGTCCTTTTACACATGCCCCATTTAATCCTCTATCGCTGGCAACCAACAGTTGCACTTTCCATCTGTATCCATTTACACAGGCAATCATAATCATAATTACCTAACGCCTCTAGCAGGCAACTATCATGCTTCGAATCGAAAAGCAAAGGAGCAAGGGGAGAGATCACCCAATTTCGGCAGAATTCCCCACCATGTAGTGTCCCCGATTTCCCTTCATATCTCCACACTTTATCACTATTCTTCCAATTGCTTGTAGACACTTGCAATTGGCCTCCACGCGGCTCCACTTTGTACCTCGAGCTTGCACACAAAACGGAGCATGCTTCTCTTAAGGTTGCACGTAAAACGGGGCATGTCTTTTCTAACCCTGCACGCAAAACAGTGCATACTATTAGTGACGGCACGCAAAACGGTGCGCGACAACACAACCTGCACGCAAAACGGAGCACGTACCCCATATTGGCACGCAAAATGGTGCGCGCTCCACTGTAGGGTTGCACGTAAAACGATGCACCTTCATCTAGTCCTGTACGCAAAACAAGATGCATTGTTAGAACCTGCACGTAAAACGGTGCGCGACAACGCGAACTAAACGCGAAACGGTGCACGTACCTCGAAACTGCACGCAAAACGGTGCACATCTGACTGTGGGGTTGCACGCAAAACGGTGCACATTCATCCAGTCCTGTACGCAAAACGAGAGGCATTGTTAGAACCTGCACGCAAAACGGTGCGCGACAACGCGAACTGCACGCGAAACGGTGCACGTACCTCGAAACTGCACGCAAAATGGTGCACATTTCTGTTCCAACTTTGCACGTAAAACGGTGCGCGTCTTTCGAGTTTGCACCCAAAACAGTGCGCGTTCGTCGAGTCCGCACGCAAAACGGTGCATGTCCTTTGCGAGTTTGCATGCAAAACGAGGCGCGCCCAAAACGCCCGCAAAACTCGAGCAGTAAAACGGCACAGTAAAACTTGGTCCCTAACACGCATGTAGGCATGGGAGTCAAATCCAAAATCCAAAAGGAAACCTTAAAACTGTGCCAAAAATACCGCAAAACGACATACGGGGCCTTACCTCGACAATGCCGTGTCGTCCATCGCGTCCATTAGCCCCTTTGGAGCACCTTGCGCGCTCCACGGAGTCCACGGCGCGCTCGTGCGCCCTCGAAAACCCCAGCAAAAATCGCCCTCCTCCCCTCCCCGCGCGCTCGGGTGAAGCCAGAAAGGGAAAAAAGGAGGAAAAGGAGTCGTTTCGGGCCTTTATAGGCCGTTTCCGAACTTTCGGGCGCACCTTTCGGGCGCCCGAAATCTTTCGGGCGGCTACAGTAAAAGCCCCCGCCGCGGTCCACGAGTCCACGCCGCGCCACCTCAGCGCCACGTCACCATGCTCGGCCAATCGTGGAATGACACGTGTCCCTGGACCCGTGCACCGTGACCAACGAAATGTGGCGGCCAATGGTTGGCCGCCACGTGGACCGCACTACCGCCTGTTCTGACGCCCGCCGCAGCGTCGCGTCGCGTCAGCGCGTCGCGTCGCGCTGACCGACGAACGGGAGGCCGACACGTGGCCGTCCCCGCTGACACGCGCCAGGCGCATCGCGCCTTCCCCGCGCACGCCAACGCTCCCCCGGTCAGAGCGACCAATAGGGAGGCGACACGTGGCCTGTCCCCGCTGACCGCTACAGTGCCCGCGCGCTTTCCCCGCGCACGCCTGCAGCCCTCGGTCGGAACGGCCAATGGCGAAGCGACACGTGGCGCTCCCCAGCCACCACGCGCGCCTCGCGCCGCGCGCCCATGCCTGGGGATCCGTGCCCACTGCCTCGGGATTCGTGCCAACGCCTCGGGATCCGTGCCAACTCGGGATTCGGGCGCTGCTACAGTAACTTTCGGGCACAACCTCAATCC
>CM055067.1:32792147-32805079 GCA_029204045.2 Tillandsia leiboldiana | reverse complement strand
GAGGTAAATTAAGTTAAATTGTGGCTGCCCGTCAATTTGAGCGAAAACCGGCAGAAACGGCAAGACGGACGAAAACGGGCGAAACTGGGCTTGGGGCCCAAGTTTCCGGCGCCCGAAGTAGGAACCGGGCGCCCGAAAATACTGTAGCAGAGCCGGCTTTCTTTGCACTGTAGCGAACCCGGTTCGGCTTCGGGCGGACGGGTTACTTTAGCAGCCCCGGACCGTATTGAGGCTGTGCCCGAAAGTTACTGTAGCAGCGCCCGAATCCCAGTTGGCACGGATCCCGAGGCGTTGGCACGAATCCCGAGGCAGTGGGCACGGATCCCCAGGCATGGGCGCGCGGCGCGAGGCGCGCGTGGTGGCTGGGGAGCGCCACGTGTCGCTTCGCCATTGGCCGGTCCGACCGGGGCTGCAGGCGTGCGCGGGGAAAGCGCGCGGCACTGTAGCGGTCAGCGGGTACAGGCCACTGTCCCTCCCCCATATTGTCGCTCTGACCGGGGGAGCGTTGGCGTGCGCGGGAAGGCGCGATGCGCCTGGCGCGTGTCACGGGGACGGCCACGTGTCGGCCTCCCGTTCGTCGTCAGCGCGACGCGACGCGCTGACGCGACGCGACGCTGCCAGCGGGCGTCAGAACAGCCGGTAGTGCGGTCCCACGTGGCGGCCAACCATTGGCCGCCACATTTCGTGGGTCCCGGTGCACGGGTCCAGGGACACGTTCATGCCACGTTGGCCGAGCATGGTGACGTGGCGCTGAGGTGGCGCGGCGTGGACTCGTGGACCGCAGGCGGGGGCTTTACTGTAGCCGCCCGAAAGATTTCGGGCGCCCGAAAGGTGCGCCCGAAGTTCGGAAACGCCTATAAAAGGCCCGAAACGACCCTTTTCCTCCTTTTTTTCCCTTTCTGGCTTCACCCGAGCGCGCGGGAGGGGAGAGGGCGATTTTTGCTGGGTTTTCGAGGCGCACGAGCGCGCCGTGGACTCCGTGGAGCGCGCAAGGTGCTCCAAAGGGCTAATGGACGCGATTGGACACAACGGCATTGTCGAGGTAAGGCCCCGTATGTCGTTTTCGGTATTTTTTTGGCACAGTTTTAAGGTTTCTTTTGGATTTTGGATTTGACTCCCAGTGCCTACATGCGTGTTAGGGACCAAGTTTACTGTGCCGTTTTACTGCTCGAGTTTTGCGGGCGTTTTGGGCGCGCCTCGTTTTGCAGCAAACTCGCAAAGGACATGCACCGTTTTGGCGTGCGGACTCGACGAACGCGCACTGTTTTGGGTGCAAACTCGAAAGACCGCACCGTTTTACGTGCAAAGTTGAACAGAAATGTGCACCCATTTTGCGTGCAGTTTCGAGGTACGTGCACCGTTTCGCGTGCAGTTCGCGTTGTCGCGCACCGTTTTGCGTGCAGGTTCTAACAATGCCGCTCGTTTTGCGTACAGGACTGGATGAATGTGCCCGTTTTGCGTGCAACCCCACAGTCAGATGTGCACCGTTTTTTGCGTGCAGTTTCGAGGTACGCACCGTTTCGCGTTTAGTTTCGCGTTGTCGCGCACGAGTTTTAACGTGCAGTTCTAACATGCATCTTGTTTTGCGTACAGGACTAGATGAAGGTGCATCGTTTTAACGTGCAACCCTACAGTGGAGCGGCACCATTTTGCGTGCCAATAGGGGGTACGTGCTCCGTGTTGCGTGCAGGTTGTGTTTGTCGCGCACCGTTTTCGTGCCGTCACTAATAGTATGCACTTTTTTGCGTGCAGGGTTAGAAAAGACATGCCCCGTTTTACGTGCAACCTTAAGAGAAGCATGCTCCGTTTTGTGTGCAAGCTCGGGTACAAAGTGGAGCCGCGTGGAGGCCAATTGCAAGTGTCTACAAGCATTGGAAGAATAGTGATAAAGTGTGGAGATATGAAGGGAATCGGGGACACTACATGGTGGGAATTCTGCCGAAATTGGGTGATCTCTCCCCTTGCTCCCTTTGCTTTTCGATTCGAAGCATGATAGTTGCCTGCTAGAGGCGTTAGGTAATTATGATTATGATTGCCTGTGTAAATGGATACAGATGGAAAGTGCACTGTTGGTTGCCAGCGATAGAGATTAAATGGCATGGTGTAAAGGACACAGATGAAAAGTGCACTGCTGGTTGCCAAAGATATATGATAAAGATGCATGCTTAGAGGTAGATACCTATTTTATAAATGAGATGACATAATTGCATGCATGAAGTAATTAGCCATTGATGATTGTGTCATGTTAGGGTATAACCCTGGAATCATGTGACATAAGGAAAGTGACCATGTTTGGTAGTAAGACTAGGAGAAAACCTAGTTTCAGGTTCACTGAGTGACATCAAAACTTAGGATATCATCCTAGGGTTGGACAGTGGCATTGTCTTAGGTATAACCTAAGGCACTGGATAGAGTGATCAACATAGAGTCAAGGACTCTAGGATGAGTGACATCGAACTTAGGTAAGAGAACCTAAGGTGAAACAGAGGAGTTTAAACTCACAGACAAGAAATTAGAGTCAGTGCAACTCTAAGTTAAAGTGGAACAGAAAAATAGAGTTGAGTTAACTCTAGACTCAGTGAGGAATCAGGAAAGTGGGACAGGATCCCAAAGTTAAAGAATCAACAAATATAACCCTAGAGAGTCATAGGGTTCTGGCAAAGGACAATAACTTCAACCTCAATTGGAAGTTAAATAAAGAAAGAGAATGTTTAAAAGTCCAGGAGACCCTCTAGTTACCCGTGGAGGCAAGACCTAGGGTAAGGGATGAGAACCTTGGTTAATAAGCAAGACAAGCAAATCGCTCAAGATAGAGCTAAAACTTGGTTAATAAGCAAGACAAGCAAATTGCTTAAAGATAAAGAAAATGTAAATAGCACCTTCGATTTGAGACTCGTCAAGCGGAGCAGGACTCCCTGGGCGTGGCCCGTCGGACGAGGTACTTTCGAAAGGTTTCAAGTTAATAGCAGCTAAAAGTGGCTAAGAGCATAAAGAGAATGTAAATGGCGCCTTCGAATGGGACTCGTCAAGTGGAGCAGGACTCCCTGGGCAGTGACCCGTCGGACGAGGTACTTTCGAAAGGCTTAAAATGAAAGCAAGAGCTAAATGCCCAAAGGAAAGAGTGATAATATTGCCAGTGGCAATGTGAGCTAAAGTCTCGAGTGAGAAAGAAAAGAAACAAGTGCTTAAAAGTAAAGATAAGACAAATGCGTAAGGTGCAGAAAAGGGGCTGAGTGCCCAAAGGAACGGAAATGAAAGATAAGAAAAGATAATAAAACGGGCGTCCTTCGAAGTTGAAATGTGGTTCTGTGGGAAGAAAGGGCTTGCCCTCTCCCCCGGCGCACCTGGATCGGACGTAAAGGGCAGCCCCCTCTCCGATAGCTGGTGGCCCGAAGAACACATTACTTCGTAGTACGGGGTAACTCGCGGGTGTTATCGGCAACCTTGGAATCTTATCTGATGGTAACAGGACTACCGGGCGGGCCCGTTGGATAAGAGTTATGAGGTTACTTGAACTAAAGCACCAATTTAAAGAATAAAGAGAAATCATAGTGGCCAAGGTGGCCGGTTAGTTTAACCCTGTGAACACGGCATAGCGGCCGCGAGTGGTGCTTAGTAGCCTAGTATGACTAGACAGAGTAGTGCTGGGTCGATGAGTACACACAGATAGTGTAGTGATCATGTATTTGCATAGCCGCATTTTGATATTGAGATTTTTAGTTTCCTAGCACTATTATTATTGCTTCCATTGGACCAAGTGGTGTAGGACACTTTTTTCTCGTGGTTGAACCCACTGGGAACTCTGTCAGGAGTTCTCACACCCCTTGGGTGCCCCCCCCCCACAGTTTCAGTATGGATGCAGCGATCGCGACGGTTCAGAGGCAGACGGCGAGGTATACGTCAGGCGCAAGGGCCCAGCAGCATAGAGACCTAGAGGGTCTAGCAGAGGTATCCCATTTTTTATATTTCTTGAGTGAACCTTGTATGGTGAGGAAATGATGTAAAAGAATTGTAATAACTTTTTGCAGTCGAGAGATGTAAAATGTAATAAAGTTTATTATGGTTCATTCTTATCATGCTTTCATATCGGCTTAAACTATTCGTTTATTGAATGAAAGTAAATATAGTAGTGATCTTACTCTGATATTATATCTCATCATAAGCATGTTTTGACTCGAGATGGTTGTTACCGTTCCTTTCGGGTAGCGTGAGGTCGTGCCCGATTGGCGGGTCTGTCGGTCGTGCCCGAACCGTCCAAATTGTCGTCCCCCGGGTCGTGACAGTCTTCCTCGAAACGTCTGTAGTACCCCCCGCCAGTCCTAGAAAGCTTCGATTTCTATCCCCGTCGTTGGTCGAGCCCAGTCGTCACGGATTCTATCTTCCTCGGGTCCTCCACTATTCCCGACACTGAGACTATGTGTCCCCGCAAGTCTAACTCGCAGAGCCAGAACTCACCCCTTTTGAGTTTGGCATACACTTTCTGGTAACGGAGGGTCTGGAGGATCACTCGCAAGTGTTCCTCGTGCTCTTTGTCTGTGCGAGCGTAGATCGGGATGTCATCTATAAAGAACACTACATACTGGTCTAAGAAAGGTTCCATGATCCTGTTAATCACTTTCATGAACACCGCTGGAGCGACAATGAGTCCAAACGGTATAACCGTAAACTCGTAATGACCATACCGAGTTCGAAGGACTGTTTCGGTACGTCATCTCTCCGGACTCTAACCTGGCGATAGCCGGACAGTAGATCAATGTGACACCCCCGGAATTTGGATTAGTCCTCTATATAAATGGTATAATAGGACTAAATCTCTAACCCGGCTATAGCCTTTTGGATGGTAGCAAGATCCAAGAGGAACAGAGAGTTAAGCGTGCTAGAGCTAGAGTAGTTCTAGGATGGGTGACCCCCTGGGAAGTGGGGCGTCACAGTTGGTACCAGAGCCATTCACCAGCCGGAAATGTGAGATGAGTCTCGGCTGAGCCAGGGTTATATAGCGGGTAGAGCGAGGCTCCCCGGCTAATGACCGTTGTGAGTGGAGTGCAGCTCCTCACAAGTCGGCTAAGGCTAGCGAGACAAGTCTCACATCGCCTGGTGCTTGTGAGTGTGCTTGAGCCTGACGTGGACGTCAGGGCTTAAAGGGGGGAAGAATGTGACACCCCGGAATTTGGATTAGTCCTCTATATAAATGTTATAATAGGACTAAATCTCTAACCCGGCTATAGCATTTTGGATAGTAGCAAGATCCAAGAGGAACATGAGAGTTAAGCGTGCTAGAGCTAGAGTAGTTCTAGGATGGGTGACCCCCCGGGAAGTGGGGCGTCACAATCAATCTTTGAAGACGCCGTCGCTCCTGGTAGTTGGTCGAATAGGTCATCAATCCAAGGTGAGGGGTATTTGTTCTATACTATGACTTTATCTATTCCCCGATTGTCGATGCACAATCGTAGACTCCCGTCCTTCTTCCGTACGAATAGAACAGGTGTGCCCCAAGACGGCACTCTCAGTTTCTCGCAATCGACTAGCACCTGTTACTCGGTAAGCTCATCCCTTCCGAGTATTCCCTTGAATTCTCTTAGCAGTGACACCACTAAGTCACAAATGTCGGATCGTTGGCGCCAACCATTAACCCCAAAAGCTCGAGCTTTTAGAGGTACGCAATCGATTCACTTAAAGCGTACATACACAGCGCCACAGATCTCGACCGGACTCACCCACCTGGTCGTTGGTCTATTGTTGGGCCTCTTGCCGTTAAGTCTATTGTGGACCGCAGCCCACTCAACTTATTGGGCTCACCCAACCCAACTCACTAGTCCCCTAGGCCTATGCGGGGGCGCCGCGCGGGCGCCCCGCGCGCGGGGCGCCCGTGCGGGGCCGCCCGCGCATGCGGGGCACCGCGCGGTGCGACCCGCGCATGCGGGGCGCCGCGCGGGGCGCCCGCATGCGGGGCGCCGTGCGGGGCCGCCCCGCGTGCGGGGGCACCGCGCGGTGCGACCCGCGCATGCGGGCGCCGCGCGGGGCCGCCCGCGCATGCGGGGTCCGTGCGGGGCACCCGCATGCGGGGGGCCCGCGGGGCAGCCGCGCATGCGGGCGCCGCGCGTGCAAACCCGCGCATGCGGGGCGCCGCGCGGGCAGCCGCGCATGCGGGGCGCCGCGCGGTGCAACCCGCGCATGCGGGGGCGCCGCGCGGGGCACCCGCATGCTGGGCGCCGCGCGGGGCCGCCCGCGCATGCGGGGTGCCGTGCGGGGCACCCGCATGCGGGGGCCCGCGCGGGCAGCCGCGCATGCGGGGCGCCGCGCGTGCAACCCGCGCATCGGGGCGCCGCGCGGGGCAGCCCGCGCATGCGGCGCACCGCGCGGTGCAGCCCGCGCATGCGGGGGTGCCGTGCGGGGCACCGCATGCGGGCGCCGCGCGGGGCAGCCGCGCATGCGGGCGCCGCGCGGACAGGACGGCGGCGCGCGTGGGGGGGATTCGGTTGCTGCCGTCGGGGGGCCGCCAGTATTGGGGCTTTTCCTTACTTCGCGTTTAAAGGTTCTTGACCTCCCCGCCCGGGGATCCCGTTTTGCAGCTTAGGGAAGCGCGCCGGGACGCGGGAGCCGAGCGTGGTTTTGCTACTAGCGACAGGTGGGTTGTTTTTTACTTTATTCCTAGCCTCTAAATTCTATCAAATTGGGCTGGGTCTATTCTAAGTGTACTGGGGTTACATAATGACGGGCGACAGCTTATGCATGTTAGTGGGTTCGCAATAATGGTTAGCGTCGATTGCCGACGGTGTTCTTCTTTTTAACCCTTATATGTCAGCGGGCCACCTTCGAGTGCGCGCAATATTACCTTGTTTTCGATTATGCACTTTACCTCATTTACCTCATTACTCTTGTTATTCATATTATGATACTGACATGATGGTGGTTACGGTTACTTGGCTCGAGGTTGCCACACGCGCACCCGCGGTTTGGCCACCGCAAAGGGTGCGCCTTTTCCGGAAAAGTGGTCTATGACCCGTGTATACCCACGAGGTGACGTAGTGGGGCCCCTTATTAGTGGTGGGGTTGAGGCGCCGAGGTGCGAGCGGTGCGACCCGTCGGTTTAGTTGTCCGGCGTGGTCGGGTTTCTGCAGGTACGGTACGGGCCGTCGGTTTAGTTGTCCGCGTGTCCGGTATTTCTGGAGGCAGTGTACAGGTTGCCTTCCTCTTTTGGAGGGTGGTTGCTCCGGTTATCTTCACGGGTTTTTTCATTATTCTCCTGCTCTACTATTTTTCTTGCGTCACTGACATCCCACTTCGTGACAGGGTCCAGACGGGGGAGAGGTAGGCGGTCGTGAGGACGGGGCAGGAGCAGCTGGGTCGCTGGGGACCCTGGACTGTATTTATTCTTTTATTTCTCGCTTTTCATTGCATTGTAGTTATGTGAGAGGTTCGCGATACCCTCGTGGGGTCGACGTGGATGTCGGTGCGGGTTGCATATAGCGCCCTTGTACGTTACTTTTCCTTCTATGTCTATTGGCCATTTGAAAATCAAAAAAAACAGAAGCCAAAGAAAAGATTGCGAAAACCATTTTAAAACCTAAGTGTCGTGTGGCACTGGTTTTCAAAACCCTGTGGATTTATGGATTGCGAAAGGGATTTCAAAACTTGGTGTCGGGTGGCGCCGCTTTCAAACCTTGTGGATTTATGCTAATTTTGAAACTAGCTTTCAAAACGTAGCGCCGGGTAGACGCTCTTTCAAAACTGTGGATTTATCCTTTCCAATTGATCGCCATACGTTCTTCTGTTATTAGTTTAGAATGCTGGTTAATTGCTGTGATTGATGGGCTGTGTTTGTTGGAACATGTTCTGAACGCTTACGCCGTGCACGTACAGGGGAGACTCTTCCGTTTGCAGAGTGACCCTGTATGTGTGGCGGGTCTGGGCACGTGCCCGGGAAGAGGGGTTCTCTTTTAAACAAAAAAAATTTACACGCCAAATATTCGACTTTCATGAATCGTTTCCGCTAAAACCAAACCCCCCGGGGCGTGACAACCATAGTATAAAGATAACTAAGATTAAAGAAAAACGTATCGTTTACTAGCCCTCATGGCTAGGGTCCTCTAACTGATGCCTCACCGTCGTCCCGAATTCCACCCCTACTCGGTCCTGTCACAGTGTGGGTTGTCAGTGACTGATAAAGTAGATATAAACAGTAAATGCAACAACTGAAAAGACAAACCGATACACCGGAGCATTTACTTCCCCCTCATGTCCCGCTAAATCCCTGTCACAAAACAAGTTGGCACCAACCCCAGAATACCGTACCAAGCTGGGCTCCAATCCCAGAATACCGTACCAACTGGGCTCCAACCCCAGGATACCGTACCAAGCTGGGCTCCAACCCCAGAATACCGTACCAAGCTGGGCTCCAACCCCAGAATACCGTACCAAGCTGGGCTCCAACCCCAGAATCTGTACCAAGCTGGGCTCCAACCCCAGAATACCGTACCAAGCTGGGCTCCAACCCCAGAATACCGTACTCACTTTCTTGGTGCCTCCAACCCCTCCACTGCCCAGTAGCAGTCGCCTCTCCTGAGGGGTCCCCACTAACCTCTCCTTGTGGGGTACACGGGTAAAACAACGTTACCATCTTTCCGAAAAAATACACCCCTGCGCAGTGGCCAAACTGCCGGTGTGCGTGTAAGCAATATGAGTGTAAACATGTTGCGACCTCAGCCGCTTTGGTTAGAATGGTACAACGATCTTACGACCGCAGCCGCTTTGATTAGAATAGTATGACGATCTTGCGACTGTAGCCGCTTTGATTAACATAATAAAAGGGATTCACATGCTATGGGGTTAGTCAAATTACCAAACAGATCTACTTTATCCAAACGAATATTCGGGAACGACACCACGCCGTTATTAACCAAACCTACCCACCTCGATTATGCGAAACGTGCACCCGGGAGACCGAACCTTGCTCTCTGTTGACGCCCGGACCAAGAAGTAGTCCCCAAAAGAGTCGTGGTCAGATCAGAAATATAATAGTGGATAAACCGAGCCCAACACCTCAAAAACACTAATGACAACTTGACCCGGCGGTGGCGCCCCACGCGCGCGTCGAGCGACGCGGCCGCGCCCCCGGCGTTGCGGGTCGTATAGCCGCGCGGGCACCAGCCCCGCGTGGCATTTGCCGTGACCGCGCGGGGCCCTAGCCCCGCGCGGTGCAAGCCGCGGCCGCGCGGGCACCAACCCCGCGCGGCACCTCCGCAACCGTGCGGACCTTAGCCCCGCACGGCACAAGCTGCGGCCGCGCGGGCGCCGGCCCCGTGCGGCACTTGCCGCGGCTGCGCGGGCACCGACCCCGCGCGGCACGCGCTGCAACCGCGCGGGCGCCCGTCCCACGCGGCATTAGCCGCGGCCCCCGCGCGGGCATGGGCCCCGCGCGGCACGCGCTGCCGCCGCGCGCGGGTGCGCCCGCGGCGGCACGCGCTGCCGCCGCCGCCGCGCGGCGCACGGCGCTGCGGCACAAACCGCAGCCGCGCGGGCAAGGCCCCGCGCGGCATGCACCGCCGCCCGCGCGGCGCCCGCCCGCGCGGCACCAGCCGCGCCGCGCGGGCATGGAGCCGCGCGCGCCCTCCCGCAGGCAGCGCCCGCACGGCGTGCTTGCCGCGCGGCGCCCCCGCGCCTGCAGGCGGCCCGCGCGGCACCTGTCCGCGCGGTGCCAGCCTGTGGGCGTGCCCGTGCAGCGCGCCTGCCACGCGGCGCCCCGCCTGCAGGCGGCCCGCGCGGTACCTGTTCGCGCGGTGCCAGCCTGCGGGCGGCCAGCCTGCGGGCGGTGCCAGCCTGCAGGCGGTGCCCGTGCAGCGCGCCTGCCGCGCGGCGCCCCGCCTGCAGGCGGCCCGCGCGGTACCTGTCCGCGCGGTGCCAGCCTGCGGGCGGTGCCCGCGCAGCGCGCCTGCCGCGTGCGCCCCCGCCTGCAGGCGGCCCGCCGGCCCTGTCCGCGCGGTGCCAGCCTACGGGCGGCCCGCGTAGCGCGCCTTCCGCGTGGCGCCCCGCCTGCAGGGGGCCCGCGCGGCACCTGTCCGCGCGGTGCCAGCCTGCGGGCGGTGCCCGCGCGGCGCCCCCCGGCGGCGGCGGCCCGCGCCGCGGCAGTGGCGGCTATTGCCTCGTGTCCGGCGGCGGCGGCGAAAACCCCCGATCACCCAACCCCACGAAATGATCCCTTACATGAAAAACGTGAATCAAGAAACCTCCAAAAACTCACCTTGATTCGCGAGGGAAAATGGAGGAAGAGGGATTGCCCGCCTTCGTCCGGAGATCCCCGAAGAAGCTTTGCGCCGCACCTTGGACCGCAAGCGGGGAAATTAGGGTTCCTCTTCCTCTCCTTGCTCGAACGTCCAAATCACGTAGGGGTGGGGATCCTTATCCTGCTCGCTTTTCCCTTTAAATCAATTCGTCTGACCTAACCGGATTAAGGAGCCAAGCGGGTCGAAGGGTTAAATCCCCGAGTCACCATCCAACACCACAGACAAATCAAATAAGGGGTCAGGATTACCTCGATTTCCGTGCAAGTCACCAGCATGGTTCCCGGAGCACCTAAAAGGGGGTCCAACTTTGAAAATAAATTTTGGGAGAACCGGAAGTCGGAATTCGAATCCGACTGCACTCCGTTTCTCCGTTTCGCGAGCTCTTCCGCCTAATAATGCCCGCGCCCCGACGGACTGTCCGGAAAAAAACGAAAAATAAACCCTCAGTCGGACCGTCAAAAGTGATATACAAAGGGGAAAAGCTCAAAATAAAGGTCGGGTCTTACATCCACAATCCCGCGCGTTTGCTTCGCTTGCAAGAAAGGAAAAAAACAAAAAAAAAAAAATTCCAAACCCCGCTCTTCGAATCGTCCATCTCAGAAACCCACCATCCCAAACCCTTGCCCAACCCAGCATCCTCTGCCCCATTAAGGAGCTTTCCTTGTCCGCTCCCCGCCACTGCCTCCCTGCGGCCACCTCTATCGCCTCCACCGCCTCTGTTGCCCCACACTCCATTCCCCTCTCACAGAAGTCCTCAATCCCTCCTCTCCAGCACGCGCAATCAATTTTTGCTGCGCCGGATCCCCCCGCCCAGTCAACGTTGTCTCTTTCGCCAGCCCCACGCCGCTCCTGCGCCAGCCCTGCGAACAACGCCAACTCCTCTATCCCGTCAAGAAGCAAGTTTCCCCATTTGCTCCGCCTCCCCTGCGGCCACCTTTGCCGCCTCCGCCACATTTTGCCGCTCCTCGCTCCCTTCCCCTCTCCTAGAAGCCCCCGATCCAACCTTTCCCGCACACGCGCTCAAGTTGTTCTGCGCCGGATCCACCCCCGCCCAATCAACTTTGTCTCCTCCTACCTACAGCCCACGCCGACTCCTCCACCAGCCCCGCAAAGAACACCGGCTCCTCTGCCAGCCCCGCGAACAACGTCGGCTCCTCTGCCGACGTCGCGAACAACGCTGACTCCTCTGGCCCGTCAAGAAGGAAGGTTTCCCCCATCCGCTCCCCCGCCCACCGCCCCCCCTCGGCCACCCTCTGCCGCCTCCGCCTCCTCTGCCGCTCCCCACCCACTCCCCACTCCCCACTCCCCACTCCATCTCCTCTCCCAAAAGCTCCTAGCCCTTCCTATCCCGCATGCGAATTCCTTCCCGGAGCTACCGCGGAGGTCGGGCTTCTCTGTTGTGCATGTGTTCATTATGATCCTGAAGAAGCTGCAGTCCACCTTATTAAGCCAATCTTAACGACCATACCTCCTCTCTTGAAGGAACTCCAACACAAAAAATTTTGGAAAATGAGGGGCTTCTGTTGCATCCCTACCAAGGTTTGTAGGTATCATGTTAAGAGTTTTGTTGTCCAGTTTCAAACTGTAATATACTTGCAGGCAACACTTTCACCAGCTCTGGAGGCATCATTAGAGTACCACCTGAAAGTTTTAGTTTTAACCAACGCCTATGCTGTCCTGTGCACCTCATTACCTGGATGAATTGCAAGAAACAATCACTTCTGCATTTCAAGCTCCTTCCTAGAAGGTTTTGACTCTCTTCTGAAAGCATGATTCATCATTTTTTTTTTTCTTTTTATTTTTGTATCATGGGTAACTCGGAGATAGTTTATGAGACTGTAGGTCAATGGCGCTACTGATCATATCCTTCACTCTCTTCTAGGCAGTTTATTCTTCATGTCTTGTTGCAGAGCTTCATAGAAAATCGTTGTTCTAAAAAGTGGTGCATAGACCTATATATGCACCTGCAAATGCGAAAGCCCTCGCTTCAATGTACCGCAAAGACCATATACACATATGGCTTGGGTCATCATCCAAGCTCATATATTGCTATACTTTATTGACTTATATTCTCATTTTTTATGTAGTTTTCGACGTAATGCTCTCAATCGTATTGCCTTTTTTCTTTTAGAGCAAATGGCTGCCTCTACACAGTCTTGCTGCCTCAAGAGAGTTTTATCTTTTGGACAGGCTTCTCAGACACAATGTTGATATCAATGGTGTTGACAAGGTATACTATTTTCCTATTTTGGGATGATCTTTTTCTCTTAGTCCTGACCTTGTCCCTATAATTTGCAGTGAGAAAAAAATATATTTATTGTTCAGTACTCTGGAGCGGTTCATTTTAAGCAAGCCATTGTCAATTATCTTTGAGAAACTCGGCAAATGCATTTGTCCTGATAGAGTAAGCCCCTTTAGAAACTTTGAATCTCTATATGTGCTTGATATTCCCCCCCTCAATGGACAGTATTTTAACTTCTTTTTTTTTTCCTTTTCAATGTACAATATTTTCACAATATTATACTCCTATATTCGCTCTTGTTAACATAATTTGAGTATTTTAAATAGGCCATTTCTCAATCATCCAAGTGTAATTCTGTCCACTGTATGCCTGATAGTTATAGCGGAGGAAACTTCAAACTGACTTGTGGT
>CM055067.1:32763483-32792047 GCA_029204045.2 Tillandsia leiboldiana | reverse complement strand
CCCCTTCTTGAAATCTCTACACAGTATGATAAGAGGTTATATAGACTGCTACCACAAACTATGATGCCTACAAGTGATTCCCTTTTGCTATATGATGTTACAGAACACTCTATGACTGTTCCCTAAACCAATTGGCTGGAGCTCCAATATTTGCATTTGAGATAGAATATTATTACAAAGCTATATAGGGATGTGATCCCTCTGGTAACAAAGCTACCACCAAGTAACAACGGCGAGTAATTTTGATCTATTTAATATCTCAATGATAATTTGGACTTGCCTACAAGGATACCCTTTTGTATATATATGAGTGTACCGAAGCAACTTTTACACTATTTTAATTTTCCAAATATTTTTCATTAATAATTTTTCGTACACTGGATAGAGTGGAAAATTACTTTCAAGACTCAGAGGTGGAGAGAGCGTTCGGTGTGGTGACCCGGAACCTTTTGCGGGCTTCTTACAGTGGTGACCAGCAGCTTCTGGAAGCCTACGTGGCTTGTCGGCGGTGTTCGCGCGCCTTATTTGGACACAAGAGATGGACCCTGTGAGCTTGGTTGGCTGTATTGGCCTTCGGCTGCTTTTGCCGAATTTTAGGAAAAGGATTTTGGCAAACAGAGGGTGGATTTGGGTTCGGTGCGGAAAAACGCTTGGAAATGGCTTTTGTTTGCTTAATTCTGAGTCCGGATACCCAAAAGCGGGCTCCCGGAAGTTTTGGCAGTTTTTGGGGTTTGCGGGAGCCTCCGGCAATTATAGGTTTGAATTTGGCAAAATGGACGTCGTTTTTGGAATCAGCGCGCGAAAACGGTCAAGATGGGCTATTTGCTTGATTGTTTTTGGGCTGCGGTTACTGTTCATGCCGGAACAGGTTTCCGGCGATCGCCGGCGGCGGTGGCGGCGGCGGGCAGCGCGGCGAAGGCGGCGGAGGGCGCTCGGGCACGGCGGGCGCGCGGCACGGGCAGGCGCGCGGGGGCCGCGGTCAGGCGCGCGGTCCCCGCGGAGGTCGTGCACCCGAGGAAGGGCCACGTGGCTGGTTTTCACTGGTCGGGTTGGGTCTGGGTTCACGGAAGCAGGACGGTGGTGCACGGTAGACGGGTGGACACGTGGCGGGAGGTGATTGGTTCGGTGTTGTGCTCCCGGTCCACGCAATCGGTGTGGAGCGTTGACCGGGGCAGGTGGCCGTACGGCGGGGCAGGTGGCCGTACGGCCCGGGTCAGCCGCGACGTGCGCGGTCCACGGCGCGACGGTGCGCGGTGCACGGGTGGCCGGGCCACGTGTCGCGTCGCCATTGGCGGGGCGCAGTGCACCGGGTGCAGTGGGGCCCGGGGTGTTAGCGGACTGGGCTGTGTGGTGGTGGACCGGGCCGCACTGTGCGCGCCCGAATCTTGGCGGGCCGGGCCGCACTGTGCGCGCCCGAAACCTGCGGGCTGGGCCGGCCGCACTGTGCGCGCCCGGAACTTGGGACACATTGGGTATTTCTCCAATGTTTTTTCTCAGCCTATAAATAGGCAGCCCGAGCCCTCTTCTTTGGCTTTTTCCTCTCAGCCCAAGCTTGATCTCCCCGAGCTCCCTTCTTGGAAGATTTTCATCTTCAAGTCCTTGATCTTCCTGCCAAGTTCTGGGATTTTTGGAGGCTCGAATCCCGAGGTTCCCCATTTTACGGCGCGGCGCGACGTTGCTTTCTAGTGTTCTTCTTCGGCGCAGCAGCAGTGTTTTAGCTCCCCTGGGCTACCCCGAGCTCCTTTTTCTGTGATTCTTGCGCCGACAGACTCCTAAGAGGTAGGGCTTCATCTTTCGTATTGATCGCGCTTTCCCGTTGCGAGTTTTTGGCACGGATCCCGAGGCAACACTGTGACCTTTTTCTGTTTGGCTTTGTGGGACAGCATCGAGGTGTTTTGGCCATATCTTTGCGCCCAAGCGTCAGCCGGAAACGAGCTTATACAACTTTTTCATCTACAGATCGCAAGGAACGCGCTCGTATTTTTATTGGATTTTTCTGAGATTTCATCAGAGGTGAGAATCACTGTTTCTCTGTGTACAGTGCTACAGTCTTTTGTGAAATCTTTTGAGTGTACCACCTTGCCGAATTTTTATCTTGACTTACCGAACTCGATTTGGGCGTGCAAGGTACCGTTGCGAAGCTATCGACGCGAGGATCGCTGTGGTATTTTTCTTGGAATTTTCTGGGCACTTTCTGCAGGTGATAATTTAACAGTTTCGGGACTGTTGTTGTATGGGATTATAAGAGTTATATTTGGGAGCCTTAGTGTAATTAGTGAGCTTTGTATTGTGCCAGGAGAGTTACGGGTGTGCTGAACTTATTGGAGCAAGGGATTAGAGTTATCTGGTGTTTTCAGCTGTTGGGCTTTGGACAGTCAGCTTTTCAGGTGGGTGCCTTATTCCCGGAACCGGTGGACGGTTCTCTATATTGTTATATGTTAGCATTGCATGCAGGTGTACGGTACAATAACTGAATTGGTCGGTAAGTTTAACAGTGAGGATTCTATGGAAATTGCAAGTGAATTTCTCATAGTATGACAATGGTATAATCAAATATTCATGTTGGTGATTAGTGGAAGCCCACCTAAGGCAAGGTTACCATATCAGGATTAATTATCATGCCATATTAGCACATAACCTTTTATGAGGCTGGTTTATGCATTGGGATAGGATTATGTAGTTATGTGCAGGTCTACTCCAAGGAGTGATTATGGATCGAAAATCATGGACAGGTATGGTCATTGCTAATTCTGGCATGAGGTTTATTTTCTTTATCCTTCTTAAGGACAAATGCATGCTTGTATGGACATATGTGTATGAACATATAGTTAGGCCATCTTTTACTGCTGCACTACATATTGGAATTTGACTTAGGAGAAACCATGATTGCTTTCTTTCTCCTTTTTATTTAGACTTTTGAGTCATGTTGCTCGGGTTCGAGCAGAGGTTTGGGATAGTGTAGCTGGGACCTTAGGGTCAGAGACAGGGTGTGCTTGATGTTGGATTGTGGGTTATTGCGGCAACCGCGGACAGTAGGCGGTTGACCGGATCTTGATTAATTTACCCAATTGTGGGTTGTGGGTTATTGCGGTGACCGCGGACTCTGGGCGGTTGACCGGATGTTGACTATTGCATCAGATTGGGTATCAGATTTGTTCCAGTGGATGGTGTTTCCCACTTTTTGAGTATTATTGCATCAGATCGGGGTTGTGTTAGTGGACGGAGTTTCCCACTTTGATCATACTCTTGATCCAGTCCTGCTATTATGAGACAGAGGTTACAGAGATACTCGATACAGTGATGCTTGATACAGTGATACTTTACTCGTGTGGGTCGCTCCCCTCGAGTGCCACTCCGGAGTAGGCTTTCCACGGTGTGAGCGCCGGCACCATGCTGGGTTCTTGAGTTCGACAGCAGAGTAGCCTTTCCACGGTGTGAGCGCCGGGCACCATGCTGGTCCCTTGAGTTGGACAGCAGAGCAGGCAGTACCAGTGATTACTGGTCTATCGATTGGGTTTATTCAGGCAGATACTTTTTGTTACACTCGTGCCTGGGGGACCGAGTGGAGTCCAGTAGCTGTGTTAGACCAGTGCTAGTATTTGTTGGGAACCGTCGGGGATTGACGGTGGTCCCGTGGTCGTTGTGAGTTCTTTGACCTTTGTGTGAGAGGTTGAGCATCTTGAGTCTTTCCGTTTCTGAGAGAGAGAGGGCATGGATTTGACTATAGCTGCATGAGCCACTACTCGATAGCGAGTCAGTCCGTTTGGACGCCCTACGTAATTCCTGCCCGTCAGCGGGAGGTGGGTGTAGGTTGGGCGCAGGTTTGACTGGACCCAGATGCGGCAGTCAGCTCGATTGGGTCGATTGAGCATCTCGTGTGCGAGTGTTGGCATATCTTCATCAGAGTTGCCCCATTTGAGCATTTGGTTAGAGGCATGGTAGCTGTAGAGTGTTTCCAGCTTCTTCTTTCAGTTTTACTGCATCGGTCATCTTTTGCCTCTAGTAGTCTTGGTGGGCAGATCGTCGGGCCTTGTGGCGATACCCACTGAGAACTCCCTTATTTGCGAAGTTCTACGCCCGTTGGGGGTGTTCCCCCTTTTGTCCTTTCTCCTCTTTGTTTGGCAGAGTCTTGGCGGGTGTTGCCGTTCTGTGGTTGCTGTGCGTGGTGAGGGAGTAGCGAGCTAGATCCAGACCCATCTTTGAGAGTAGCGGTACCCCCTTGGAGGAGATCTTCAGTATAGTCGGTAGAGTGGTATTTATTTCCTCTTTTGAGAGACTGATGTAGTGAGGAATATGATGTATTGAGAGCTTGTACACTGATGTTTTATTGAGTTATCTCCCTGTTGAGCTATGAGTTTTGTACTCGAGGTTATTGTATGATTATCATTTTTGGAGAGGACCTTGTTGTTTTATCTTCAGTTTGTACAGTGGTTGATTTTATTTCTATAGCAGTTTTATCTTTTAGCTATGATATCTGTTAGCTGTAGTTCTTTTTGCAGGTAGGACGCTTCGCCTATGCGGGTTTGGCATAGGTGGCGGATCTGTTGGCGAGCCCGGGTCGCAGTTTCGACCCCGGGGGCGTGACAGATTAGGTGGTATCAGAGCCTAGGTTGTAGGTCATGGTGGACTTAGAAACCCTAGGCTTGTGGTTGACCCTAGGATGACTTCGTGAGAGTCGTGATTTGTAGCGAGAGTCCTGATTGAGTTTTACACCTCTCCCGAGGGACGGGATGAGTGATTGGCATGTTTATTCTCCTAAGTAGTTATGTTGCTGCAGACAACATAACGCTGTGGAATGGGTGACATGCTCTAGACTTTCGCTGGATTGGGTCGAGCGTTGTTGTGTGCTGATTTGTGGTTTCGTCGTGGCGAGCGGTGTCTCCCCGACGCTGGGTTTTTGACCCGTGTGCATCCTGTCATAGCAGTGAGCTTGAGCGGTTGGTTTTGGGCCGGATACCCGGATTGAGGTCAGAGAGCTCCGGACCCAGATGACAGGATTTTGGAGGCATATCAGTGTTTGTGTGGCCAGCTAGTTTTGGTGACACAGTTGTCGGAGCAGTGGGCAGCCTGACAGTGCTTTCCTCCTGAGACCACCTGGTTGCATACCCTCAGCGGCAGGGATTTCTGTGACGCCAATGGAGCGAGTTACCCCCTCCGTGCCAGTGTTAGTGCCAAGGCACTGAGGCAGGGTGGATTGCTGACAGCTGATGAGCTGTGGGACATTATGGATCGATGGAGCTAGCTTGGTAGATGAACCACCCCGATTCATGGAATTGAGTTGGAGCCTTAGGAGGCAGAATCGTGGTTGGTAGTGTCGAAGAGGCTACTTGAGAGCCCTTGTGGCAAGGGTTTACACAGTTGTTGAACTGCGCGTTCCACTGGAACGAGGCGCATAGGATTTATGTGACCAGTAGTGGATGGCGCCAGGTTACCTTTCAGTTGATTTAGTCCCTCCTGTGCAGATTTTTGGATCTTGGATGCCGCGTTAGAGTTGGCATTGTGTTTGGAGCCTGCGCTGCAGTTCGTTTGGATGGGGATCAGCTGCCAGAGGCAAGTTCTGGTTAGAGGCGTTTGATGCCAGATGATGGAGGACAGATCGGCCGGCAGAGACATTTTTGTTTTCCCTTCCTGGATGATGGATATCCTTGTGAATGGATTATGTAAAGCTTACCCGTGGGGGATGTTACCCTGTGTGATTGATAACTGGCATGTTTGGGGTGCAATGTTTGTGATTGAGGGGTGGATTTGTAAGGATAATTGTTTAAGGAATTGCATGAATCAATTGTGCTTGGTCGTATGACGATGATACCCAGGTGGATTTCTGAGACGTCAGGGGTTGGGTGGACCCCGATGACGGCAACAACCCTTTCATCAGAGTGGCGCAGCGGTAGCGTGGATGGGTTGTTTGCGAGAGACCACGTTCGGCATCTCAGTGTGAGCATGGACAGAGGTCGTGCTCCCTTTGTGATTGGTCTAGATATTTTGGCAGGCTGAGCGACGACCACTTGCATCGAGCGGATGAATCTGTGCCGCCCGGTTGGAGGGCGCCACGGTAGTGGATTGAGTTGTCGCAGGTGTGATTTCTTCACAGCAGTCGGAGTTAGGACATGTTGCGTTCCTGCATGGGCTAGCGGTAGAGGTCCGTTACCACTTGCACTTGGAGGTACAGGTTACTGTTGGCATTGTGCAAGTGGAGGAGGCTTGTCCAGTGCAGCTGAGGCCGTAAGTTATGCCGGCAGACTTATTGGTTTCTACGGCAGCTCAGTGTTATGACCCAGTGCTTGGGATCGGTTGGCATAGTGCCACAGGATGTTTGACTGCTGAGAGAATGGACTTTGACTTTTTGCGAGGCGGATAATGGAAGGCATTTTGTTTGTTGAGACTTTTTGAGCACACAGGTTACAGCGTCCGTGTGAGAGGTGCCTTCGGCGGCAGCGGGACTTAAGGATGTCCCTATTGTCCATGAAATCCCAGGTGTAAGTCCACCTAAGCCGATGATTAGGCCGCCAGAAAGGAAGATTAAGATTGCGATTGACGTGATTCTGGAAACCGCGCCAACTTCATTAGCCCCTCATTGGATACCGCCTTTAGAGCTACGAGAGTTGAGTTCTTAGGTGCGTGGATTTGATGGATAGAGGGTCTGTTTGACCTAGTGCCACGTCGTTGATACACGACGGTGAGAGCCCTTTGGGATCGGAGTCCAGGCAAGTCCAGGTATTATTTAGAACCTTTTGAAGGAGGTATATTTCGGCAGATATTGTGTGATGCCTGCGCCAATTTGGAATTTCAGCTGAGGGCACTGTCTAGATGGTGTTCTGGACACAGTAGGGGCATTACGAGTACAGTGAAGCCAATGGATTGACTAATGCCCTGTTGCCTCTAGATTGAGGAATTTTGTATTTCTGTTGGCCTTGAACGGTTTGATAGCGGCGTTCTCCTGGGATATTTTGGTTTTAACCCCCTCCCTGAGTGGTTTAGAGCTTGTGCAGCATTTGTAGTCGTTGTGGTACAAGTTTAGCTTCGAGAGCATATCTTCCTGGATTACCTTTTCTAGCCGAAGGGGCGGCGGTGGAAATTCGGCCAAGGTGGATGCTATTTAAGACTGGCCGAGACCGACGGTTATTATTTGGGGTGAGGGGCGTTTGGACCGGATCGTGCCAGCTGAGCTTGAAGAGCGGGTGATGAGATTGGTACCAGCACCGATTTTAACCTGCCAGTAGTGGGAGATGGGTCTGTGTGTTTAGTGATACCTCCCACTGTGGCGGAAGAGCTACCATTGAATTTGGTTGAGCATCCAGTATCACCCCGACAGAGCCACTGTGGTGGCGGATGCCTGGAGCAGAAGAGCTATTTGGGAGTCGAGTTTGACGGTTCCATAGCTGGCACGGTGTGGGGCCATCCTTGTGTGCAGGGTTTGAGTTGTGTCCCTGAGGATCCCTTTTGATGAAAGGCTGCGGCTGAGCAATCCACTTAGGTGGTTGAGATTTGAGGGCGACCGTGTGTGAACCCCTGCTTGTTTGGGCCCCTTTTCTGTGCAGGTGTCTGTGTGGATGTGATTAGGGTCGCTTTGGTTGAGCTGGCTCTTGAGTGTGATTTTAGAGCGTGTTACTCAGGCTGTTTGTTCCTTTTTCCCCCCGCCTTTTGTTGGAGTTTTGAGGTTTTTCTGCGTCTCAGCTCTGGAGTGTTATGTTTTGGACCCCTCGCCCGTGATGGACTCGTTCCTTTTGAGATCTGTGAGAGTTTGGAGTACGAGGGACGCCCGTTGCGAATTCCGACTCGTGAGGTGAGGGAATTGCGCAATCGGGCTATGCCGTACCGGTTGTTGCTGTTGTTGTTGCTGAGAAGTAATCACGGGGAGTGATAGGTGACTTGGGAGCTGGAGACGGCGGTTTTGAATATTGACCCCTGGTTTCTGAGACTCCTTGGGAGTTGCCTTAGTTTCGAGGACGAAACTTTCTTTTAGTGGGGGAGGATGTGGTGACCCGGACCTTTGCCGGGCTTCTACAGTGTGACCAGCAGCTTCTGGAGGCCTACGTGGCTTGTCGGCGGTGTTCGCGCGCCTATTTGGACACAAGAGATGGACCCTGTGAGCTTTGGTTGGCTGTATTGGCCTTCGGCTGCTTTTGCCGAATTTTAGGAAAGGATTTTGGCCAAACAGAGGGTGGATTTGGGTTCGGTGCGGAAAAACGCTTGGAAATGGCTTTTTGTTTGCTTAATTCTGAGTCCGGATACCCAAAAGCGGGCTCCCAGAAGTTTTGGCAGTTTTTGGGGTTTGCGGGAGCCTCCGGCAATTATAGGTTTGGAATTTGGCAAAATGGACGTCGTTTTTGGAATCAGCGCGCGAAAACGGTCAAGATGGGCTTTTTACTTGATGTTTTTGGGCTGCGGTTACTGTTCATCGCCGGAACAGTGTTTCCGGCGATCGCCGGCGGCGGTTGGCGGCGGCGGGCAGCGGCGGAAGGCGGCGGAGGGCGCTCGGGCAGGCGGCGCGCGGCCGCGGGCAGGCGCGCGGGGGCGCGGTCAGGTGCGCGGTCCACGCGGCCGTCGTGCACCCGAGGAAGGGACACGTGGCTGGTTTTCACTGGTCGGTGTTGTGGTCTGGGTTCACGGAGCAGGCCGGTGGTGCACGGTAGACCGGGTGGACACGTGGCGGGAGGTAGTTGGTCCGGTGTTGTGCTCCCGGTCCACGCAATCGGTGGAGTCGTTGACCGGGGCAGGTGGCCGTACGGCGGGGCAGGTGGCCGTACGGGCCCGGGTCAGCCGCGACGTGCGCGGTCCACGGCGCGACGTGCGCGGTGCACGGGTGGCCGGGCCACGTGTCGCGTCGCCATTGGCGGGCGCAGGTGCACCGGGTGCAGTGGGGCCCGGGGTGTTAGCGGACTGGGCTGTGTGGTGGACCGGGCCGCACTGTGCGCGCCCGAATCTTGGCGGGCCGGGCCGCACTGTGCGCGCCCGAAACCTGCGGGCTGGGCCGGGCCGCACTGTGCGCGCCCGGAACTTGGGACACATTGGGTATTTCTCCAAATGTTTTTCTCAGCCTATAAATAGGCAGCCCGAGCCCTCTTCTTTGGCTTTTTCCTCTCAGCCCAAGCTTGATCTCCCCGAGCTCCCTTCTTGGAAGATTTTCATCTTCAAGTCCTTGATCTTCCTGCCAAGTTCTGGGATTTTTGGAGGCTCGAATCCCGAGGTTCCCCATTTTACGGCGCGGCGCGACGTTGCTTTCTAGTGTTCTTCTTCGGCGTAGCGGCAGTGTTTTAGCTCCCCTGGGCTACCCCGAGCTCCTTTTTCTGTGATTCTTGCGCCGACAGACTCCTAAGAGGTAGGGCTTCATCTTTCGTATTGATCGCGCTTTCCCGTTGCGAGTTTTTGGCACGGATCCCGAGGCAGCACTGTGACCCTTTTTCTGTTTGGCTTTGTGGGACAGCATCGAGGTGTTTTGGCCATATCTTTGCGCCCAAGCGTCAGCCGGAAACGAGCTTATACAACTTTTTCATCTACAGATCGCAAGGAACGCGCTCGTATTTTTATTGGATTTTTCTGAGATTTCATCAGAGGTGAGAATCACTGTTTCTCTGTGTACAGTGCTACAGTCTTTTGTGCTGAAATCTTTTGAGTGTACCACCTTGCCGAATTTTTATCTTGACTTACCGAACTCGGATTTGGGCGTGCAAGGTACCGTTGCGAAGCTATCGACGCGAGGATCGCTGTGGTATTTTTCTTGGAATTTTCTGGGCACTTTCTGCAGGTGATAATTTAACAGTTTCGGGACTGTTGTTGTATGGGATTATAAGAGTTATATTTGGGAGCCTTAGTGTAATTAGTGAGCTTTGTATTGTGCCAGGAGAGTTACGGGTGTGCTGAACTTATTGGAGCAAGGGATTAGAGTTATCTGGTGTTTTCAGCTATTGGGCTTTGGACAGTCAGCTTTTCAGGTGGGTGCCTTATTCCCGGAACCGGTGGACGGTTCTCTATATTGTTATATGTTAGCATTGCATGCAGGTGTACGGTACAATAACTGAAGTTGGTCGGTAAGTTTAACAGTGAGGATTCTATGGAAATTGCAAGTGAATTTCTCATAGTATGACAATGGTATAATCAAATATTCATGTTGGTGATTAGTGGAAGCCCACCTAAGGCAAGGTTACCATATCAGGATTAATTATCATGCCATATTAGCACATAACCTTTTATGAGGCTGGTTTATGCATTGGGATAGGATTATGTAGTTATGTGCAGGTTCTACTCCAAGGAGTGATTATGGATCGAAAATCATGGACAGGTATGGTCATTGTTAATTCTGGCATGAGGTTTATTTTCTTTATCCTTCTTAAGGACAAATGCATGCTTGTATGGACATATGTGTATGAACATATAGTTAGGCCATCTTTTACTGCTGCACTACATATTGGAATTTGACTTAGGAGAAACCATGATTGCTTTCTTTCTCCTTTTTATTTAGACTTTTGAGTCATGTTGCTCGGGTTCGAGCAGAGGTTTGGGATAGTGTAGCTGGGACCTTAGGGTCAGAGACAGGGTGTGCTTGATGTTGGATTGTGGGTTATTGCGGCAACCGCGGACAGTAGGCGGTTGACCGGATCTTGATTAATTTACCCAATTGTGGGTTGTGGGTTATTGCGGTGACCGCGGACTCTGGGCGGTTGACCGGATGTTGACTATTGCATCAGATTGGGTATCAGATTTGTTCCAGTGGATGGTGTTTCCCACTTTTTGAGTATTATTGCATCAGATCGGGGTTGTGTTAGTGGACGGAGTTTCCCACTTTGATCATAGTCTTGATCCAGTCCTGCTATTATGAGACAGAGGTTACAGAGATACTCGATACAGTGATGCTTGATACAGTGATACTTTACTCGTGTGGGTCGCTCCCCTCGAGTGCCACTCCGGAGTAGGCTTTCCACGGTGTGAGCGCCGGGCACCATGCTGGGTTCTTGAGTTCGACAGCAGAGTAGCCTTTCCACGGTGTGAGCGCCGGGCACCATGCTGGTCCTTGAGTTGGACAGCAGAGCAGGCAGTACCAGTGATTACTGGTCTATCGATTGGGTTTATTCAGGCAGATACTTTTTGTTACACTCGTGCCTGGGGGACCGAGTGGAGTCCAGTAGCTGTGTTAGACCAGTGCTAGTATTGTTGGGAACCGTTCGGGGATTGACGGTGGTCCCGTGGTCGTTGTGAGTTCTTTGACCTTTGTGTGAGAGGTTGAGCATCTTGAGTCTTTCCGCTCTGAGAGAGAGAGGTCATGGATTTGACTATAGCCTACATGAGCCACTACTCGATAGCGAGTCAGTCCGTTTGGACGCCCTACGTAATTCCTGCCCGTCAGCGGGAGGTGGGTGTAGGTGGGCGCAGGTTTGACTGGACCCGATGCGGCAGTCAGCTCGATTGGGTCGATTGAGCATCTCGTGTGCGAGTGTTGCATATCTTCATCAGAGTTGCCCCATTTGAGCATTTGGTTAGAGGCATGGTAGCTGTAGAGTGTTTCCAGCTTCTTCTTTCAGTTTTACTGCATCGGTCATCTTTTGCCTCTAGTAGTCTTGGTGGGCAGATCGTCGGGCCTTGTGGCGATACCCACTGAGAACTCCCTTATTGCGAAGTTCTCACGCCCGTTGGGGGTTTTCCCCCTTTTGTCCTTTCTCCTCTTTGTTTTGCAGAGTCTTGGCGGGTGTTGCCGTTCTGTGGTTGCTGTGCGTGGTGAGGGAGTAGCGAGCTAGATCCAGACCCATCTTTGGAGAGTAGCGGTACCCCCCTTGGAGGAGATCTTCAGTATAGTCGGTAGAGTGGTATTTATTTCCTCTTTTGAGAGACTGATGTAGTGAGGATATGATGTATTGAGAGCTTGTACACTGATGTTTTATTTGAGTTATCTCCCTGTTGAGCTATGAGTTTTGTACTCGAGGTTATTGTATGATTATCTTTTTGGGAGAGGGACCTTGTTGTTTTATCTTCAGTTGTACAGTGGTTGATTTTATTTCTATAGCAGTTTTATCTTTTAGCTATGATATCTGTTAGCTGTAGTTCTTTTTGCAGGTAGGACGCTTCGCCTATGCGGGTTTGGCATAGGTGGCGGATCTGTTGGCGAGCCCGGGTCGCAGTTTCGACCCCGGGGCGTGACAGTCCATTACAAAAATCCGGTGCGCAAACAAAGCACTCCACAGCCAAAATACACCACCAGAACTCTTAAAATCCAAAAATCCACCCACACACACTCAACAGCACACTTAAAATACAAACCTGCAAATATTAAGTCCACAACACCCTAAAGAAGCTCCAATACATACTAATAATTAGAGTCCACATAAGGAAATCACTTAATTCCAAGTCAAGCATCATAAGGAACTCTCAGCACCCTTCCATAGCCCTCTTGAATCCTCACGGCTCCAACACAACAAGGCTCTAGTACACCTTAAATCCACCGAAGCACCAAAATCTCGAGCCAACTATAATCCTCCTCATCATCACTATCATTATCATCACACAAAACATACACTTCACCTACATCCTTAATACACTCAAGTTAAATCCCCCTGCACACAACACACACTAGTACCAACACAATCAAGGTCCCCTCAACAACAGCACCCCTCAACAAGTGCTACCGCGCGCCGCCCACCGTCGGCTTTGATAGCTTGCGCGGCACCAAGCTCTCGCACGCACTGTGCTGCTGCACCAAAACAGAGGAAAAACCAAAGTCAGGATTGGCTAAAAAAACAAACACGCACACACACACACTGGGCAAAATAGCCCAGTCCCAGCCGACGACGACGTCGAGCGCCCATGCGAGGAGCTCGCTGCGCTCGCATCGCCGCGCACGGAGCTGCCGCTGCCGGCGCGGCATCCACGCCAGCCGCGCGGCGTCTGGGCCTGCCGCGCGCGGCGCCCAGGTGCGCACGGCGCCCAGGTGCGCACGGCGTGGCGCCTAGGCGCGCTGCGCAGCGCCCAGGGGCGCACTGCACGGCGCCCTGGCGCCCGCTGCGCAGCGCCCAGGGGCGCAATGCGCGGCGCCCTGGCGCGCTCCACCCGCCATCAGCGCGGCGTCCACGAGCTGCGCGGCGCCCACTTGCGAGCCCGCGCAGCTGCCCAGCGCTTGCGGCCTCTCCACCACGGACAAAAGTCCGAAACCCACACCAACCCAAACCGGAAATCATCAAAAAAAATCCTAAATCGAGCTAGTCCAAAAATCTGCAACATACCTCGTTGAGCTCGGCGCGCGCTCTCCGCTTGCTCCACTCGACTCCCTAGGCTACTAGCAAAGGGTTCACACTCACTCTTCTCTCATTTCCTTCTTTTCCCTCTATTTCCATCATCTTCTTCCTTCTTTTCTCTCTTCTTCACTTCCTCTGTTCACCCCTCATTTCCTCTGTTTTGAAATGGGAGAAGATGGCGATGACGTGGCTGTTAAATTAGCAGATGGCTAATTTAAGTGGGTGGCAGCTGTAGTTAATTAAACCCCAAGCAAAAATAAATAAATAATCTAGTCCTCTTTCAATTTCACTTCTTCCTCTACTATCTTTCCTTGCTTCAATACAGACTAAATTCAATTTAATTAAATTAATTAATTAATCCAAATTAGGCCAACTCCAAGTCACTTTTTGCCTTCGGGGTCTCCACACCGGCCCGAAACCTCCCGAACTCTGCTGTAATCTAAAAGTACACATGTCCACAGCTTTTTCTCCTCAAAAAGCTCAACCGTGGAGTCGGTGTGCTCAATCCAAAAACCGGCTCCAAAACTGCCAGTTCCAACTCACTTTTTGTCCTCGGGTCCTCCGCGTCAGTCCGGAACCTCTCGAACTCCGCTGTAAACATAAAATACACCTGTTCCAAGTGTTTCCCAATTTTTCTGCACACCACGGTGGAGTCGGTGCTTCCCAAACCAGTCCTCTATCACGTACAATGCCCGGAAAACTCCGAATCAAGCAGGGGCTTCCGCGTAGATCCAAATCAACCCGAACTCATCTGAAGACACATATGGAACACGCCCGAGACAATTCCCCCGCACCACGCCATCTTGCGAGGTCGGTGCGCTATACGAAATCCCGGTATTCTACACTCTCCCCTCCTAAAAAAAGGTTTCGTCCTCGAAACCCAAAATAAATCCATAACTCGGGAGGGGGTCTCGATCAAATGGGTATAGGAGATCCTCATTTCATCCCTAGGCTCTCTACTGGCCTTTCTCACTCATCACAATGACTCCACTGACCCTTCACCAAAGGTATAACTCGACTGCACAATTCCTTAACTTCACGAGCAAGAATTGCAACGGTTGCTTCTGATAGCTCAAATCCTTGTCCAACTCCAAAGAAGCAGAACCCAAAACATGCTGGGGATCAAATCCAAACATTCCTCAGAAAAAGATAACTCCTTCGCTACCCATACAGCCACCCACGGCTAAAACTCGGAAATAAACCCTCGTATCCATCAATAAGAAAGAACCAAACATCAGGAACATTCCCCAACCCCTAACTCTCGATTTTGAAAACCAGCCGGCAACGGCGAAAAGTTCGAAAATCCCGAATGGCGAGTGCCTTCACCCCAATCAAACAAGAACAGGTTCCGGCACCCTTTTCCATTTCTGGAGTAGCCTTCCGAAATCATCGATCAGTTCGTCAAGCCTCGGCATAAAGAGGAAAAGAGAGAGGGCATTGGAGTCGTTCTTGCTACCACCAACACTTCATATTCCAAAATTCCAACAGTGGCATCTACTAAACAGTTACCTCATTCCAAGGTTGCACTACTTGCCTAATCAAGGTATGCCTGACCATAATGTCCTCGCCGGGATAATACTACAAGATCAATCCTATATCTCGGGTAATCTCTGATCACCGACAATCATCCACATCCATGCTGGCATCATCCTCAGCTGGAACACACAATCCCACAAATCCTAAAGGCGGCAGGGCCTTAGTCAATCCACTTGACCGGGCTGCAAGCTCAAAATGCCCCTTCCGGGTTCTGATCACTCACTGGGCACAGCCCTCGGCCGTATGGTTCCAAAAAGATACCTGCCTCACAAATGAGCATCTGCTGCAACACATTCCGAGTCTGTCTGTACTCGAACCATCAAAGAACTCTCACCGTTGTGTACTCACAACGTGGCATCACTGCCGTGCACCAACAGCGTGGCATCACCACCGTGTATCAACGGTGTGGCATCATACTCAAGTACCCATCTCTCGGATCCTAATTGTCGTATTCCTACGACGTGGTACTGGGTCACACAGACCTCTCGATCCATCAAATCCCGCAGATGCACTATCTGTCTCGCAGGTGATACTCCAAGAGGTGCCATCGAGGTTGGCGCAGTTCCAAAACTATGTCAATCGCTATCTCGATCTCAATCTCACTAAGCGGCGGCTTCAATATCAGATCAGGTAGACTTTCACCCGGGATCACACGGGCGATAAAGATATTCCTTAGTCCCGGTGCCGCCGTAAGCACCTCCTCTACGGTCGCTCGCGAAGCGATACGATCACGACTCAAACCCTATCGTGCTCTAGCTTTCTCTGTAAGCGTACTCCTCCTGACCAGGTCCACGGAGGGTCATTGTCCTCTCTCGGCAATCCATGGCAGCATAGCATTGGGATAACCAATCTCTATCCAATCTCATAACAACATCCCGCAGCTGATGTAGGACTAACTGTTACGGAATTTGAGTTGGCGTATTTCGTGAATTCGGCTAAGTCTTGAAGATTGAAGGTAAAGGAAGTTGGATCATATAACTCAATCTCAAAAAAAGAAGAATTCAAAAGGATCAGGTATGTTTAACTTAATATCTTTGGTGATCCGAATACTTCTTATAGCGTAGAAACACTTGGATGGATTTGTTATTGCATAAATATCAAAAACTGGACATGGGACATGTTCAGGATCCGGATCAGATTGTTCAATCTGGATCCCGAAGGTGGTTCGTTCATACACCAGTTCAATCCGGATCGTGGCTTCCCTTGATCCGGATCCCGAACACTGAGTTTACCATTTTATGTGAACGATCCGGATCAGGCTACTGCAATCCGGATCCCGAACGTTGATGTTTGGTGAACTGTATGAACTATCCGGATCAAGCACTTCGATCCGGATCCCGAACCTTCGTTTTTCTGGAATCTGTTTTTCTCGCTACTGCAATCCGGATCGCCGATTTCCGATCCGGATCGTCGTCATGTAAACACTCCAGAAAAGGTTAGTTTTTGATCCTTATCTTCTTCCAAGGGTTTCTAACCTATAAATAGACCCTATGATTCTTTTTCTAGGGTAAGTCCACAGAATAGAAAAAGTAGCCGTCATCTTTTATACGGACTCAGATCCACGTATAGAGAAGAAAGGAAATCATAGATTCTATCTTATGTTTCTTCATCTATATTGATTGATTTGATTCTAGGTTTTCATACTCACATTTTGAGTTGAATCAAATCAATGAATACTTAGATGGTATTTCCTATCTATCTTTGATCTAAGTATTCGGTGGATCATCACCACCCAAAAAACAACGATTTACCCCAAAATCGGCGCGTGGACTCGCGTGGGCTTGTGGATTCAAGGTGCAACCGCTCTCGTGGATTCGGAGCGAGGTACGTTCGTGGATTCGAAGCGTACTACTGGGTGAAGACCGTGGATTCGGTCGGACGTCGTGGACTCGACGTTGGACGCCATGGATTCGGCGTTGGACGCACATCGTGGATTCGAGAAGCGTCTGGAGCGAACGGAGAAGATCAACTAGGAGCGTATGGAAAAGGTTGAGTCGTCTGTGAGTACGGTATATCACCTTGTACGTGTTTAATTCTAGTGGATTTCACCGTGTTATCGGTCCCGTGGTTTTTTACTCCGGTTTGGAGTTTTCCACGTAAAAATCTCTGCGTGTTATTTATTTTTCCGCATTGGGTTTTTATATCGCAAAGATTTTTGAGTGTTTATGGTTTACACCTATTCACCCCCCCTCTAGGTGTTTTTTTCCCCTATTTAGATCCTATTATACATATAACCCAACAAGTGGTATCAGAGAGGGAATAGGGTTGTAAACAATGGTTGAAGGTGGAAACATCAACAGACCCCCGTTCTTCGATGGAACAAATTATGCGTACTGGATAGTACGGATGAAAGCCTTTTTAATTTCCATCGACGAACGGGTGTGGCAATCAATTGAATTAGGATGGTCTAATCCAACTGAATTTATTGGTGATGTTCGCACCATCAACCTAGGTCGAAATGGACCAAGGAAGAGATTGATATATCTTCTTACAATGGCAAGGGAATAAATGCTTTATTTAATGCCTTATCACAAACAGAGTTCTCTCGCGTCTCGGCATGTGAGACTGCGAAAGAAATCTGGGATGTTCTTCAAGTTACACATGAGGGAACTAACCTTGTGAAGATTCAGAAACTGCAAATGCTTACGAGCAAGTTTGACTCTATTTTCATGGCAGAAAATGAATCGTTCACTGACTATTACACACGATTGCAAGACATCGTAAACTCATGTGCTAACTTGGGAGAGAAGATTCCAGAATTTAAAATTGTAAGAAAGATCTTAAGAACTCTTCCTGAAAGATTTCGTTCCAAGGTTACAGCCATTGAAACTATTAAACACCCGGACGAAATCCGTGTAGAAGAATTAGTTAGTTCTTTACAAACTTATGAAATGACATTTCCTACTAACTATTCTTCGGGAAAGGCATCCTCTTCTAAGTCTTCAGGTTATGCTTTGAAAACAACAAAAGAAGAAGACGCGGATTCATCCTCCTCAGGCGATGACGAGAATTTATCTATGGAGGACTTTGAGAAGCAGCTCGCTCTCTTGACAAGGAAGTTTTGCCAAAATTTTTGAAGGGGTAATTCAAGCAAAACTCCATCCTTCGGAAAGGGGAAGAAAGGCAAGGGTTCTTCAAGTTACAAGTCAAGAAAGCAAGAGGGTTTTTCTAAGGATAAGAAAAGCACAGAAGGACAAGTCCAATGCTTCAAGTGCCGAGGGCACGGCCATATCTCAACGGAATGTCCAACTAAGAATCCGTCTAAGAAGAAGGCGATGCAAGCCGTCACTTGGGATGACACCTCATCGTCAAATGAGTCATCGTCAAGTGATGAAGAAGACAACGCAACTGCGTTCCACGCGTCCACATCTTCACCCTTCATGTGCTTAATGGCAAGTACATCCGACTCATTGTCCAACTCCATTGTTGAAAAGAATCCAACGGACAATGAATCGGATGATTCGGAAGGTGAAGATTTTGCTTTAGCCTACCACAGACTTTTACGGGATTCAAAGAAACTGGCTAAGCAAAACAAGGGGTTGAGAGGGAGATTGCAGGATCTCGAAGAAGAAGTAAAAAGAGTAACTTCTCTCTCGACCGATCTTGAAGTGGAAAGGGATAATCTGATAAAAGCAAATGTTTCCCTTCAAGAGTCCAACGAGCAACTCGAGAAGAATTATATAGATATGGTTAACAAAGCGAATTATTTCTTGAAGCTCAACGGCGAGGCTCGACAGGAAAAATTGGAAATGACTGAGACCATTCTCCAACTCAAGGATGACTTGCAGCGATTTTCATCAGGAAGGAGTAAGTTGGATAAGCTTCTTGGTCTTGGTCAATCAAACAAGTTCGGCCTCGGATACAATCGAACTGAAGACAATTTTAGTTCGGTTGGGACAGTTTTCGTGCCTCAGTCGGTATCTCCTCCTCCGACACCGGAATTCACGACAAGCAACGACAACAAGCCTACTTCACCCTCCTCGGGATCGTCAAGCACTAAGGTATGTTTTCGTTGTAATTTTGCAGGGCACACTGAAAGAAATTGCAAGATTGGAGCTCAAAGATCAAATCAATCACATCTTGCAACTGCTACCAATGAGTTCACTCCCCACAAATCAAAGAAGGACTTTTCAAAAGAAAAGAACATTGGTAGTACTTCAAACAAGACGATGACAAAAGAAAAAGATCAATCATACAAGACGTCTTCATCAAGGAAAATTTCTCAAACATTGCCAACATACTCTAAAACTCGAAAGGTTTGGGTATGCAAAGGTGAAATCTTTCCTTGTCTTTAATCTTTCTACGATTAAATGTTGTGTAGTTTATGTAGACTATTTTTCTTTCTTTGGGCCGACATGTCAACCATCCTTGGGAGGTAAATGGTATATTTTCTTATTGGTTGATGATTTCTCTCGGTATTCATGGGTAGCATTTTTAAAAGAGAAAGCTGATACTTTTGATTCTTTTCACGAGATTTGCCTTCGTATTATGATTGAAAAGAATGAAAAGATCATTCGTGTTAGAAATGATAGAGGTGGAGAATTCATAAATTCTAAATTCATTGACTTTTGCACTTCCAACGGCATTAAGCATGAATTCTCAGCACCCTATACACCTCAACAGAATGGTGTTGTCGAGCGCAAAAACAGGGTTGTTCAAGAGATGGCACGTGTTATGCTTCACAGCCGGAATTTACCGCTACATTTTTGGGCTGAAGCTGTGAACACTGCAATCTATGTTATTAATCGAGTTTATTTGCGCCCGGGAACGTTAAATACACCATATGAACTATGGTGTGGTAGAAAACCCAACATCAAATATTTTCGCATCTTCGGGAGTCGGTGTTACATTTTACGTGACCGTGAAAATCTTGGAAAGTTTGACTCTCGAAGTGACGAAGGGATTTTCTTGGGGTATTCTACGAATAGTAGAGCATATCGGGTATTTAACTTGGAATCTAAGACGATCGTAGAATCTATAAATGTTAAAGTAGATGAAGCTTTCCACTTTGCATCTGATAAATCTACCCCTGATATCTCTCTTGATGATGATACTCCTGTAAGTGCATCTTCTCATGATAATACTTCCAATATTAATGATGCGTCTAATGGTTCTTCAAGTTTATCTGATGTGCAGGAATCATCTCATGTACCTCCGAGTAATCCATTACAACAAACGTTACGCATCTCCAAGGATCATCCTGAATCAAACATCATTGGAGACCCACAAGAAGGAGTCAAAACTCGGAGACAGTTGGTTTGTGGATTCGCATGTTATGTTTCCACGATCGAACCAAAGAACGTAGATGAAGCTCTTCAGGATGACTACTGGATTGAAGCAATGCAGGAAGAGCTCCATCAGTTTGAACGCAACAAAGTCTGGGAATTAACGACGCCTCCGAAGCAACACAATGTGATTGGTACTAAATGGATTTTCAAGAACAAGAAAAATGAGGATGGTACCATCATCAGGAACAAAGCACGTTTAGTTGCTCAAGGCTACTCTCAAATAGAAGGTATAGACTTTGATGAAACGTTCGCCCCTGTAGCTAGACTCGAGTCCATTCGTATCTTATTCGCTATTGCTTGTCACTTTAAAAATAAAACTCTTTCAAATGGACGTTAAGAGCGCGTTTTTAAATGGGTTTTTAAATGAGGAAGTTTATGTGGCTCAACCGAAAGGTTTTGTAGACTGTAAACTACCTAACCATGTTTTTCGTTTGAAAAAGGCTCTTTACGGTTTAAAACAAGCACCGCGAGCATGGTACGAAAGGTTGACAAAGCACCTTTTGGAGAAGGGCTATACTCGAGGGGGAGCAGATCGGACTCTCTTTGTGAAGCATTATCAAAATAACTTCATTGTTGCACAAATCTATGTCGATGACATTGTGTTTGAAGCAACAAAGGATAATGATGCTTCTAAATTCGCAGAAACCATGGAAAGCGAATTTGAGATGTCTATGATGGGCGAACTGACATACTTTCTTGGATTGCAAGTGAAACAAAATGATGAAGGCATCCATCTGTGTCAATCCAAGTACGCAAAGGAGTTGGTAAAGAAATTCGGATTAGAAGATTCTAAAGATTTTCCCTACTCCTATGGGAACTAGCAATAAGGGATTAGGAAGTGAATCTCTTAGTGATAATGTAGACGAGAAAACTCTATCGCAGCATGATTGGAAGTCTACTTTACCTCACAGCTAGTCGCCCGGATATATCATTTAGTGTTGGGATTTGCGCGAGATATCAATCAGCACCAAAGGAGGTTCACCTGAAAGCGGTGAAACGGATCATCCGGTACATCAAAGGAACTGTAAACTTCGGAATTTGGTACCCTATGGGAACAAGTTTAGATATTATTGGATACTCATATGCCGATTGGGCAGGATCTGTGGATGATCGGAAAAGTACGAGTGGTGCATGTTTTTATCTTGGCCATTGTCTTGTTGCATGGCATAGTAAAAAGCAAAACTTCATTGCACTCTCGACTGCCGAAGCGGAATACATCTCAGCGGGTAGTTGTTCAACTCAACTTATTTGGATGAAAAGCGTGTTGAGCGACTTCCGGATTTCAGCAACTTCGGTAACTATTTTATGTGACAACACAAGTGCTATAAACATTTCAAAAAACCCTGTGTTGCACTCTAGAACAAACACATTGAACTTAGATATCATTTTCTTAGAGAGCTAGTTGAATCAAATATTCTTCAAATTTCCTACATTTCAACTGAAGATCAATTAGCGACATTTTAACAAAACCTTTGGATCACAAACGTTTTATTCATTTGCGTAAAGCAATTGGAATGCTTTCCTTGAAATAACCTCTTTTTGAAACTCTTGTTTAGGTTAGGTTTTGTTTTTTGTGTTTTTGTTCATTATCTATGCGTAGACATAGAATATTATTGAGCATTAGTTTGATTGACTTTAACTGCAGTCCTTTTATATATTTAGAAATCTATTATGCCTTAGATATCATAATATTTCATTTGATGCAATGATCATTTATGTCAATTAACTAATCTTTGTTTTGATCAAAGTCAATTTCTCCTCTCGATGATCTCTTGGTATAGTTTTTATCTTATTTGACTGTTTAGTCGAGTATGAAATCGAGATGAATATTTGGCTAAATACTTTATATCTTAGATAATTGATAGCCAATTGAGGGGGAGTCAAAGAAAAGTATTATGCTCAAAAGATGTGGAAAGAGTTACATCCCAATGAGGAGTGTGAAAACTACCACCACATGGAGGAAAGAGCTACCACCTCGGTCGTCCGAGTACTGTGTGCAGCTACCACATGTATACCAAGCAAGGTTTTTCAAGTTTGATTAATTAAAATGCATGTTGAAATACTTGACTCTGTCAAAATTCAAGGTTGGTATAAGGTGGGATTTTTAATGAAAGATGCTCAAAGAGCCACTCTCTTCAATAATTGACTAGATATATTATCTAACTTATTGGGGATGTTAGACATCTATTGATCTTTGTATTTCATTTTTCTTTACCGAATTGATGATTGATAAAGGCATTACTCATAAGATCAAGTTAGATGTAATTGAAGTTTGTTCAACTTTAAGGGATTTAATTTTTATAAATTTTCGTTCATTTGTTGGATGTTATTGATAGATTTGGTATAATCTATTTCTTGTTGTATGAAACGATGATTTTCGTTTAAAGTTGATACACAAAAAGTGCTTACAATCTTTTTCTGGTTTTTCTAGAATTTCTCTGAAATTTTCTAAAGAAAAAGTTGGAGCCGATCCGGATTGGACCTGCCGATCCGGATCCCGAACGCAGATATTCTTCTGCGGGCAGACGATCCGGATTGGACCTGCCGATCCGGATCCCGAACGCAGTTTTTCACTGCGGGTAGCCGATCCGGATCGCAATCACGAACTGATCCGGATCGCGGCTAGGGTTTTATATAGAACAAAAGGGTTTTGATTTCTTTTACTCCAATCTTTTGTTCCAAAGTTTCCAGAGCTTCTCTCTCTAGATTTCATCCATCTTGGAAGCTTTCAAACTCAAGTTCTTCAATTCCAAGTAAGTTTTATTGATCAAAATCTCGGTTTTTCAGTTTTTCTTATTCCTCCTCAAAACGTGATGAATTTCTTGTATCAATTTCATTTGTGGATGGTTTTTGATCAAATTTCTTTTGAAATAAGAACTCTGGGTAGATTAGTTTTGATTATATGCTAGGTATTCTCAAGATAAACGGATTTTTGGTCTTCGATTTCAAAAATTTGGTTTTACGGCATATAATGGAATTTCCAAAATCATGCAATTGATTCTATTTTTAATTTCCTTTTGCAAAACTAATTGATTCTTAGTCTCTCTACACGATAAATGATTGCTTGGGTACAATTTTTGCTAATTTTTGAAAACTTACAAATTTTTCGTGGTCCTTGAGTTGCTCTTCACAGGATTTCAATCTCTTAAGGCACGCCACAGCTATGGAATTCTCATGGATCATCTTGCTGTTAGTCACAATGGTGCATACTCGGCAACCAATAAACTGAAAAGAGCCAAGAACTTCAACGAAAAGGTGAATTTGATCTGATTAGTGACTCGGAAACTGAAGCAATAATGATGGAAGTAGACTGGGACGTGTTATTGGATGATGATGAAGTCAATGCCCGTTAACCTGAACAAGAGCCTTCCAATGGATCAAAAGGAAAAGCCACCCATTAACACAGGAAAAGCACCTATGACGTCACCGACGCGTCTCGGTAAAAAGGAAACGACTTGCTCGACGCTTTGGACAAGCACGAGAGGCTAATGCTAGCAAGCCAATGGTTCCTGACTCCCCGCCTCGGGTGGAAGGAGTGTTCGTCAGCATTGATCGCCTTCGAGCTTTTGAACATCGTGAATGTATCGGTGAACGACATGTCAACATTGAAGCTCTCCGAAATCACTCACCAGAGTTTGGAACTTTAATTGAGCAAGCTAATCTCATCCAAGTCTGCCGATTCCCTGAATTACTTGGGTATTGCTTGTATCGTGTGAGAACCTTCTACACGAATGCAAGACATCTTCAAGAAGATGAACGTGGCTCAATGCATTTCTATACAAATATCCAAGGGATGAAACTTAAAATCACTCCGCAATTAATCGGCGAAGTCCTTGGAATGGAATCCAACACATCGGGGATCAACTATTTGACGGGAAGAAGTTTGACGAATGCCTTGTGGCAAACCGTGATAGGAAAGATTTGTTTGGAAGGAACTGAATCAGCTGATGGGAAAAGTGTAAAATCCAAACATCTTCGACTGGAGTACCGATTTCTTAATTTCATCACATGTTACAACATTCTTCCTAACATGCAGACCAAGTTAGTGAGATGGGATAGAATGCTGTTCTTATATCTCATAGGTCATCCCTCTGAGGCTGTAGGATTGAACATGAACATCCCCTACATAATTTGGAATAGAATGTCAAGATATGTTGTGCATCCTCATCCTTCGAAGCGACTTCCATTTCCATTAATCATCATGAGGATCTTGCAAAAGTTTGAAATTGATATAAGCTCGACATCATATCAACACTGTTGGGGGATGATAGATGAGTCAACGATTGTGAAGTCACTTCACAAATTACCACATGTTACTCCGACACCCTCCACTGGAAAGAAACCTTGTGTCGGTACGTCTGCATCACCATCACAACCAGCACCCACACCAGCGGATGAAGCATCAGTCTCATCCATCTACAAAGAACAACAACGATTATCTTTTGAGCAGGAACAGATTTCGAAGGCACAGACGAGAATTTCCAATGAGCTGGAGCTCATCACGGCAGCTCATATTACCATAACTAAGAAGGTCAATTCAATGAACAAGCTGGTGAAAAAGATGTTCTCTAAGATGGGCTGCACGAGCTCTTAAGACTCTGAATCTGATGACTGATTCCTTCCTTTTATTCTTTTTCTTGTGCAGGAACTTCATTTTTTTTTACTTTCTTTTGTGCAGGTCTTTACGTTTTAGTTTTTAGTTTTTAGTTCTCAAACTTGAACTGTTAACAATTCTCTCCATTTTGGTATTTTTTGGCTAATTTCTGTGACAAAAAGGGGGAGAGAGAAGTATAAACAATGATACTATGATACAATGGTTACTGAGAAAACTTGAAACTATAGAGGTAAGTATAACCTCAACTTGAAAGGTAAGTAGAACTTCAACTTTCGGTTTTCATTTGTGTTTGAATGCATGCCTCGACTAACTATTCGACTAACTATTTGGGGATGTAATATAACTAACAAGTTGATGTTCACTAACATGACATTTGGTGATTGATTGCATAGAAGATATGTTGGTGTTTTAACTATGATCAGTTTACATATCTGAATGTATAAATGTCATGGTAAGTATAAATGAGTATAAACTTCATCTCTGTATGTGGTTTTTGAATGATATAAAATTCTTGAGGTATCTAACGATTTCTTTTGTCAAGAATGATTTCTTTTGCAGAGAGTACAGATGTCTAAGTCTAGAGTCTGTTTTAGGAGTTTAACTCATGTATTTTATTTTGGATCTCCATTGTAAATTTTTGTTGTATGGTGATAGCAACAAAAATATCTTTTTGAATTTTCTTGAGTGGATCTATGTTTTGTCACGAAACCGCCAAAGGGGGAGATTGTTACGGAATTTGAGTTGGCGTATTTCGTGAATTCGGCTAAGTCTTGAAGATTGAAGGTAAAGGAAGTTGGATCATATAACTCAATCTCAAGAAAGAAGAATTCAAAAGGATCAGGTATGTTTAACTTAATATCTTTGGTGATCCGAATACTTCTTATAGCGTAGAAACACTTGGATGGATTTGTTATTGCATAAATATCAAAAACTGGACATGGGACATGTTCAGGATCCGGATCAGATTGTTCAATCCGGATCCCGAAGGTGGTTCGTTCATACACCAGTTCAATCCGGATCGTAGCTTCCCTTGATCCGGATCCCGAACACTGAGTTTACCATTTTATTGAACGATCCGGATCAGGCTACTGCAATCCGGATCCCGAACGTTGATGTTTGGTGAACTGTATGAACGATCCGGATCAAGCACTTCGATCCGGATCCCGAACCTTCGTTTTTCTGGAATCTGTTTTTCTCGCTACTGCAATCCGGATCGCCGATTTCCGATCCGGATCGTCGTCATGTAAAAACTCCAGAAAAGGTTAGTTTTTGATCCTTATCTTCTTCCAAGGGTTTCTAACCTATAAATAGACCCTATGATTCTTTTTAGGGTAAGTCCACAGAATAGAAAAAGTAGCCGTCATCTTTTATACGGCCTCAGATCCACATATAGAGAAGAAAGGAAATCATAGATTCTATCTTATGTTTCTTCATCTATATTGATTGATTTGATTCTAGGTTTTCATACTCACATTTTGAGTTGAATCAAATAATGAATACTTAGATGGTATTTCCTATCTATCTTTGATCTAAGTATTCGGCGGATCATCACCACCCAAAAACAACGATTTACCCCAAAATCGGCGCGTGGACTCGCGTGGCCTTGTGGATTCAAGGTGCAACCGCTCTCGTGGATTCGGAGCGAGGTACGTTCGTGGATTCGAAGCGTGCTACTGGGTGAAGACCGTGGATTCGGTCGGACGTCGTGGACTCGACGTTGGACGCCGTGGATTCGGCGTTGGACGCACATCGTGGATTCGAGAAGCGTCTGGAGCGAGCGGAGAAGATCACTAGGAGCGTATGGAAAAGGTTGAGTCGTCTGTGAGTACGGTATATCACCTTGTACGTGTTTAATTCTAGTGGATTTCACCGTGTTATCGGTCCCGGGTTTTTTACTCCGGTTTGGAGTTTTCCACGTAAAAATCTCTGCGTGTTATTTATTTTTCCGCATTGGGTTTTTATATCGCAAAGATTTTTGAGTGTTTATGGTTTACACCTATTCACCCCCCTCTAGGTGTTTTTTCCCCTATTTAGATCCTATTATACATATAACCCAACAAGTGGTACACTCAAGGATCAAAATCCAATGACTATAAGGAATACCACCCAAGTAGATACAACCCACTATCCTGGCCCTCTAAACCGGCTGCACAATCTCATCTTCTGGGATGCTGGTGGCCATCGCTCAACTGTCTCAAGCGTCAAGCTCAATCGCCTGCCGGTAAGTCGGATGAACCTCTTCATCCTAAGGGGAAGCGGGGGTGCCGTCACCAGCGGCCAAACCATGGTACAACTTGGGACACTCTGCTGGCACCTCGTCTCGAAACCTCCCTGGTCTCTGTCTCCTCTGAGACCCATGACACTGAGACTGGAATCATTGCAACCTCGATCCACTTAACTAACACCCAAATCCGACGATGCTGGACTCTCCTCTCTGGAGCGGCCCTCGCTCTTCGTCCCTCTGGACATGATCGTGGATCCCCGTCAATCCATCGAACATGCACAAGGTGATAGATATCCGATGGCAGTCCCTCTCAAACATGATCACCTTCTAGGCCTCATCCTGGGCAACATGGGATACTCTGCTCCACAATCGCAGAAACTCGCTCCCGGTCATCAACTACGCTCCCGGTGGTCCAGCAGGACGAACTCGACGCCACCTAACTCTCGGCGTCCCTATCCGAAAGTGCAAACCAAGTGCACCAGACGTTTCTCTTGTATGAACAATCTTCAAATACTTTTTCCATAGCAGCAATCCGTTTCTCGGCCTCCTAAGCTCCAACTCGGTCCCGAAATCTCAGTGGTATGGAACTGGATGAAGTAAAAGGATCGGTCAGGAACACCTCCGCCGCTTGCTGCAACCATCATGGTGCGAATCAGGGCGATAGTCGATGATTCGTGTCATGAGGTCTACTGCAATACCCCGGGAGATGCTCTCTGCGCTCAAGCATCGCATCACGGCGCTCATGTTCTCTTCCGGGCGCCGCAGTGCCTCAAACATCAGGGCTACTTGCCCGTTTTCCTCTTGTCTCACTCTCGCTCTCCCATGTTCAGCCATCCCTCTTTCGTGCTCCTCATCTCTAGATCGAACACGACCGCTCCCGGCTGCACGGCGTCTCGAAAGCACCGAAATCACTACAACAAACAATCATTAGGACCAAACTCTCTCGACCCAATCAACGAAAGTCTAAACATGTTACCTGTTCTAAGCATTATTTTGTCTGCAGACAACAGAACCACTTTTAGAGAATAAACATGTAAGATCACTCCCCACCCAATTCTTTGGGGGAGTACAGACTCAACAGGACTCTCGCTAAAGTCTCTCTCTACACCGCAGTCATCCTACTGTCCCACCATGCCTAGTGTCTCCTAGATCCTCAATGACCTACATCCTACTCTATACCACCTAAATCTGGCACCGCCCCAGGGTCGAAATGGCATGCCCCCGGGCGAAACTGCGACCCTGGCTCGCAACAGATCCGCCACCTAATGCCAACCTGCATAGGCGAAGCGTCCCTACCTGCAAGAAGTACTACATCCCTAAACATAATTCCAGAGCTATAGCTAAAAACCTGCTGTATAACTAAAATCAATCATGTACAACTGAAAATACATATGTCCGTCTCCCAAAATCAGAACCATACAATACCTCGGTACAAAACTCAGAGCTCAACCGGGAGATATCCTCCATAAATACATCAGGTCAGACTCTCGATACTACAGTCCTCACTACATCATCCTCTCCAAATAGAAAATACAAAACAACTAATTCTCCTGAAGCTTCCTCTGTAAGTGGGTACCGCTACTCTCCAACGACGGGTTCGGGATCTAGCTCGTGACTCGCCGCCTCGGGATCCGTGCAACCCGCCTCGGGATTCGTGCCACTGCCTCGGGATTCGTGCCAC
>CM055067.1:32602631-32763383 GCA_029204045.2 Tillandsia leiboldiana | reverse complement strand
CCAATGCCCTCTCATCTTTTCCTCTTTATGCCGAGGCTTGAAACGAACTGATCGATGATTTCGGAAGGCTACTCCAGAAATGGAAAAGGGTGCCGGAACCTGTTTTGTGGAATTGGGGTGAAGGCACTCGCCATTCGGGATTTTCGAACTTTCGCCGTTGCCGGCTGGTTTTCAAAATCGAGAGTTAGGGGTTGGGGAATGTTCCTGATGTTTGGTTCTTTCTTATTGATGGATACGAGGGTTTATTTCCGAGTTTTAGCCGGTGGGTGTGCTGTATGGGGTAGCGAAGGAGTTATCTTTTTCTTCGGAGGAATGTTTGGATTTGATCCCCAGCATGTTTTGGGTTCTGCTTCTTTTTGGAGTTGGACAAGGATTTGAGCTATCAGAAGCAACCGTTGTCAATTCTTGCTCGTGAAAGTTTAAGAATTGTGCAGGTCGATTATACCTTTTGGTGAAGGGTCATGTGCGTTTCATTTGTGATGAGTGAGCTAAGGAAGGCCGCTAGTAGAGAGCCTAGGTGATGAAATGAGGATCCTCCTATACCCATTTGAGCGAATCGAGACCCCCCTCCCGAGTTATGGATTTATTTTGGGTTTCGAGGACGAAAACCTTTTTTTAGGAGGGGAGAGTGTAGAATACGGGATTTCGTATAGCGCAACCGACCTCGCAAGATGGCGTGGTGCGGGGGAGTTGTCTCGGGCGTGTTCCATATTGTCTTCAGATGAGTCGGGTTGATTTTGGATATACGCGGAGCCCCTGCTTGATTCGGAGTTTCCCGGGCATTGTACGTGATAGCGACTGGTTTGGGAAGCACCGACTCCACCGTGGTGTGCAGAAAAATTGGGAAACACTTGGAACAGGTGTATTTTATGTTTACAGCGGAGTTCGAGAGGTTCCGGACTGACGCGGAGGACCGAGGACAAAAGTGAGTTGGAACTGGCAGTTTTGGAGCCGGTTTTTGGATTGAGCACACCGACTCCACGGTTGAGCTTTTTGAGGAGAAAAAAGCTGGGGCATGTGTACTTTTAGATTACAGCAAGTTTTCGGGAGTTTTCGGGCCGGTGTGGGACCCGAAGGCAAAAAGTGACTTGGAGTTGGCCTAATTGATTATTAATATAATTTAATTAAATTGAATTTAGTCTGTATTGAAGCAAAGGAAAGATAGTAGAGGAAGAAGTGAAATTGAAAGAGGACTAGATTATTTATTTATTTTTGGCTTGGGGTTTAATTAACTACAGCTGCCACCCACTTAAATTAGCCCTCTGCTAATTTAAACAGCCACGTCATCGCCATCTTCTCCCTTTCAAAACAGAGGAAATGAGGGGGTGAACAGAGGAAGTGAAGAAGAGAGAAAAGAAGGAAGAAGATGATGGAAATAGAGGGAAAAGAAGGAAATGAGAGAAGAGTGAGTGTGGAACCCTTTGCTAGTAGCCTAGGGATCGAGTGGAGCAAAGCGGAGAGCGCGCGCCGAGCTCAACGAGGTATGTTGCAGATTTTTGGACTAGCTCGATTTAGGATTTTTTTTGATGATTTCCGTTTGGGTTGGTGTGGGTTTCGGACTTTTGTCGTGGTGGAGAGGCCGCAAGCGCTGGGCAGCTGCGCGGGCTCGCAAGTGGGCGCCGCGAGCTCGTGGACGCCGCGCTGATGGCGGGTGGAGGCCGCCAGGGCGCCGCGCATTGCGCCCCTGGGCGCTGCGCAGCGGGCGCCAGGGCGCCGTGCAGTGCGCCCCTGGGCGCTGCGCAGCGCGCCTATGCGCCACGCCGTGCGCACACCTGGGCGCCGTGCGCACCTGGGCGCCGCGCGCGGCGCCCAGACGCCGCGCGGCTGGCGTGGATGCCGCGCCGGCAGCGGCAGCTCCGTGCGCGGCGATGCGAGCGCGTAGCGAGCTCCCTCGCATGGGCGCTCGCGTCGTCGTCGGCTGGGACTGGGCTATTTTGCCCAGTGTGTGTTGTGTGCGTGTTTGTTTTTTTTCCAATTCTGACTTTGTTTTTCCTCTGTTTGTGGCAGCGCACAGTGCGTGCGAGAGCTTGGGCCCGCGCAAGCTATCAAAGCGACGGTGGGCGGCGCGCGGTAGCACACTTGTTGAGGGGTGCTGTTGTTGAGGGGACCTTGATTGTGTTGGTACTAGTGTGTGTTGTGTTGCAGGGGGATTTAACTTGAGTGTATTAAGGATGTAGGTGAAGTGTATGTTTTGTGTGATGATAATGATAGTGATGATGAGGAGGATTATTAGTTGGCTCGAGATTTTGGTGCTTCGGTGGATTTAAGGTGTACTAGAGCCTTGTTGTGTTGGAGCCGTGAGGATTCAAGAGGGCTATGGAAGGGTGCTGAGAGTTCTATGATGCTTGACTTGGAATTAAGTGATTTCCTTATGTGGACTCTAATTATTAGTATGTATTGGAGCTTCTTTAGGGTGGTTGTGGACTTAATATTTGCAGGTTTGTATTTTAAGTGTGCTGTTGAAGTGTGTGTGGGTGGATTTTTGGATTTTAAGAGTTCTGGTGGTGTATTTTGGCTGTGGAGTGCTTTGTTTGCGCACCGGATTTTTGTAATGGACTGTCACGCCCCGGGGTCGAAAACTGCGACCCGGGCTCGCCAACAGATCCGCCACCTATGCAAACCCCCATAGGCGAAGCGTCCTACCTACCTGCAAAAGAACTACAGCTAACAGATATCATAGCTAAAAGATAAAACTGCTATAGAATAAAAATCAACCACTGTACACTGAAGATAAAAAACAAGGTCCTCTCCCAAAAAGATAATCATACAATAACCTCGAGTACAAAACTCATAGCTCAACAGGGAGATAACTCAAATAAAACATCAGTGTACAAGCTCTCAATACATCATATCCTCACTACTCATCATCTCAAAAGAGGAAATAATACCACTCTACACCTACCGACTATACTGAAGATCTCCTCCAAGGGGGGTACCGCTACTCTCCAAAGATGGGTCTGGATCTAGCTCGCTACTCCCTCCCTCACCACCGCACAGCAACCACAGAACGGCAACACCCGCCAAGACTCTGCAAACAAAGAGGAGAAAGGACAAAAGGGGAAAACCCCCAACGGGCGTGAGACTTCGCAATAAGGGAGTTCTCAGTGGGTATCGCCACAAGGCCCGACGATCTGCCCCACCAAGACTACTAGAGGCAAAAGATGACCGATGCAGTAAAACTGAAAGAAGAAGCTGGAAACACTCTACAGCTACCATGCCTCTAACCAAATGCTCAAATGGGGCAACTCTGATGAAGATATGCAAACACTCGCACACGAGATGCTCAATCGACCCAATCGAGCTGACTGCCGCGCATCGGGTCCAGTCAAACCTGCGCCCACCTACAACCCACCTCCCGCGCTGACGGGCAGGAATTACGTAGGGCGTCCAACGGACTGACTCGCTATCGAGTAGTGGCTCATGTAGGCTATAGTCAAATCCATGACCTCTCTCTCTCAGAGCGGAAAGACTCAAGATGCTCAACCTCTCACACAAAGGTCAAAGAACTCACAACGACCACGGGACCACCGTCAATCCCCGAACGGTTCCCAACAATACTAGCACTGGTCTAACACAGCTACTGGACTCCACTCGGTCCCCCAGGCACGAGTGTAACAAAAGTATCTGCCTGAATAAACCCAATCGATAGACCAGTAATCACTGGTACTGCCGCTCTGCTGTCCAACTCAAGGACCAGCATGGTGCCCGCGCTCACACCGTGGAAAGGCTACTCTGTCGAACTCAAGAACCCAGCATGGTGCCCGGCGCTCACACCCGTGGAAAGCCTACTCCGGAGTGGCACTCGAGGGGAGCGACCCACACGAGTAAAGTATCACTGTATCAAGCATCACTGGATCGAGTATCTCTGTAACCTCTGTCTCATAATAGCAGGACTGGATCAGACTATGATCAAAGTGGGAAACTCCGTCCACTAACACAACCCCGATCTGATGCAATAATACTCAAAAAGTGGGAAACACCATCCACTGGAACAAATCTGATACCCAATCTGATGCAATAGTCAACATCCGGTCAACCGCCCAGAGTCCGCGGTCACCGCAATAACCCACAACCCACAATTGGGTAAATTAATCAAGATCCGGTCAACCGCCTACTGTCCGCGGTTGCCGCAATAAACCCACAATCCAACATCAAGCACACCCTGTCTCTGACCCTAAGGCCCAGCTACACTATCCCAAACCTCTGCTCGAACCCGAGCAACATGACTCAAAAGTCTAAATAAAAGGAGAAAGAAAGCAATCATGGTTTCTCCTAAGTCAAATTCCAATTGTAGTGCAGCAGTAAAAGATGGCCTAACTATATGTTCATACACATATGTCCATACAAGCATGCATTTGTCCTAAGAAGGATAAAGAAAATAAACCTCATGCCAGAATTAACAATGACCATACCTGTCCATGATTTTCGATCCATAATCACTCCTTGGAGTAGAACCTGCACATAACTACATAATCCTATCCCAATGCATAAACCAGCCTCATAAAAGGTTATGTGCTAATATGGCATGATAATTAATCCTGATATGGTAACCTTGCCTTAGGTGGGCTTCCACTAATCACCAACATGAATATTTGATTATACCATTGTCATACTATGAGAAATTCACTTGCAATTTCCATAGAATCCTCACTGTTAAACTTACGACAAACTTCAGTTATTGTACCGTACACCTGCATGCAATGCTAACATATAACATATAGAGAACCGTCCACCGGTTCCGGAATAAGGCACCCACCTGAAAAGCTGACTGTCCAAAGCCCAATAGCTGAAAACACCAGATAACTCTAATCCCTTGCTCCAATAAGTTCACACACCCAAGATAACTCTCCTGGCACAATACAAAGCTCACTAATTACACTAAGGCTCCCAAATATAACTCTTATATCCCATACAACAACAGTCCCCGAAACTGTTAAATTATCACCTGCAGAAAGTGCCCAGAAAATTCCAAGAAAATACCACAGCGATCCTCGCGTCGATAGCTTCGCAACGGTACCTTGCACGCCCAAATCCGAGTTCGGTAAGTCAAGATAAAAAAATTCGCAGGTGGTACACTCAAAAGATTTCAGCACAAAAGACTGTAGCACTGTACCAGAGAAACAGTGATTCTCACCTCTGATGAAATCTCAGAAAAATCCAATAAAAATACGAGCGCGTTCCTTGCGATCTGTAGATGAAAAAGTTGTATAAGCTCGTTTCCGGCTGACGCTTGGGCGCAAAGATATGGCCAAAACACCTCGATGCTGTCCCACAAAGCCAAACAGAAAAAGGGTCACAGTGCTGCCTCGGGATCCGTGCCAAAAACTCGCAACGGGAAAGCGCGATCAATACGAAAGATGAAGCCCTACCTCTTAGGAGTCTGTCGGCGCAAGAATCACAGAAAAGGAGCTCGGGGTAGCCCAGGGGAGCTAAAAACACTGCCGCTACGCCGAAGAAACACTAGAAAGCAACGTCGCGCCGCGCCGTAAAATGGGGAACCTCGGGATTCGAGCCTCCAAAAATCCCAGAACTTGGCAGGAAGATCAAGGACTTGAAGATGAAAATCTTCCAAGAAGGGAGCTCGGGGAGATCAAGCTTGGGCTGAGAGGAAAACCAAAGAAGAGGGCTCGGGCTGCCTATTTATAGGCTGAGAAAAACATTTGGAGAAATACCCAATGTGTCCCAAGTTCCGGGCGGCACAGTGCGCCCGGCCCAGCCCGCAGGTTTTCGGGCGCGCGCACGTGCGGCCCGGCCCGCCAAGATTCGGGCGCGCACAGTGCGGCCCGGTCCACCACACAGCCCAGTCCGCTAACACCCCGGCCCCACTGCACCCGGTGCACCTGCGCCCGCCAATGGCGACGCGACACGTGGCCCGGCCACCCGTGCACCGCGCACGTCGCGCCGTGGACCGCGCACGTCGCGGCTGACCCGGGCCGTACGGCCACCTGCCCCGCCGTACGGCCACCTGCCCCGGTCACGACTCCACCGATTGCGTGGACCGTGGAGCACAACACCGGACCAACTACCTCCCGCCACGTGTCCACCCGTCTACCGTGCACCACCGGCCTGCTCCGTGAACCCAGACCACAACACCGACCAGTGAAAACCAGCCACGTGTCCCTTCCTCGGGTGCACGACGGCCGCGTGGACCGCGCACCTGACCGCGCCCCCCGCGCGCGCCCGCGGCCCCGCGGCCGCCCCTGCGCCTGCCCGAGCGCCTCCCGCCGCCTTCCGCGCCTGACCTCGCCCGCCGCCAACCGCCGCCGGCGATCGCCGGAAACACTGTTCCGGCGATGAACGCAGCCCCAAAAACATCAAGTAAAAAGCCCATCTTGACCGTTTTCGCGCGCTGATTCCAAAAACGACGTCCATTTTGCCAATTCCAAACCTATAATTGCCGGAGGCTCCCGCAAACCCCAAAAACTGCCAAAACTTCTGGGAGCCCGCTTTTGGGTATCCGACTCAGAATTAGCAAACAAAAAGCCATTTCCAAGCGTTTTTCCCACCGAACCCAAATCCACCCTCTGTTTGGCCAAAATCCTTTCCTAAAATTCGGCAAAAGCACCGAAGGCCAATACAGCCAACCAAAGCTCACAGGTCCATCTCTTGTGTCCAAATAGCGCGCGAACACCCGCCGACAAGCCACGTAGGCTCCAGAAGCTGCTGGTCACACTGTAGAAGCCCGCAAAGTCCGGGTCACCACATCCTCCCCCACTAAAAGAAAGTTTCGTCCTCGAAACTAAGGCAACTCCCAAGGAGTCTCAAAACCAGGGTCAATATTCAAAACCGCCGTCTCCAGCTCCCAAGTCACCTATCACTCCCCGTGATTACTTCTCAGCAACAACAACAGCAACAACCGGTACGGCATAGCCCGATTGCGCAATTCCCTCACCTCACGAGTCGGAATTCGCAACGGGCGTCCCTCGTACTCCAAACTCTCACAGATCTCAAAAGGAACGAGTCCATCACGGGCGAGGGGTCCAAAACATACACTCCAGAGCTGAGACGCAGAAAAACCTCAAAACTCCAACAAAAGGCGGGGGAAAAAGGAACAAACAGCCTGAGTAACACGCTCTAAAATCACACTCAAGAGCCAGCTCAACCAAAGCGACCCTAATCACATCCACACAGACACCTGCACAGAAAAGGGGCCCAAACAAGCAGTTCACACACGGTCGCCCTCAAATCTCAACCACCTAAGTGATTGCTCAGCCGCAGCCTTTCATCAAAAGGGATCCTCAGGGACACAACTCAAACCCTGCACACAAGGATGGCCCCACACACGTGCCAGCTATGGAACCGTCAAACAAACTCGACTCCCAAATAGCTCTCTGCTCCAGGCATCCGCCACCACAGTGGCTCTGTCGGGGTGATACTGGATGCTCAACCAAATTCAATGGTAGCTCTTCCGCCACAGTGGAGGTATCACTAACACACAAACCCATCTCCCACTACTGGCAGGTTAAAATCGGTGCTGGTACCAATCTCATCACCCGCTCTTCAAGCTCAGCTGGCACGATCCGGTCCAAACGCCCCTCACCCCAATAATAACCGTCGATCTCGGCCAGTCTTAAATAGCATCCACCTTGGCCGAATTTCCACACCGCCGCCCCTTCGGCTAGAAAGGTAATCCAGGAAGATATGCTCTCGAAGCTAAACTTGTACCACAAAACGTCACTACAAATGCTGCACAAGCTCTAAACCACTCAGGGAGGGGGTAAAACCAAATATCCCAGGAGAACGCCGCTATCAAACCGTTCAAGGCCAACAGAAATACAAAATTCCTCAATCTAGAGGCAACAGGGCATTAGTCAATCCATTGGCTTCACTGTACTCGTAATGCCCCTACTGTGTCCAAAACCATCTAGACAGTGCCCTCAGCTGAAATTCCAAATTGGCGCAGGCATCACACAATATCTGCCGAAATATACCTCCTTCACAAAGGTTCTAAATAATACCTGGACTTGCCTGGACTCCGATCCCAAAGGGCTCTCACCGTCGTGTATCAACGACGTGGCACTAGGTCAAACAGACCCTCTATCCATCAAATCCACGCACCTAAGAACTCAACTCTCGTAGCTCTAAAAGGCGTATCCAATGAGGGCTAATGAAGTGGGCGCGGTTCCTTCCAGAATCACGTCAATCCGCAATCGTAATCTTCCTTCTGGCGGCCTATCATCGGCTTAGGTGGACTTACACCTGGGATTGTCATGGACAATAGGGACATCCATTAAGTCCCCGCATGTCCGCCCGAATGGCGACCTCTCACACGGACGGCTGTAACCTGTGTGCTCAAAAAGTCGCAACAAAACAACAATGGACTTCCATTATCCGCCGCGCAAAAAGTCAAGTCCAGTTCGTCAGCAGTCAAACATCCTGTGGCACTATGCCAAACCCGGATCCCAGCACTGGGTCAGAAACACTTAGCTGCCGTAGAAACCATAAGTCTGCCGGCATAACTTACGGCCTCAGCTGCACTGGACAAGCCTCCTCCACTTGCACAATGCCAACAGTAACCTGTACCTCAAGTGCAAGTGGTACGACTCTACCGCGAAGCCCAGGCGGAACGCAACATGTCCTAACTCCGACTGCTGTGAAGAAATCACAACCTGCGACAACTCAATCCACTACCGTGGCGCCCTCCAACCGGGCGGCACAGATTCATTCCCGCTCGATGCAAGTGGTCGTCGCTCAGCCTGCCAAAATATCTAGACCAATCACAAGGGAGCACGACCTCTGTCCATGCTCACACTGAGATGCCGAACGTGGTCTCTCGCAAACAACCCATCCACGCTACCGCTGCGCCACTCTGATGAAGGGTTGTTGCCGTCATCGGGGTCCACCCAACCCCTGACGTCTCAGAAATCCACCTGGGTATCATCGTCATACGACCAAGCACAATTGATTCATGCAATTCCTTAAACAATTATCCTTACAATCTCACCCCTCAATCACAAACATTGCACCCCAACATGCCAGTTATCAATCACACAGGGTAACATCCCCCACGGTAAGCTTTACATAATCCATTCACAAGGATATCCATCATCCAGGAAGGGAAAACAAAAATGTCTCTGCCGGCCGATCTGTCCTCCATCATCTGGCATCAAACGCCTCTAACCAGAACTTGCCTCTGGCAGCTGATCCCCATCCAACGAACTGCAGCGCCAGGCTCCAAACACAATGCCAACTCTAACGCGGCATCCAAGATCCAAATCTGCACAGGAGGGACTAAATCAACTGAAAGGTAACCTGGCGCCATCCACTACTGGTCACATAAATCCTATGCGCCTCGTTCCATGGAACGCGCAGTTCAACAACTGTGTAAACCCTTGCCACAAGGGCTCTCAAGTAGCCTCTCCGACACTACCAACCACGATTCTGCCTCCTAAGGCTCCAACTCAATTCCAGAATCGGGTGGTTCATCTACCAAGCTAGCTCCATCGATCAATAATGTCCCACAGCTCATCAGCTGTCAGCAATCCACCCTGCCTCAGTGCCTTGGCACTAACACTGGCACGGAGGGGGTAACTCGCTCCATTGGCGTCACAGAAATCCCTGCCGCTGAGGGTACTGCAACCAGGTGGTCTCAGGAGGAAAGCACTGTCAGGCTGCCCACTGCTCCGACAACTGTGTCACCAAAACTAGCTGGCCACACAAACACTGATATGCCTCCAAAATCCTGTCATCTGGGTCCGGAGCTCTCTGACCTCAATCCGGGTATCCGGCCCAAAACCAACCGCTCAAGCTCAACTGCTATGACAGGATGCACACGGGTCAAAACCCAGCGTCGGGGAGACACCGCTCGCCACGACGAAACCACAAATCAGCACACAACAACGCTCGACCCAATCCAGCGAAAGTCTAGAGCATGTCACCCATTCCACAGCGTTATGTTGGTCTGCAGCAACATAACTAATTAGGAGAATAAACATGCCAATCACTCATCCGTCCCTCGGGAGAGGTGTAAAACTCAATCAGGACTCTCGCTACAAATCACGACTCTCACGAAGTCATCCTAGGGTCCAACCACAAGCCTAGGGTTTCTAAGTCCACCATGACCTACAACCTAGGCTCTGATACCACCTAATCTGTCACGCCCCGGGTTCGAAACTGCGACCCGGGCTCGCCAACAGATCCGCCACCTATGCCAAACCCGCATAGGCGAAGCGTCCTACCTGCAAAAAGAACTACAGCTAACAGATATCATAGCTAAAAGATAAAACTGCTATAGAAATAAAATCAACCACTGTACAACTGAAGATAAAACAACAAGGTCCCTCTCCCAAAAAGATAATCATCAAATACCTCGAGTACAAACTCATAGCTCAACAGGGAGATAACTCAAATAAAACATCAGTGTACAAGCTCTCAATACATCATATCCTCACTACATCAGTCTCTCAAAAGAGGAAATAAATACCACTCTACCGACTATACTGAAGATCTCCTCCAAGGGGGGTACCGCTACTCCTCCAAAGAGGGGTCTGGATCTAGCCGCTACTTCCCCTCACCACGCCGCACCACAGAACGGCAAACACCCGCCAAGACTCTGCAAAACAAAGAGGAGAAAGGACAAAAGGGGAAAACCCCCAACGGTGCGTGAGAACGTCGCAATAAGGGAGTTCTCAGTGGGTAATCGCCACAAGGCCCGACGATCTGCCCACCAAGACTACTAGAGGCAAAAAGATGCCGATGGCAGTAAAACTGAAAGAAGAAGCTGGAAACACTCTACAGCTACCATGCTCTAACCAAATGCTCAAATGGGGCAACTCTGATGAAGATATGCAACACTCGCACACGAGATGCTCAATCGACCCAATCGAGCTGACTGCCGCATCGGGTCCAGTCAAACCTGCGCCCACCTACACCCACCTCCCGCTGACGGGCAGGATTACGTAGGGCGTCCAAACGGACTGACTCGCTATCGAGTAGTGGCTCATGCAGGCTATAGTCAAATCCATGCCCTCTCTCTCTCAGAACGGAAAAGACCTCAAGATGCTCAACCTCTCACACAAAGTCAAAGAACTCACAACGACCACGGGACCACCGTCAATCCCGAACGGTTCCCAACAATACTAGCACTGGTCTAACACAGCTACTGGACTCCACTCGGTCCCCCAGGCACGAGTGTAACAAAAAGTATCTGCCTGAATAAACCCAATCGATAGACCAGTAATCACTGGTACTGCCTGCTCTGCTGTCCAACTCAAGGACCAGCATGGTGCCCGGCGCTCACACCGTGGAAAGGCTACTCTGCTGTCGAACTCAAGAACCCAGCATGGTGCCCGGCGCTCACACCGTGGAAAGCCTACTCCGGAGTGGCACTCGAGGGGAGCGACCCACACGAGTAAAGTATCACTGTATCAAGCATCACTGTATCGAGTATCTCTGTAACCTCTGTCTCATAATAGCAGGACTGGATCAAGAGTATGATCAAAGTGGGAAACTCCGTCCACTAACACAACCCCGATCTGATGCAATAATACTCAAAAAGTGGGAAACACCATCCACTGGAACAAATCTGATACCCAATCTGATGCAATAGTCAACATCCGGTCAACCGCCCAGAGTCCGCGGTCACCGCAATAACCCACAACCCACAATTGGGTAAATTAATCAAGATCCGGTCAACCGCCTACTGTCCGCGGTTGCCGCAATAACCCACAATCCAACATCAAGCACACCCTGTCTCTGACCCTAAGGTCCCAGCTACACTATCCCAAACCTGCTGCTCGAACCCGAGCAACATGACTCAAAAGTCTAAATAAAAAGGAGAAAGAAAGCAATCATGGTTTCTCCTAAGTCAAATTCCAATATGTAGTGCAGCAGTAAAAGATGGCCTAACTATATGTTCATACACATATGTCCATACAAGCATGCATTTGTCCTTAAGAAGGATAAAGAAAATAAACCTCATGCCAGAATTACAATGACCATACCTGTCCATGATTTTCGATCCATAATCACTCCTTGGAGTAGAACCTGCACATAACTACATAATCCTATCCCAATGCATAAACCAGCCTCATAAAAGGTTATGTGCTAATATGGCATGATAATTAATCCTGATATGGTAACCTTGCCTTAGGTGGGCTTCCACTAATCACCAACATGAATATTTGATTATACCATTGTCATACTATGAGAAATTCACTTGCAATTTCCATAGAATCCTCACTGTTAAACTTACCGACCAACTTCAGTTATTGTACCGTACACCTGCATGCAATGCTAACATATAACAATATAGAGAAACCGTCCACCGGTTCCGGGAATAAGGCACCCACCTGAAAAGCTGACTGTCCAAAGCCCAATAGCTGAAAACACCAGATAACTCTAATCCCTTGCTCCAATAAGTTCAGCACACCCGTAACTCTCCTGGCACAATACAAAGCTCACTAATTACACTAAGGCTCCCAAATATAACTCTTATAATCCCATACAACAACAGTCCCGAAACTGTTAAATTATCACCTGCAGAAAGTGCCCAGAAAATTCCAAGAAAAATACCACAGCGATCCTCGCGTCGATAGCTTCGCAACGGTACCTTGCACGCCCAAATCCGAGTTCGGTAAGTCAAGATAAAAATTCGGCAAGGTGGTACACTCAAAAGATTTCAGCACAAAAGACTGTAGCACTGTACACAGAGAAACAGTGATTCTCACCTCTGATGAAATCTCAGAAAAATCCAATAAAAATACGAGCGCGTTCCTTGCGATCTGTAGATGAAAAAGTTGTATAAGCTCGTTTCCGGCTGACGCTTGGGCGCAAAGATATGGCCAAAACACCTCGATGCTGTCCCACAAAGCCAAACAGAAAAAGGGTCACAGTGCTGCCTCGGGATCCGTGCCAAAAACTCGCAACGGGAAAGCACGATCAATACGAAAGATGAAGCCCTACCTCTTAGGAGTCTGTCGGCGCAAGAATCACAGAAAAAGGAGCTCGGGGTAGCCCAGGGGAGCTAAAACACTGCCGCTACGCCGAAGAAGAACACTAGAAAGCAACGTCGCGCCGCGCCGTAAAATGGGGAACCTCGGGATTCGAGCCTCCAAAAATCCCAGAACTTGGCAGGAAGATCAAGGACTTGAAGATGAAAATCTTCCAAGAAGGGAGCTCGGGGAGATCAAGCTTGGGCTGAGAGGAAAAAGCCAAAGAAGAGGGCTCGGGCTTCCTATTTATAGGCTGAGAAAAACATTTGGAGAAATACCCAATGTGTCCCAAGTTCCGGGCGCGCACAGTGCGGCCCGGCCCAGCCCGCAGGTTTCGGGCGCGCACAGTGCGGCCCGGCCCGCCAAGATTCGGGCGCGCACAGTGCGGCCCGGTCCACCACACAGCCCAGTCCGCTAACACCCCGGGCCCCACTGCACCCGGTGCACCTGCGCCCGCCAATGGCGACGCGACACGTGGCCCGGCCACCCGTGCACCGCGCACGTCGCGCCGTGGACCGCGCACGTCGCGGCTGACCCGGGCCCGTACGGCCACCTGCCCCGCCGTACGGCCACCTGCCCCCGGTCAACGACTCCACCGATTGCGTGGACCGGGAGCACAACACCGGACCAACTACCTCCCGCCACGTGTCCACCCGGTCTACCGTGCACCACCGGCCTGCTCCGTGAACCCAGACCACAACACCGACCAGTGAAAACCAGCCACGTGTCCCTTCCTCGGTGCACGACGGCCGCGTGGACCGCGCACCTGACCGCGCCCCCGCGCGCCTGCCCGCGGCCGCGCGCCGCCTGCCCGAGCGCCCTCCGCCGCCTTCCGCCGCTGCCCGTCGCCGCCAACCGCCGCCGGCGATCGCCGGAAACACTGTTCCGGCGATGAACAGTAACCGCAGCCCAAAAACATCAAGTAAAAAGCCCATCTTGACCGTTTTCGCGCGCTGATTCCAAAAACGACGTCCATTTTGCCAAATTCCAAACCTATAATTGCCGGAGGCTCCCGCAAACCCCAAAAACTGCCAAAACTTCCGGGAGCCCGCTTTTGGGTATCCGGACTCAGAATTAAGCAAACAAAAAGCCATTTCCAAGCGTTTTTCCGCACCGAACCCAAATCCACCCTCTGTTTGGCCAAAATCCTTTCCTAAAATTCGGCAAAAGCAGCCGAAGGCCAATACAGCCAACCAAAGCTCACAGGGTCCATCTCTTGTGTCCAAATAGGCGCGCGAACACCGCCGACAAGCCACGTAGGCCTCCAGAAGCTGCTGGTCACACTGTAGAAGCCCGGCAAAGGTCCGGGTCACCACATGGACTCAGAGGAATTATTCAAACTTCCGGGGATTTTTTCGGGTACGCGACAGTGTGCGCGCGCGCGGCGTGTTTTTCGAAGTTTCGTCAGTTCGTGGTTGCGGCACTTCACCGACTTCAGCGATTGCCTGCGGAAAGCATTCCAGGTGGGTTGGAATTTCTCCGAAATGTATGGAATGCCCTCTAAAGCTTCTGTAAGCATGTTGATCATGTTTAGTTTAACTGTTTTATGCTTAATAAATCTGATAGTTGCCTAGAAAATTATAGGAATATTTTTCTGAGCCCCTGTTATTTTTTAGCCTGATCTAGAGACCATTCGACACTAGTCGGCATATTTTCTTGAGATTCGGGACCTATCTGGGCCTTCATAATAATTTTGTAACCGGTTTTAAGTGAAACTCAGATTTTTAAAGGGTTTTTAAATATTTAGAGTATTATGAATGGTCCAGGTAGTTCGAGGTGCATGTATTGTGACACCCCCGGAATTTGGATTAGTCCTCTATATAAATGATATAATAGGACTAAATCTCTAACCCGGCTATAGCATTTTGGATGGTAGCAAGATCCAAAAGGAACATGAGAGTTAAGCGTGCTAGAGCTAGAGTAGTTCTAGGATGGGTGACCCCCTGGGAAGTGGGGCGTCACAGTTGGTATCAGAGCCATTCACCAGCCGGAAATGTGAGATGAGTCTCGGCTGAGCCAGGGTTATATAGCGGGTAGAGCGAGGCTCCCCGGCTAATGACCATTGTGAGTGGAGTGCAGCTCCTCACAAGGTCGGCTAAGGCTAGCGAGACGAGTCTCACATCGCCTGGTGCTTGTGAGTGTGCTTGAGCCTGACGTGGACGTCAGGGCTTAAAGGGGGGAAGAATGTGACACCCCCGGAATTTGGATTAGTCCTCTATATAAATGATATAATAGGACTAAATCTCTAACCCGGCTATAGCATTTTGGATGGTAGCAAGATCCAAGAGGTTATGAGAGTTAAGCGTGCTAGAGCTAGAGTAGTTCTAGGATGAGTGACCCCTTGGGAAGTGGGGCGTCACATGTATACTCGTGCCGAGGGCCGAGTAGATTTTTTAGAGCATTGTGAGATGACTTTCTAGTGTCATGAGAGAGTTTTAGCGTTTTCCAGTTCGGGGGCGGAAGCTATGGGCGGCTATACCTGCAGCCTGTTCTTGTTTGATAGGGTTGTAGGTGTCAGTCGTTCAGAATTTCCAGGCCACCCGTGTGAGAGATTGAGAATTTATTCCCTGTTTGGTTTACTCTAGATCATGGGTCATGTTCTGATTTAGTGGTGGAGATGGTTCTCCCACTTAGCTTTGAGAGTTTTCGGGGTTCTGGCAGATCGAGTCGTGGAGGTTTCCCGACTTAGCCATGGGTAATGCATTATCAGATTGAGTCGTCGAGGTTTCTCCGACATAGCTTTGAGATCGTGTGGGCATTTCCTGATCGAGTCGTGGAGTCTTTCTCCTACCAAGTTGTGCTTTTGAGCTCGTGATACCGATCTGTTTGATCGTGGATTATAGCCTGCTGAGCATGGCATGTTATGCCAGTTGTGAGATACTTGAGTTCGCGGGGCCGCACCCTGCGAGCTATGCTCCGGATGCGATGATGATACCGAGCCTGACGAGGCTGCGATGTGGTTACTGAGATAGTCCTTGAGGGACACCCTACGTAAGACCAAGCCCTGTTTGGGCATGAGTGGCAGTAGATGAGCGCAGGCTTGACTGGTCCAAAGAGGGACAGTCATTGGGATTGGGTGATATGTGTGAGTGGGTTTCATAGCATGTTCATAGATGAGTTTTCCTTTGAGCATGATACTTGAGGCATGTTAGCAGTAGCGAGTGTATGCACATTTCATCATTAGTATAGTTTCTTGAGCATGATGATTGAGACATGATAGCTATAGTTCCTTTCAGCTTTTATCTATCTATCTATCTATCTGCATACCTATCTGTTGTGCCTCCAGTAGACTTAGTGGGCATACCGTGGATATTGGTGACGGTACCCACTGGGATCTTCCTTCTGCAATAGATCTCACACCCGCTGCGGTGACAGGTTTCCTGAGGCTGCTGTTCCGGCTTAGCTCGCGCGGAGACAGCTGATCGAGGTGAGGACGTGGCCGTTTAGTTCCTTACCATCATTGAGAGTCAGAGGTAGATGTACCCTGTTAGCTTTATGATTCTACTTTTGTACTGGACAGTCTGAGAGATTGGTGAGGCTTGTATTTTATTTATTTATTTGAGAGACCTGTATTGAGGATTGGTGTATTAGTGGAGATTTTCTATTTCAGATGTTCAGTGATTGTTGTTAGCTACTAGTTTAGTTTCAGCTCTGATACATGTTGTAGCTCTAGATCTGACTTGCAGGGTAGACGCTTCGTCCGTGCGGCAGTTTCCGCACAGATGGCGGATCTGTTGGCGAGCCCGGGTCACAGTTTCGACCCCGGGGCGTGACAATACTACCTCAATCTGTAACCGCCTCAACTGCTCCACTAGCGGTGCCTGCTGCGTGATCAACATGCTCAGGCTCTGCACTGACCTCCTACTCAAAGCATCTGCTACCACATTGGCCTTGCCGGGATGATAAAGGATGCTCACATCATAGTCCTTTAGTAACTCCAACCACCGGCGTTGCCTCAAATTCAGCTCCTTTTAAGTAAACAAGTACTTCAAACTCTTATGATCAGTGTAAATCTCACAGTGCTCTCCGTAGAGGTAATGTCGCCACAACTTCAAAGCGAACACCATAGCTGCAAGCTCCAAATCATGAGTAGGGTAATTCTTCTCATAATCCTTTAATTGCCGTGAAGTATAAGCAATTACCCTACCATGCTGCATCAAAACACATCCCAACCCGCTGTGAGAGGCGTCACTATAAATCACAAATCCATCGCCCATCACTGGCAATGCAAGAACTGGTGCTGAAATCAATCTACTCTTCAGCTCCTCAAAACTCTGCTGGCACCGCTCAGTCCAGACAAACTTCATCCTCTTCCTAGTCAAACTGGTCAGGGGGGTAGAGAGCTTCGCAAAGCCCTCCACAAACCGACGATAATAGCCTGCCAAGCCCAAAAAGCTCCGCACCTCGGTAACCGTCATCGGTCTCGGCCAATCCCGAACAGCATCAATCTTCGTCGGGTCTACTGCCACTCCTGCGGCTGATACAATGTGGCCCAAAAATGCGACCTCCCGAAGCCAAAATTCGCACTTTTTAAACTTGGCATACAACTTCTTCTCTCGCAGAAGCTACAACACTATCCTCAAGTGCTCCTCATGCTCTATATCACTCCGGGAGTAAATCAGAATGCCGTCGATGAATACAACCACAAACTGGTCCAAGCACGGCTGAAATACCCGGTTCATCAAATCTATAAATGCAGCAGGGGCATTAGTCAAACCAAAAGGCATAACAGTGAACTCACAATGCCCGTACCGGGATCTAAAAGTCATCTTGGGGATGTCCTCGGCCCTCACCCTCAGCTGGTGGTAACCTGACTGGAGATCAATCTTCGAGAACACTGACGCTCCCTGCAACTGATCGAACAAATCATCTATCCGTGATAGAGGATACTTGTTCCGGATGGTCACTTTGTTCAGCTCCCTGTAATCCACACACAATCGAAGCGACCCATCCTTCTTCTTCACAAATAACACCTGCGCTCCCCACGGAGATACACTGGGTCTAACAAAACCCCTGTCCATCAAAACCCCTCAACTCGGCAGGGGCCATCCTATAAGGTGCCTTTGAGATTGGTGCGGTTCCTGGAACCACATCAATCACAAACTCTATCTCCCTCTCCGGCGGCATAGTCGTCAACTCCTGGGGAAACACATATGGGAACTCGCGGATAATAGGAATATCCTCGAGCCCCAGTGCCGCCGTAGACACCTCTACAATCGCCGCCAAGAAAATGGTGCATCCTTGTAGCACTCGAGAATTTCAGGTGTGGTTGCGGGCGAGGAGGCAGATCTAAACCTTAGCGATTTGCACACCGGTGCGCGAATTGCACAGTTGTCGATGCACAAATTCTGCTTTTCCGGTCTGAGCCTGATCCCAGAAATCTGAGGTCGCCAGTGCGACCGTCTCATCGAATCGAGTGGAAATGGTATAGACCATTTGCTGATCCGACGGTCGGATCTTCCGGAAATCAGTAAGAAAACTAGTGGGACCCGCGACTTAAGTGAATAGTTGCCCCCTGATTTATTTCCCTCGCCGGCCAACGTCAGCCGATCGACCGTCTGGAGTCCGAATATGACGATCCAGGTAGTCGATCTGAATGGCACCGCCGTTCTGAGCGCTGTGGCGCTGACAGAATTTGCATTTGACGAGCCTAAAGCATCGTAAAGCGTGCCTGATTGTGTAATTTACAGTATATGATGGATTTTAAAATTTGTGAAGCTCAGTTTTAGCGAACCAAAATCGCTACCTGTTAGGCTTCGTCGAGCCGGTCGTGGTGGTGGTGTCAGTTTTTCAGTTTGACAACCCGGTTGTCTCGAAAAGCGTGAATTATGAGAAAAGTCACGGTATTTTGCATAAGAGCCCTATATTTTATGTGTCAAATTGTACCAAACTTGTAGAGGAGGGGCTTCTTTGTGTTTTCGTTCTACAGTAAAGGACTTAGCTATAAAGAATGCAAGTTGAGGGACTTAATAGCTTTTTGTTGCAATATACGTGTTAACAACATAGGGTTGCTTTAGAAACCCTAGCCACTTCATTTTTCTGTAACCGTAGCCTCCACCCCACGACCCCCACGACTCCTCTGCGAGGTTTCCCGAGCTCCTGCGCCGCCGGCCGTCCCTCCCCGTCGCCGGAAAAACCAAGGAGAGGCAACCTTGCCATGATCTCGGGTTGGTGGGTGTGGGAGGCAACGAAATTCCTTTGGGTGCTCCCTGGGGATCCTGCGGCTTGCTAATACCTCCAGAAGTTGAACCCGAGGTGTTCTGCAGCTTGGCTTGGCCGCGCGTCGCGAGGAGGAGGAGCTTCTTCTTCCTCGGGTCCGGCAAGGTGAGGTCTTGTTGTTCTTTATTTTTCTTGCTACTTAGACTACTGCAGTGGATTAGTGAAGCCCTGGGGATACCCCATGCAGAGCCCCGACCCTCGGGGTACTCCCGGTCGCCGGCGGGAAAAATGCACCCGCCAGAACCCTAAATTGCTCCGCCCAAGCCGTACGCCGCACCCAATGGCCTAACTTCCGAACCAAAATGATGGGGAGTTACTGTTGGACCTAGGGATCACCTCCACCAATTTTGGTGGAGTTTGATCAAACGGATAAACTGCAGATCAAAACCCTAGTTTTGGGAAATCTTGCACTTCGGCCGAGCTAAGTGCTCCGGCGCCGGCGAGCCTTCCCACCGCCGGCCACCTAGCCGAGGAGCTTCCTGGGGGTGATAAGGGTCCACCCATGTGCTTGCATGGCACCCATGCAACTTGGTTGAGGTGCGGCCTAGATAGGCTCGAGGTGGGTTCGGGGTGCGGTTGCCGGCGTTCCGGCCGTCTCCGGCGGCCGGGGAGTGGACGAAAAGCTTCCTGGGATCAAGTAGATCCTAGCCATGCCCTTGCATGGATACCATGAAGCCTCGGTGGAAATCCGCCATTAGAGGCGAAGAAGCTCCAAATCGAGCTTGCTCCGCCGCCGTTGCCGCCGTGCCCTGTCGCCGGGCATGGATGCAGGTGAGTTTGTGGTGTGGTTTAGCACCTGTGGGTGCCAATGGTTGAGGTCCAGAAGTTTTGGGTGAATGGTCACCATTTTCGAGGTTCGATCTTCGTCTTCCTCCTCATGCCCGCGGCCAACCGTGGGTTTAGGCTTGCTCCAAGTTGCATTGAAATGCTCCTGCAACTTGGAAGAGCTTTTCCCTCCATCTTGGGAAGCCCCAGGTGCGATGTTTGCCGAGAACAAGCTCGGGCATTGGTTATGTGTGTGTTGTGTAAAGGGTGCACATAGGGTGTTTGATGAAATGCCTGAGAGAAGAAAAAGATGGATTTTGGGTTCGATTACAAAATGAATGTTGCTCCAAATTGTCTCCTGAGCTTGATGCTCACTCTACTTCAGCAAATGACTGAGTGGATGGAGAGATCTTGCAGATCGAGCTCTATAAGCTTATGTTTTGGAGCCATGTTGCTCCGGCGAGGTCTCCGGTTTCCCTGCGGCACCTAGTTGGTGAGCCTCTGAACATTTGGGAGTCCCTGATCATGATGCTTGCATTTAAAATGCATTTGGTCGAGTGTATGTGTAAAATTAGCAAATTGAGCCTTTAAATATAGAAAGTTCTGGCCCGAAGTTTTACTCGGGTTTCATGCTGCTACCAAATGGTGAGCACGGTGTCCAGCAAGTCGAGGACCACCTGCTGGTGGTGTCGGTTCATTAAAATAGCACTCTGAAATTTAAAGGCAAGCGAAAAAGGCATGAAATTGCATGCTTTTATGCATTTTGGTAACACCCTAGGGGTCAAGTTGTAATTGTAGCCTGGTAGGCTGCTGAAGACAGCGTGCACGTGGTCTCTAAACCTTTCGTTAGAGATCCAACGGCTTTCGTTGAGCGGGAGTTGGATCTTGTTCCGTAAATCGGCAATGTTATCCCGCGTTAGCATTGTATTGCTGTAGTGTTGTCGGGATGGGTTTGTGTGAGTCTATTACTGACTACAATTTCTATTCAGGGCCCAGCTGTTCAGCACCAGCCGCCCAGTAGCCTAGCGAGAGCTCGGGATCAGCCTACATTCAGGTGGGTTTTCTTTGAGACTTAGCATAGAATTAGTATTGTTGGAAGGTTACTAATTGCATGTTATCGGAACTAATGCTGACGGTCTCTAGTGTTTGCGATATTACCCTATATATATATTGGTTATGTTGCTCGTAGTTGCTACACGCGCACCCGCGGTCTGGCCACCGCAAAGGGTGCTCTTTTCCGGGAAAGCGGTCTCCGACCCGTGTAAACCCACGAGGTGAGGTAGTGGGGGCCCCCGTAGGTGTGGGGTTTGAGGCAACAAGAGGGGGGGAAACGGTGCGACCCGACGGGGTCAGGTGCCCCAAGGTGTGAGCGGTGCGATCCATCGGGGTAGGTGCCCGACGGGGTCAGGTGTGCAGGTGTTTCAGGTGTGTAGGTGTTACAGGTGTTGCAGGTGTTCGCGTGTTACTTTTCCTCTGAGCAGAGTGGATGCTCCGGATGGTCTTACAGTTGGGTTTGGCATTTCTTTCTTGCTTAATATTTTATTTTGTGTCGCTAACTACCCACTCCGTGACAGGTTCTCCCAGGGGTGAGAGGTAGACGACGGTGAGGTCGAGGCAGGAGTAGTCGGGCCGTGGGGAGCCCTAGTCTGTATCCCCTTTACCTTTCCTTGCATTTCATTTGATACTGTAGGCTACTGTGTGGTTCTCGATACCCTCGTGGGGTCGGTGTGGATGTCGGAACTTTACTTCTTGGATATGTGGATGTTTGAGTTCTTATCTTTGTTCGGTCGATTTTCAAAAAAAAAAAGAAAGAAAAAGAAAAGAAAAAGAATTGCGAAAACCGTTTTCAAAACTTGGATGTCGTGTGGGCACCGTTTTCAAAACCCTATGGATTTATGGATTTTAGAAAACGGATTTCAAAACTTGAGTGTCGTGTGGGCACTGTTTTAAAAACTCCGTGGATTTATGGATTTCGAACTGTTTTAGAAATCTGGGTGCCGGGTGGGCACCGCTTTTAAAATTGTGGATTTATCCTTTCAAACTAATCGGCCGTGAGATTGATTCAGTTCTGTGCTTGTATGTGTTGGGTTATATGTAATAAGGATCTAAATAGGGGAAAAAACACCTAGAGGGGGGTGAATAGGTGTAAACGTATAAACACTCAAAAATCGTTGCGATAAAAACCCAATGCGGAAATAAAAATAACTCGCAAGATTTTTACGTGGAAAACTCCATCACCGGAGTAAAAAACCATGGGACCGATAACACGGCAGAAATCCACTAGAATTAAAACACGTACAAGGTGATTTACCGTACACACTTACGACTCAACCTTTTCCATACGCTCCTAGAGGATCTTCTCCGCTCGCTCCGCGACGCTTCTCGAATCCACGATCTGCGCCCAACGCCGAATCCACGGCGTCCAACGTCGAATCCACGACGTCCGACCGAATCCACGGTCTTCACCCAATAGCACCCTTCGAATCCACGAATGTGCCTCGCTCCGAATCCACGAGAGCGGTTGAACCTTGAATCCACAAGGACACGCGAATCCACGCGCCGATTTTTGGGGTAAATCGTTGTTTTTGGTGGTGATGATCCGCCGAATACTTAGATCAAAGATAGATCGGAAATACCATCTAAGTATTCATTAGTTTGATTCAACTCAAGATGTGAGTATGAAAACCTAGAATCAAACTAATCAATATAGATGAAGAAACATAGAGTATTCTCTAATGATTTCCTTTCTTCTCTATAGGTGGATCTAGAGCCGTATAAGATGATATATGAAAATGACGGCTATTTGGATTAACCCTAGAAAAAGAGTCATAGGGTCTATTTATAGGTTAGAAACCCTAGGAAGGAGATAAGAATCAAAAACCTAACATTTCTGGAAATTTTACGGACGGCGATCCGGATCGGATTAGCTGTGATCCGGATCGTCGTAACGAGTCAGGCAATTCCAGAAAAACGAAGGTTCGGGATCCGGATCGAAGTGCTTGATCCGGATCGTTCATACAGTTCACCAAACATCAACGTTCGGGATCCGGATTGCGAAGCCTGATCCGGATCATTCAAGGAAGATGGTAAACTCAGTGTTCGGGATCCGGATCAAGAGAGGCTACGATCCGGATTGAACTGGTGTATGAACGAACCACCTTCGGGATCCGGATCGAACAACCTGATCCGGATCCTGAACATGTCCCAAGTCCAGTTTTTGATTTTTATGCAAAGAAAGATTCTTCCAAGTGTTTCTACACTACAAGAAGTATTCGGATCACACAAAATCTTTAGTTAAACATACCTGATCCTTTTGAATTCTTCTTTCTTGAGATTGAGTTAAATGATCCAACTTTCTTCACCTTCAATCTTCAAGACTTGAGACTTTCACGAAACTACGCCAACTCAAATTCCGTAACAGTATGTGTGTTAGAAACTGTTGTGATTGGATTGTTGACTGTAGTTGGATGTTGTACTAGCCGCGACGCCGTGCATATACAGGGGAGACTCTGTCCGTTTGCAGAGTGATCCTGTGTATGCGGCGGGTCTGGGCACGCATCGGGGAAGAAGGTTTTTCAAAAAAAAATTTACGCGCCAAACATATACCATTTGTGAACTATTTCCGCTAAAAGAAACCCCCGGGGCGTGACAGATTAAGATGGTAGAAGGTTTTTCAAAAAAAAATTTACGCGCCAAACGTATACCATTTGTGAACTGTTTCCGCTAAAAGAAACCCCCGGGGCGTGACAATCCTCTACTCATCATCCGCCTAGCCCTCGCCGAAGAAATAGTCATCGCAAGGAAGGTGCTCTGGCAGCCTCTGAAAATGAACTCCTCCTGTCCAGGCTCGCGGAGGGTCACCGTCCTCTCTCTGCAGTCTATGGTAGCAAAATACCGTGACAACCAGTCCATGCCGAGTACAACATCGAAATCCTGGAACTGCCGCAAGACAAGCAAGTCTGCCAGCAAGATCCAGGGTCCCAACTGTACAGGGCAATCCCTACAATACTCCTCGACATGCAAGACATGGTCTGGGATCTGAACCTATAATGCATGCGATAAAGAAACTACCTCTATACCATGTAGGGATGCAAGTGCTCTACTAATAAATGAGTGCTATGCGTCGGTATCAAAAAGAGCTCGAGTATGAACTGCAGAAATCAAAATAATACCTGTGACGACGTGGTCAGCCGCTGTAGCATCCTCAACCTGAGTGGCATAGACTCGCCCGCTCGGCGCTGGGGGACGTCGCTCCGGCTGTCGCGAGGAAGATGAAGCATGATCGGGCCTACCGTAAGCCGCAGAAGGTCCTGCCGTCTGATAAGGAACGGAGGGTGCTGAAGCCCAGGAAGGAACTGGAAGACCTGCTCTGGGACACGAACTCTGAAGGTGGCCAGACTGCCCGCAATGGAAACAACGGCCCTGCCTCTGAGGACACAGAATCGGTGGGTGCGGCCCTCCACAAATAACACATCGGTCCTGGCGTGGCTGCCGCGGGGTCTGCTGCTGCTGCAAAGGCTGCTGCTGCTGAGACGGTCGACGCTGCTGCTGCTGCTGAGACTGACGGGGTGCTCCTGATCTCTGGCGCCCCTGATACCCACGACCCTGAGGATGGAATCGTGGAGGTCTCGGGGGTCCCTGCCGACTCGACTGCCCCTCATCCATCGGCGCTGGGCGCTTCGCCCCTAGAATCACTTCGGGGGCTGGAGCCACCTCCTCCATCACTGCCTCCCCATGCTCAACATAGAGTGCCTGCTCCATAGAGGCCTCCAGAGTCTGCAATCTGAGTGAACGAACAAACTAATAAATGTCCCGGCGCAACCCTCGCTCAAACATGTATATCCGGTGAGCCTCATCCCTGGCCGCGTGGGGTACACAAGCCAACAGCTGGTTGAAATCAGCAATGTACTCATGCACGGGCCGATCTCCTTGGCGGAGATTCTTCAGCTGCTCCTCCAACCTCTGGCGGACGCTCTCCGGAAAGAAAGCCCCAAGAAGAAGACTGCGGAACTCTGCCCAAGTAAGAAGCCGCGTCCCAGGCGGACCAGCAGGTCGCACACGCCGCCACCAAGCCTCGACGTTGCGCTCCAAGAAGTTTGTCGCCAAAAGGACCCGAAACCTCTCCTCGATGAACAAGCTCTCAAAGTGTAGCTCCATAGCCGTGATCCAAGACTCTGCCTCCCACGGCTCCGCACTCAGTCCCGAAAAACGAGGCGAATCGAACTGACGGAACCTCATCAATAGATCAACCACCTCACGCCGCTCAGCTTGTGATGACCTGGATCTCTGCAGAGCAGTGGTGGAGTCATTGGTGACATCTGGGGAGCTTGTAATGTGTGTTGGAGGTGTTTGTGCACCAATTGGACACAAGTGGCGGACTTCGGGCTTACTGGATCACGTGGGTGATCAATGGACTCCGTCGGATCGTTAGAAGTGGTTTCGCGCGAAGCGGATATTAAAAATGGACTCGGCGCGAAGTTTGGACAAAGGAACACATTTCCGGATGCCTTCGGCAAATTTTGGGGTTGGAATTTGGCAAAATGGACATCAAATTCGGATTCAGCGCGCGAAAACGGTCAAAACGGACTACCCACTTGTTATTTTTGAGCACCGGTTACTGTTCACGCCGGAACAGTAACTCCGGCCGGCGGCGGGCAGCGGCGGCGGCGGTGGGCAGCGGCGGAGCACGGCGGACGGGCTCGGGCAGGCGGCAGAGCGGCCGCGAGCAGCGCGTGGGCGCGGGCAGCGCGCGGGCAGGCGCGCAGGTGCGCGGGCAGGCGCGCGGTCCACGGGCCGTCGTGCACCAGGGTTTGGACACGTGGCAGGTTGGGATTGGCCGGTGCAGTGGACTTGGACCACGGAGCAGGCGGGGGCGGTGCATGGACCGGCGGGACACGTGTCTGTTTGTGGTTGGCGGGCTCACGAAGGCTGGGTCCACGGAGGTGCACCGGGGTGCCTCGGGATTCGCGCCTAGTAGGGGGCGCAGGCGGCGGGCGCAGGCGGCACGTGGGCGCGTTGACCGGGCTTTCCCGCGCTCGGGCCCGCCACGTGTCGTCGCAGCGTTGGTCAACGCGTCGCGAAGTGGACGGCCAGCGCGGCTGTCCGCTGTTGCGGGGGCGACGTGGAGGCCCGTGGCGCTTTCGGGCGCGCACAGTGTTGGGGCGGGCCCAACACTGTAGCCGCCCGAAATCCGGAGCGCCCGGAAAAAAGGACAGGTTGTAAATTTTTGGATTTGTTTTTCCCAGCCTATAAATAGGCCGAGTTCAACTGAAGAGAGCTTCTTCCCTGTTCATCCTTTCACTGTGCAACCTTCACAAGAAATCTTCATCTCCCAGAGCCGGATCCATCTGTTGATTCTAGGATTTTTCAGCGGCACGCATCCCGAGGTTACCATTTTTACGGCGCGGCACGACGCTCGTTCGTTTGTGATCTTCTTCGTCGCATTTTGGTGTGAGGACTCCTCCGGCTTACTCCGACCTCCGATTGAGGCGATTCTTGCGCCGTCGGATTCATGACAGGTAGGGCTACGATCTTCGTGATTTGAGTTTCCCCTCATTTCGAGTTTATCATGGAGTTTCCCGAGCTTTATTTTGACCCATTTTCGTGGGCGGAGTTTTGGACAGCACCACAGTTTTTCGGCGATATCTTCGCGTACAGGCATCGGATTGGGATGATTCAAAAAGCGTTTTGCATCTACACATCACGAGGAATATCTCCAAATTTTCTTGGAATTTTCTGAATATTTTTCGAAGGTGAGAAATCTCTGTTTACAGGAATTAGTGCCACAGTTTTTGAGAGCAGTTTATTTCGGGGTGGTTCCCTTGTCGGATTTGTTTCTCAGTGTAGGAAACTCGGATTTGAGCGTGCAGGTACTCGTTTCGACGGGTTCGTCGCGAGGATCGTGAGAGTATTTTTCTTGGAATTTTCTGGGCACTTCTCGCAGGTAAAAACAGGGCATCTTTGGGACTGAATTCTGGACAGCATGTTTGCGGATACTTGTGTCCTTATTTGTGTGTATGTTTTGGGGTAATTGTGAACAGCGATCGCGGCGGTTTATCTGTTTGAGCATTTGGCGTGATAAAGGGTTATTGGACAGCAAGGAGGTCTTACAGCTGTGGATTGCGCGTGTCCAGGTGGGTGGTTGTTGTTTACCTCTATTTTGACATGCTCACTAGGGATATTAGAGTGATCCCTTTATTTGGACATGCATGCTTAAGTGATATAAAATTGTGAGCCTATCATATGGAAAATACTATTGTGGATATCTGATAGTGGTTGGGACTTGTACATGATTGTATGGATTGCTATGTTAGCGTTTAACCTTGCATGTGGAATGGAATATTTATTTTGGACTATATGATTATCCTGTTAGTGGTTGGTACTATTCGAGGACTTTATGACATGCATAGGTGGATGATATAGGTGAGGGAAAATTGTGAATTTTAAACATGTGTGGTTGGACAACGATGTTGCATGATGGTTATATCTATGCGGAGCTATTGATTGTTACACATGTGGAACCACTATTGGACACCTTTTTCTTTATTTCCTTGAGAACACTTGCATGCTTGTTTGGACATCTAGATAGGCCATCTTTTATTGCTACACTTTCATGCTGGAACTTGACTTAGGAGAAACCTTGTTTGCTTCTTTTCTCCTTTCGTTAGTCAGGTGGTATTTGTTGCTCGGGTTTGAGCAGGGGTTTGGGTTAGTGTAGCCGGGGCCTGGATTGTGGATTATAGGTTTTGGCGGCGACCGCGGATATTGGGCGGTTGACCGGATGTCGGTTATAGGACATCGGTGATAGGGCATGATTATGGACTAGAGGGTTTTGTGGCAACCGCGGATAGTAGGCGGTTGACCAAATGTCGGATGTGGGACATGATTGCAATTGTGGGTTATTCCGTCGACCGTGGATATTGGGCGGTTGACCGGAGGTCGGTTGTGAGACTGGATTGTTGATTGTGGGGTATTGCGGCAATCGCGGATATTGGGCGATTGACCGGATGGTTACGTTTGCATCTGATTGGGAATCAGTTTTCTTTTAGTGGAGGTGTAACGCCCCGGGGTCGAAACTGCGACCCGGGCTCACTAACAGATCCGCCATCTGTACGGAAACTGCCGTACAGTCGAAGCGTCTAACCTGCAGAAAGAATCAACTACAGTATATAGATATCAGAGCTGAAAGTAGACTACTAAAAACTGAAGTCCAAACACTGTACAACTGAAAATAATACAATATCCATCTCCCCAAATACTATCATATACAAAATCCTCTGATACAGAACTCAAAAGGGAGATATCTCCAATAAGTACATCAGTGTACAAGCCCTCGATACAAGAAAATATCCTCACTACATCAGTCTCTCAAACTGTAGAATAAAGTACAACTCTATACCTCTCTACAAAGGTCTCTCAACAGAGGAAGAAGGAGTAAACTATCAACCGAAGCTCTCCTCTGAAGGGGGGGTACCGCTACACTCCAACGACGGGTAAGGAACTAGCTCGCGACTCCCTCGCCTCGGTCCGAAGGATCAGCAACAGGAGCACAGGAATAGAAGAAGAAGTCCCTGGGGAAAAGACACCACGACGGGTGTGAGAACTACTTCCCACAGTAGTTCTCAGTGGGTACCGTCAACAAGCCCAACGGTCTGCCCACAAAGTCTACTAGAGGCAAAAGAAAACAGGCAAAGAAATCTGAAAGAAAAGCTGGAATCTACTCTACAGCTACCATGCATCTATCTAGACACCCAAAAGTGGAACAGATGAAAGTAAATGAGACCACTCGCACCCAAGGTGCTCAATCGACCCAAACGAACTGACCACCACAAAGGTCCAGTCAAGCCTGCGCCCGTCGACTAGGAACGCTCCTGCCCACCACCACACATCCACATGAGGACGGGATTTACGTGGGGCGTCCTGTCCTACTAACTCATCCCTCGCGCAAAACTGCCTCGACAGGCCCATCGTTGCCTCAACTGCGGAAAACTGCCTCAACAGGCCAACCATCGTATCCACAGCGGCATCTCAGGACGCGACTCCAACTGAGTAGAACGGTGCGACATAGAGTATCAAACATTGGCATATGCAGGCTAGTCAAAATCCACGCTCACTCTCAGAACGGTAGGACTCAAGATCCACAAATACCTCGCACAACAGTCGGAGCACTCTCGACGACTCAGCTGCTCGGCTAACTCGAAACACGAGACACTAGCCTCTCCAACGGCTCGCAGCACAAGGCTCACTAGCTGGAGATACTCCACAGCCAGGAACGACCCACAACTCAGGGTAACAAAATAGGTCGGACAACACTCAACGACCTGCGACCACCGTCAACCCCAACGGTTCCCAACAAGACGGACCGAAAGATACTCGACGACCCGGGACTGCCGTCTGCGCAACGGCTCCCTCCACGACGGCACGACAGGGAAACAAGACCTCCCGGGACTACCGTTTACCCAAACGGCTCCCGGCACAGATAAGCAACCCAGTACAACTACCAGGCTCCACTCTGCTCCCAGGCAAGAGTGTAAAAGCATCCCACACTAAAAGCAAGTCCCGACCTCTCGGCCCACTACCCGGGCGAGAAAACACTATGTCCAGGGATGAAGGAACAGTGTGGATGTCTAAGCATAAATAACCCTAGCCCAAGTGAGGGTTTTCTACTAGTCTGGTTACACATACAACATATGACGGGGGTGCTAGGTCAAGTTCCAAGATAACTATATTAACAGATAATAAAAGGAATAACAATTCCTACAATCTAGCATACTACATAATGAAATAAACTATCATGCATAGTCCTACATCAGTAGAAATACTGTACAGTCCATAAAACTTGGAGATAAGGCCACCCACCTCGATTTGCCACCAATTGCTCGTAGACACTTGCAATTGGCCTCCACATGATCCGCACGCAAAACGATGTCCGCTGCCGGAGTCCCCACGCAAAACGGAGCACGGTGCCGGAATCCGCACGCCAAACGGAGTCCGCACGCAAAACGATGTCCGCTGCCGGAGTCTGCACGCAAAACGGAGCACGGTGCCGGAATCCGCATGTCAAACGGAGTCCGCACGCAAAACGGTGCACGGTGCCAGGATCCGCACGCAAAACGGAGTCCGCATGCAAAACGGTGCACGGTGCCAGGATCCGCACGCAAAACGAAGTCCGCACGCAAAACGGTGCACGGTGCCAGGATCCGCACGCAAAACGGAGTCCGCACGCAAAATGGTGCGCGGTGACAGGATCCGCACGCAAAACGGAGTCCGCACGCAAAACGGTGCACGGTGCCAGGATCCGCACGCAAAACGGAGTGCGCACGCAAAACGGTGCACGGTGCCAGGATCCACACGCAAAACGGAGTCCGCACGCAAAATAGTGCACGGTGCCCAACACAGAAAAGAGCAAGAGGGTCAATTACATTCTAAAAGAACGCTCCAAAAACTGTACAAAAATACAGTAAAAGCAAAGCGCGGGACTTACCCGACCGCGCCGCCGCCGCCGCAACGCCCCCATCGGAAGCCTCGCGCGCTCCACGAGGCCCGCGACGCGAAACTCCATCTCCCACAACCTCCTCGCTCACTCCCTCTCGCTCTCGGGTGCAGAAGAAGGAAAAGAAAGGGAGAAAAACGCTTGCGGGGGAGGAAGAAGAAGAAGAAAAGAAGGGAGAGAGGGAAGGTGGTCCACGGCCCACGGTGCACGGTGCACCCGCCGGTCCACCGCACCCATGCGGGTGCACCCGGTCCAGGCAAGGCCAAGGTGGGCCACGTGGCCGCGCCTCTGCGCGCCACGCGGCCGCGCAGTCCACGCGCCACACGGGCGCGTGACACCGCGCTGCCCACAGGCGCGGGACACGAGCCCGTGACACGGGCGTGCGCCCCAGCGCCCGCGCGGGTGCCAACAGGGGTCCGCCACGTGGCGGCCCCCACGTGGCCCGCGCAGGAGGTGCGCCTGCGCACCTGATGCGCCTCTGCGCGTCCTGACACTCGGCCGCGCCTCGACTGGCGCGCCGCGGCCTCCTCGGGACCCGTGCCGTGCACACCTCGGGAAACATGCCGCGCCGCCTCGAAAAACGTGTAAAACATCCGGGCTCCAAAACAAACAAGTAAATAGTCCATTCTTAGCGATTTCGCGCGCTGAATCCAAAAACGATGTCCATTTCTCCAAATTCTCATCCGAAAATTACGGAGTGCCCCCGGATAGCCCACTCGATCCGATTTTCGCGCCGGGTCCATTTTTAAAGTCCGATTTGCCAAATTCCAACTCTAAAAATTCCCGAAGGCGACCGGAGAGGTAAACTCTTATCCAAACTTCGCCCGGAGTCCAATTTTGACATCTGAATCGTGCGAAATCACTTCTAAACACCCGACGGGTCCTCCATCTTCCCACGGGGTCTCAATTTAAGCCCGAAGTCCACCACTTGTGTCCAAATTGCGCGCAACCCACGCAGGCCTCCAGTGATGCAAGCAAATCCCAAATTGCATCACAAATCCATTTCTGGGCCCCCAACACGCGCACCAACACCCCCAACGGCGACCGAAAGCCGCCCAACAACCAGCAACCCTACGCGGAGGATTCCGGGACCTCACAGGAGGGTTGTGTTCCACTGGGGCTTTATAGTTGTGATCCAATCCTGCTTTTATCACACCGGCGCGGTTATTGCCCGGTGATGCTTTTATCACACCGGCGCGGTTATTGCCCGGTGATGCTTTACTCATGTGGGTCGCTCACCTCGAGATCCCCTCCGGAGGCCGGGGCCGGACAGTTATGGACAGTTTTGCTATCACATCGGCGCGGCTTATTTGCCCGCTGATGAGGGCGGCAGCAGGAGTTTTGCTATCACATCGGCGCGGCTTATTTGCCCGATGATGAGGGCGGTACAGATTGGGTTTATCTGGGACGGTTGGTTACTGTTGCATACGGTCGTTCCAGTCTAGGACTGCATTTTTAGAGGCATAGTAGTGGTAGATTTTCCTTTGCAGTAGTCTTGTACTTACCACTCTTCCTCCCCTTTTTGCCTCTGGTAGACCTAGTGGGTGTGTCAGAGTTTGAGGTTTTACCCACTAGGGGAGGCTACTGGTTTACTAGTAGTTCTCACCCCCATTCTTCTTTTTCTTTTCTTCTCCTTTGTTTTGTAGAGCCTTCTGCGGGTGCTGCTGGGCATACAGCGGCGGGTCGAGGAGAGAGGACGGCTGAGTAGCTAGACAGTGAGCCCGACAGTGAGTAACTAGACTGGTACCTCTTATGTATCCTATCTCAGACGGTTGTACTTTTACTTTTGGGGTCTGGCGTTAGCCAGCTGGTTGTATATTTGTGGTGAGCTGGGAGTGAGACTTGTACTTTATTTTACAGTCATTTTGTATTTTTACTTCCAGTTCAGTCTGAGATGTAGTATTTTTCTGTTCAGCTCTGTTTTATACCCCTATTATTGTATCTGTTTTATTTGAGCAGGTTACCGGCGCTTCGTGTATGCGGAAAATTCCGTGTGCACGGCGGATCTGTAGACGAGCCCGAGTTCTGGTTTACACTCGGGGCGTGACAGATTAGGTGGTATCAGAGCTTAGGGATAGGTCAGTTGGGACTTAGGAAACCCTAGGCTTTTGGTTAGCCCTAGGATGATAGGGCGTGAGGGACGTGACAATTTGCGAAAGTCGGTGATTTAGTTTTTGACTCTTCCAGAGAGTGAAGAGGGATCGACATACCCTATTTTCTGTGGGACAGTTATGTTGGCTGCAGACAACATAAAGTTACAGAAATAGGGGGATGTCCTTGACTTTCGCTAGATTGGGTCGTGTGTGGTTGTGTGGCTGACTTGTGGTTTCTTGTGGCAGATGCCTCCCCGACGTCGGATTCCTACCGGGGGTGCCCCTACACCCCCTGTTGAGCCAGGACAGGCTGGACCTTCCGAGATTGCTGAGTTGAGGGCCTTGGTGGCCTAACTGGCTGAGACCAACCGCCGGCAGGAGCAGCGGATTGAGCAGTTACTGGCGCAGAGAGAGGCGCCGCCTCCGATAGTTCTTGAGGCCTCGGCACCACCTGTGGTACCACTTGTGCCGACGGCACCATCATCGAGTAACGGGGCTCGGGGAGTGGCCCAGACTTTGACCCCGGCCGAGGAGCAGGATATTGCTGATAAACTTGTTAAGTTTTGTCGGCACGGACCGCCTAGATTCTCGGGGCGGGACATGCAGCCGTGGGAGGTTGGAACATGGCTGTCAGCGATGGAGAAGATTTTCAGGGATTTCTTCATCGACCCGAGGTACAGAGTTCATATGGCGGTACACTGCCTAGATGGAGATGCAGATATTTGGTGGCATCGAGTGGAGCCACGGGATTTTCAGATTTCTCGACAGTTACCCTGGTCTGAGTTTCGGCGCATGGTATTGGATACCTATTTTCCGACGAGCGTGAAGAGGAAACTGGAGGATGATTTGAAGAACCTTCAGCAGGGCGATCGGCCGGTTCAGGATTACTATCAGGAGTTCATACAGTTGCTTAACTGCGTGCCCTTTGTCGCCCGTGATGGGCCACACCAGGTCGAGTTATTCGAGGCAGGCCTCCGCAGCAAGATTTATACCCTAGTGCATGCACAGTGACTCCAGACTCTTAAGGAGGCCGTTGAGCATGCCGAATGGGTGGAGAGAGGCGACATAGTGGTGGCAAGGCGAGGCGGGATGGTCGCACAGAGCTCCGTTAGGAAACGACCAGTACCCGAGGACGAGGGACAGGCTAGCGTGTGGAGACCGCCGCGGTCTCAGTTACCTAGCCGTGGGCGTGCGGATCAGCGAGAGCCCAGTGGATCTCAGAGGCCATCGCAGCAGCAGCCGGAGTCTCAGCATCAGACACAGGTGCAGCATCAGCCGGGACAGCCACGGCTTCGCGACAGAGACAGATGTATATTCTGCGGGGGACCTCATTTGTCGCACACCTGTGATCAGAGGTGGGGTCATTGTTACAGGTGTGGACAGCCAGGCCACATTCGGGCTTCGTGCCCCTTTTCGACTTCAGCGGCACCTTCATCAGCATCAGCTCCTTTTCCGCCTCAGCAGCAGCTGTCAGCTCAACGGCTTTATGCTCCAGCGAGCGGATCACCTTCTTTTTACCCGGCGGATCACCGGCCACCGGCTCAGAGCGGTCGGGTTTACGCCGCTCAGGTGGAGGATTTTACAGCAGCCGACCTTGTGGTGACAGGTATTATTTTTGTTATTTTATTTTATTTACCGGCATTGGTTTTGCATTGTTTAGCACTTGAGCATCCTAGTCATTGGGTAGGGGTAGGATGGTTACCTTGTGTTCGGGAGGTTTATATTCTCGATCCTCGGCTTGTAGGGGAGTGTTGTTGGTCCTGCCCGGTGCAGTTGAGTCCTTGATAGTACCGGTAGACCTGATGGTCTTAAGCTAGTTTTGGGTTTTGGATTTGGTACTTAGGACGGTTTGGTTGGCTCGGTTTTCCTCTTTTCGCGGCGGTTGATTGTGCCGCGAGGACGGTCCTCTTACGAGGGGCTAGGCCAGAAGTAGATGGGGTGCTGGGGTTACTCGGGGGGGGGGGGGGGGGGGGGGGGGCTATCTTTGCCTCTATAGTTTCGACTTTGTGAGCGGGGGGCGGGTGTCCCGCCGTGGAGTGTGCGCAGCCTTTTTGGCTAGCGTGGTTGTGGGATACCCCGGGAGTGCGGAGGTACTCGCGTTGAGCTTTTGCCTTTGGACTTGGTGGTTGGATTATCGGGGCCCTGGGAGGAGCGGATGCTTGCACCGATGCAGACTACTTGGTAGCTCGAGCGGTTAGCCCAGCTGTACTTGGATGAGGTGGTGCGGTTTTCTGGAATGCCCGCCTCTACCTTGTTCGAGTTAGAGACCCGAGGGTTGTACCGCGTCTCTGGAGGAGGTATTAGACAGCCCTGGGAGCTTGAGTGGTGGATGATTGGATATTTACCCCCTCTATTTGGTTGAGGTTTCGGGTTGAGGATTGATTTTAGTTTCGAGGAAGAAACTTTCTTTTAGTGGGGGAGGATGTGATGACCTGGATCTCTGCAGAGCTGTGGTGGAGTCATTGGTGACATCTGGGGAGCTTGTACTGTGTGTTGGAGGTGTTTGTGCACCAATAGGACACAAGTGGCGGACTTCGGGCTTACTGGATCACGTGGGTGATCAATGGACTCCGTCGGATCGTTAGAAGTGGTTTCGTGCGAAGCGGATATTAAAAATGGACTCAGCGCGAAGTTTGGACCAAGGAACACCTTTTTGGATGCCTTCGGCAAATTTTGGGGTTGGAATTTGGCAAAATGGACATCAAATTCGGATTCAGCGCGCGAAAACGGTCAAAACGGACTACCCACTTGTTATTTTTGAGCACCGGTTACTGTTCACGCTGGAACAGTAACTCCGGCCGGCGGCGGGCAGCGGGGGCGGCGGTGGGCAGCGGCGGAGCACGGCGGACGGGCTCGGGCAGGCGGCAGAGCGGCCGTGGGCAGCGCGTGGGCGCGGGCAGCGCGGGGGCAGGCGCGCGGGTGCGCGGGCAGGCGCGCGGTCCACGGGCCGTCGTGCACCAGGGTTTGGACACGTGGCAGGTTGGGATTGGCCGGTGCAGTGGACTTGGACCACGGAGCAGGCGGGGGCGGTGCATGGACCGGCGGGACACGTGTCTGTTTGTGGTTGGCGGGCTCACGAAGGCTGGGTCCACGGAGGTGCACCGGGGTGCCTCGGGATTCGCGCCTGGCAGGGGGCGCAGGCGGCGACCGCAGGCGGCACGTGGGCGCGTTGACCGGCCTTTCCCGCGCTCGGGCCCGCCACGTGTCGTCGCAGCGTTGGTCCACGCGTCGCGAAGTGGACGGCCAGCGCGGCTGTCCGCTGTTGCGGGGGCGACGTGGAGGCCCGTGGCGCTTTCGGGCGCGCACAGTGTTGGGCCGGGCCCAACACTGTAGCCGCCCGAAATCCGGAGCGCCCGGAAAAAAGGACAGGTTGGGAATTTTTGGATTTGTTTTTCCCAGCCTATAAATAGGCCGAGTTCAACTGAAGAGAGCTTCTTCCCTGTTCATCCTTTCACTGTGCAACCTTCACAAGAAATCTTCATCTCCCAGAGCCGGATCCATCTGCAGATTCTACGATTTTTCGGCGGCACGCATCCCGAGGTTACCATTTTTACGGCGCGGCACGACGCTCGTTCGTTTGTGATCTTCTTCATCGCATTTTGGTGCGAGGACTCCCCCGGCTTACTCCGACCTCCGATTGAGGCGATTCTTGCGCCGTCGGATTCACGACAGGTAGGGCTACGATCTTTGTGATTGGAGTTTCCCCTCATTTCGAGTTTATCTTGGAGTTTCCTGAGCTTTCTTTTGACCCATTTTCGTGGGCGGAGTTTTGGACAGCACCACAGTTTTTCGGCGATATCTTCGCGTACAGGCATCGGATTGGGATGATTCAAAAGGCTTTTTGCATCTACACATCACGAGGAATATCTCCAAATTTTATTGGAATTTTCTGAATAATTTTCGAAGGTGAGAAATCTCTGTTTACAGGAATTAGTGCCACAGTTTTTGAGAGCAGTTTATTTCGGGGAGGTTCCCTTGTCGGATTTGTTTCTCAGTGTAGGAAACTCGGATTTGAGCGTACAGGTACTCGTTTCGACGGGTTCGTCATGAGGATCGTGAGAGTATTTTTCTTGGAATTTTCTGGGCACTTCTCGCAGGTAAAAACAGGGCATCTTTGGGACTGAATTCTGGACAGCATGTTTGCGGATACTTGTGTGCTTATTTGTGTGTATGTTTTGGGGTAATTGTGAACAGCGATCGCGGCGGTTTATCTGTTTGAGCATTTGGCGTGATAAAGGGTTATTGGACAGCAAGGAGGTCTTACAGCTGTGGATTGCGCGTGTCCAGGTGGGTGGTTGTTGTTTACCTCTATTTTGACATGCTCACTAGGGATATTAGAGTGATCCCTTTATTTGGACATGCATGCTTAAGTGATATAAAATTGTGAGCCTATCATATGGAAAATACTATTGTGGATATCTGATAGTGGTTGGGACTTGTACATGATTGTATGGATTGCTATGTTAGCGTTTAACCTTGCATGTGGAATGGAATATTTATTTTGGACTATATGATTATCCTGTTAGTGGTTGGTACTATTCGAGGACTTTATGACATGCATAGGTGGATGATATAGGTGAGGGAAAATTGTGAATTTTAAACATGTGTGGTTGGACAACGATTTTGCATGATGGTTATATCTATGTGGAGCTATTGATTGTTACACATGTGGAACCACTATTGGACACCTTTTTCTTTATTTCCTTGAGAACACTTGCATGCTTGTTTGGACATCTAGATAGGCCATCTTTTATTGCTACACTTTCATGCTGGAACTTGACTTAGGAGAAACCTTGTTTGCTTCTTTTCTCCTTTCGTTAGTCAGGTGGTATTTGTTGCTCGGGTTTGAGCAGGGGTTTGGGTTAGTGTAGCCGGGGCCTGGATTGTGGATTATTCGTTTTGGCGGCGACCGTGGATATTGGGCGGTTGACCGGATGTCGGTTATAGGACATCGGTGATAGGGCATGATTATGGACTAGAGGGTTTTGTGGCAACCGCGGATAGTAGGCGGTTGACCAAATGTCGGATGTGGGACATGATTACGATTGTGGGTTATTCCGGCGACCGCGGATATTGGGCGGTTGACCGGAGGTCGATTGTGAGACTGGATTGTTGATTGTGGGGTATTGCGGCAATCACGGATATTGGGCGATTGACTGGATGGTTACGTTTGCATCTGATTGGGAATCAGTTTTCTTTTAGTGGAGGGTTGTGTTCCACTGGGGCTTTATAGTTGTGATCCAATCCTGCTTTTATCACACCGGCGCGGTTATTGCCCGGTGATGCTTTACTCGAGTGGGTCGCTCCCCTCGAGATCCCCTCCGGAGGCCGGGGCCGGACAGTTATGGACAGTTTTGCTATCACATCGGCGCGGCTTATTTGCCCGGTGATGAGGGCGGCAGCAGGAGTTTTGCTATCACATCGGCGCGGCTTATTTGCCCGATGATGAGGGCGGTACAGATTGGGTTTATCTGGGACGGTTGGTTACTGTTGCATACGGTCGTTCCAGTCTAGGACTGCATTTTTAGAGGCATAGTAGTGGTAGATTTTCCTTTGCAGTAGTCTTGTACTTACCACTCTTCCTCCCCTTTTTGCCTCTTGTAGACCTAGTGGGTGTGTCAGAGTTTGAGGTTTTACCCACTAGGGGAGGCTACTGGTTTACTAGTAGTTCTCACCCCCATTCTTCTTTTTCTTTTCTTCTCCTTTGTTTTGCAGAGCCTTCTGCGGGTGCTGCTGGGCATACAGCGGCGGGTCGAGGAGAGAGGACGGCTGAGTAGCTAGACGGTGAGCCCGACAGTGAGTAGCTAGACTGGTACCTCTTATGTATCCTATCTCAAACAGTTGTACTTTTACTTTTGGGGTCTGGCGTTAGCCAGCTGGTTGTATATTTGTGGTGAGCTGGGAGTGAGACTTGTACTTTATTTTACAGCCATTTTGTATTTTTACTTCCAGTTCAGTCTGAGATGTAGTATTTTTCTGTTCAGCTCTGTTTTATACCCCTATTATTGTATCTGTTTTATTTGAGCAGGTTACCGGCGCTTCGTGTATGCGGAAAATTTCGTGTGCACGGCGGATCTGTAGACGAGCCCGAGTTCTGGTTTACACTCGGGGCGTGACACAGCTGGGGTCAAAGGTCCCTTCGACCCAGACGGTGGTCTGCTGGCAACCGGCTCAACAGGAACTGCCGGTGCTGTCTGAACAATAGAGGGTGCCACCACTAGCGAAGAAGGTACAGGTGAACTCTCTGGGTGTGCTACAACTGGCTGCACCCTCTGCTCCATCATGAGCATCATCCGACCCAAGGCCTCCTCCTGGCGCTGCGAAGCCTCCTCCTGGCGCCGCGAAGCCTCCTCCTGGCGCCGTGAAGTCTCCTCCTAGCGCCGTAAGGTCTCATCCTGGCGTCGAACAGCCTCCTCCTGGCGCTGTGAAGTCTCCTCCTGGCGCCGAACAGCCTCAGACATCAGTGCCATCTGGGCACAAAGCTCCTGCACCTCACTCTGCTGTCCCTATCCAGAGTCCTCCTGCTCAGGCTCAGAGGAAGAAGGCTGTGAACGCGTCGACATCCTGCGTCGCGGAGGCATCACTCACCTGAGGAAAAAGAAGAGAGCAATCAGAACCCAAAACAACACTCGACCCAATCTAGCGAAAGTCAAAGGCATGTCCCCCTTCCATTAGTACTATGTTGTCTGCAGCCAACATAGTTGCCACCGAAGGAAGACATGCCGATCACTCATCCCAAATCTTGGGAGAGTTCGGAACCCAATCGGGACTCTCGCTAAAAATTACGGCTCTCACGTAAGTCATCCTAGGGTTCAACCACAAGCCTAGGGTTTCTAAGTCCTCAATGACCTACATCCTAGGCTCCGATACCACTCTAATCTGTCACGCCCCGGGATCGAAACTGCGACCCGGGCTCGCCAACAGATCCGCCGCCCATACGGGAAGCCCCGTATAGACGTAGCGACTAACCTGCAAAAGATCATCTACACTAACAGATATTAGAGCGGAAAAATAAAAGCTGAAATAAAATAAATACAACTCCAAATATACAACCCAAGTCCTCACCAAAATACATAAGTCTCTCAGCAATAAAAGAAGAGTACAACTCTATACCTCACTACAAGGGTTACTCAAAATGTAACTCTCCAACTATAAGTAAAGGGGGGTACCACTACTCTCGCTCAGGAAGACGACTGGTAGGGATCTATCTCGCGACTCCCTTACCTCGATCTGAAGAAGCAGCAACCGGAGCAGCAGGAACAGGAGTAGAAGTCCCTGGGGAAAAATACACCACGGCGGGTGTGAGAACTACATCCCACAGTAGTTCTCAGTGGGTACCGCCAACAAGCCCGACGGTCCGCCCACTAAGTCTACTAGAGGCATAAGTAATAAATGCAGTGCTGGAAGGAAAAGCTAGGAAAAATAAACTCTATAGCTACTATGCCTCTATCTAGATGCTCAAGGGGTGGAACAGAAAGAAACATGGTGCATCTACTATCCCTCAACTCAGATCACCCAATCTACACTGACTGCCTCCTCGTGTCCAGTCAAACCTGCGCCTACCTACTGCCGTTACATCCACGTAGGACCGGACTTACGTAGGGCGTCCGTGACTGCCAAAACTGGCCCAGCCAGAGGGACTGCGTCGACAAGTCGCGATAGCAAGAACTAGCCCAACTCCGGAGTGGCACTCGAGGGGTGCGACCCCACCGAGGAAAGTATCCGCGCATCTCTGTCGAGCTCAAATGTGGCTCATGCAGGCTATAATCCAAATCCTCGATCAACAAGATCGGCTGTAACCAACAAAACACTCTCTCACTAACAGGCTGGAAGACTACACAGCCGAGATCCACTGTCACTCAGACGGCTCCCCAAAAGAAACACTGAACTATAGACTGCTATCAGACACGAGTGTAAAATGCATCCCACAACAACCCGACCTCTCGGCCCACTACCCGGGCGAGGAAACTCTAAGTCCAGGATGAAACAATAGATGTCAGTGTGGGAAAGTCTAAAGCAATAATAATCTAGCCCAGGTTGGAGTTTTCTATAAGTCTGGTTGAACATGCAGCATATGGCGGGGGTGCTAGGTCAAGTTCCAAGATAACAATAAATTAACAGGTTGTAGGAAACAATAAATCACATGATCATCTGAATACATCAGGAACATCAACTCCTACTTTCTAGCATGCTATCAATGTACTATTACAATCATGCAATTTCCTATACAGATAGAATTAATGTGCAATCCGTAGATCTTGAAGACGAGGCAACCCACCTGAAGAGCTGAACTGTCCAAAGTCCCACAGCTGAAAATATCCAGAAATCACTATCTCCTGATCCAACAGTCCCGCAAAACCCGCAAACTCTCCTGGATACAACACAAAGTCCAGAGTTACACTTAATACCCAAAAATTAACCAAATACACCCAATCTGCGAAACAGTCCAAAAGATGTGATAATTCCACCTGCTGAAAGGGCTCTGAAAAATTCGATAAAAATACTGCTACGATCGCTGCGTCGAGACCTTCGAAACGGGTACCTGCACGTCCAATTCCGAGCCCCGTAGGCCAAGTTACAAATTCCACAACACAGGGTGCGCAAAACCTCACAATCACACAACTCTAATCTCATGCACAGATAAAGGGAGAAAATATACCTCCGGGAAAGGCTCAGAAAAATCCCAGAAAAATACTATGATAATCCTCGCGACGAGTAGATGCAAAAAGTGTATAGGTACGCCCCGATCCGATGCCCGAGCGCGGAGATAAAATTCCGGCGAGGTGCTGCTGTCAAGACAAAAACCCAGCGGCAAAGAGGGTTAAAAACATACCAGGAACCCCTATAAAAGCTCAGATGCGAGGAAAGTGAACAATAAGAAAACCATAGGTCTACCTCTCGTGGATCCAACGCCGCAAAAATCGTCCAAAAATACAGTTGGGGTAGCTCTATGGACCTCTCAGACTGAAGTTCGACGATAACGGGCCTCCGATGAAAGAACGTCGCTCTGCGCTATGATGCCGAAGTCGTCGACGCCGCGGCCTCCAAAAAATCCAAGCTTCCTTCACAAGATGCACAACAAGGTGAGCAACAACTTTGGTGAAGGGTGCAAAGTCAAGAGAGCTCGGTAAAAAAGCCTCAACTCGGTGTGCAAAGGGCCTATTTATAGGCTCAAACCCGAAAAAATCCAAAAATCACGAAATTGGGCTTTTCGGCCCAATTTCCGGGCGCCCGGTCGATTCGGGCGGCTACAGTGTTGGGCCCGGCACAACACTGTGCGCGCCCGAATCGCTCAGGTGCCTCCACGTGGCCCGGCGAACAGCGTACAGCTGCGCGGGCCACTCAGGGACGACCACGTAGCCTCCACCCGGTCAACGTGGTGGTTGGCGCCCGCCAATGCGCGGGCGCCACGTGTCCCTGCGACAGTGCCCACGTGCGGCACTGTCGCGCCGCCTGGCGCCCAGACGCGCACGCGCCTCGAGGCGGGGTCCCACGCCTCCGTGCGCCGCGCCCGATGAGCCCGCAAATCACGTGCCGACATGTGTCCCCTGCACCCGGTCCACGCACCCTACTTCGGAATTCCGTGGACCGCGCCGCGTGCACCGACCAACCGGGGGCTGCCACGCGTCCCCCGCCTTGGTCCGTGGACCGCGCACCTTGAGCCCGCCAATCAGGCGGCGCTACGTGTCCCTGCGCCGGGCTCATGCACCCTGCCTCGACGCTCTGTGGACCGAGCGCCGTAAACCGGCCAATAACAGGCCGCCACGTGGCATGCCGGCGGTCCACGGCCCCTCCCATGCACCGAAATCCAATAAAAACTTCCGGGAGTCTATTTTTGGGCCTCCGGACTCAGAATCAAACAAGCAAATAGCCGTTTTCAAGCGTTTTTCCACGCTGAATCCAAATCCAACCTCTGTTTGGCCAAAAACTTTTTCAAAATTTTGGCAAATGCAGCCGAAGGCCAAAACAGCTAAAGATACCTCACAGGGTCCATCTGTGGCATCCCTTTGATGCACTATGGGCCAGACACACCAACACTAGGTGTTCTACACATTGGATTCACCGGAAAAGTTGCATGGGATTCTTGACCACTACATCCTCCCCCACTAAAAGGAAGTTTCGTCCCCGAAACAAAGAAAACAAAACAGACGTACCTCGACCGGAAGCCTCGAACAGAAAGGGGTAGGTATCTCTCATCACCGTCTCTAGCTCCCAAGTAGCCTCACGCTCCTCGTGATTGCTCCACAAGATCTTCACATACGGAATGGCCCGGTTGCGCAATTCCCTCACCTCACGAGCAAGAATTCGCAACGGGCGCTCCTCATATCCAAGATCCTCGCCGACCTCCAAGGAAGTGAAGTCAATCACGTGCGAAGGGTCGAATACATATCTCCTCAAAGCCGAGACGTGGAAAACAACGTGAACTCCGGCCAGGCGTGGAGGATGTTGGGTTATATCTAATATGGATCTAAATAGGGGAAAAAATACCTAGAGGGGGGTGAATAGGTGTAAACAATAAACACTCAAAAATCTTTGCGTAATAAAACCCAATGCGGAAAAATAAATAACACGCAGAGATTTTACGTGGAAAACTCCATCACAGGAGTAAAAAACCACGGGACCGATAACACGGTGAAATCCACTAGAATTATAACACGTACAAAGGTGATATAACGTACTCACAGACGACTCAACCTTTTTCCATACGCTCCTAGTTGATCTTCTCCGCTCGCTCCGCAACGCGCCTCGAATCCAGGATGTGCGTCCAACGCCGAATCCACGACGTCTGACCGAATCCACGGTCTCCACCAGGTAGTACGTCTCGATCACACGAACGTACCTCGCTCCGAATCCACGAGAGCGGTAGCACCTTGAATCCACAAGGCCATGCTAATCCATGCGCCGATTTTAGGGAAAATTGTTGTTTTTGGTGGTGATGATCCGCCGAATACTTAGATCAAAGATAGATCGGAAATACCATCTAAGTATTCATTAATTTGATTCTACTCAAAATCTGAGTATGAAAACCTAGAATCAAGTTAATTAATATAGATGAAGAAACATAGAATTAAATCTAGTTATTTCCTTTCTTCTCTATATGTGGATTTCTCTTTTTCGACCGTATTTTGGGTTACCCTAAAAGATGAATCGTAGGGTTTATTTATTATTTAGAAACCATTGGAAGAGGATAAGAATCAAAAACTAACCTTATCTGGAAGTTTTCAGGTCGACGGTCCAGACTGGAATAATGCGATCCGGACTGTCGTCATTAAACAGAATATTTCCAGAAAAACACGTTCGGGGTCCGGACTGAAAAACACGTTAGTCAAATAGTTAGTCGAGGCATGCATCAATCACAATACAAAACCAAAGTTGAGTTGTTGTATACTTACCTCCAAAGTTCAAAGTTCTCACATCTCACATCACAGTGTTAGTGTTTAACCAGTTCAAATCTCTCTCCCCCTTTTTGTCACTAAACAGAGCCAAAATTACAAAATGAAAGGGAGTTAAAAAAAAGTAAGATAATAGTGAGAACTAAGACTAAAACCTGCAAAACAAAAGATTAAAAAGAATCAATTGTCCGACTCTGAGTCCTCAGAGCTACTGTGAGGACCCGGATCCCCGCGTTGGGTTTGCTGGTTGTTTCGCAGCTTTTGGTGGCCTGTGTGGTGTCTCGGGGGTGTTTGTGCGCAATTTGGACACAAGTGGTCGACTTCGGGCTTAAAAAGGGATCACGTGGGTAATTGGAGGACCCGTCGTGTGTTTAGAACTGGTTTCGCGCGACACGGATGTCAAAAATTGGACTCAGGGCGAAGTTTGGATAAAAGATCACCTCTCCGGATGCCTTCGGCAATTTTTAGAGTTGGAATTTGGCAAAACCGACATCGAATTGGGATTCACCGCGCGAAAACGATGAAAACGGACTATTCACTTGTATTTTTCGGAGCCCGGATGACGCGCACGTTTTTTGAGGCAAATGGTACTGTTCCGGCCGCCGGCGGTCAGCGGCGGCGGTGGCGGGCAGCGGCGGAGCGCGGCAGCGCAGCCGCGGGCAGGCGCGCGGGCAGGTGCGCGGTCCACCGCGGAGGCGTGCACTGGGCGCGGGCCACGTGGCGGCTCCCGGTTGCCCGGCGCAGCGGGCGCGGTCCATGGGAGAAGCGCGGTGTACGGTGGACCGGAGGGTGACACGTGGCGGCGTGTGGTTGGTGCGGTGTAGCACGCTCGGTCCACGGAGCAGGCTGGGGAGCGCCTAGGGAAGCTGCATGCAGAGGCGCAGGCGGCGGGCGCAGGGCACACGTGGGCGCGTTGACGCGCTGTTCCCGCGCGTGGGCGGCCACATGTCGGCGTCTGGGGGCGCCACGTGTCGCATTGTGTGCGGCGGGCGTTGCTGTCGCCTGTTCGGCGGGCTACGTGGAGGCCCGTGGAGGATTCGGGCCTGCACAGTGTTGGGCCGGGCCCGACACTGTAGCAGCCCGGATTTTTCGGGCGCCCGGTTCTGGGGACACAGATGTCATTTTCGGAATTGTTTTCTGGGCCTATTTAAGCGACCCGAGCTGCTTCTTCTCCCCTTTTTTCGCCATTTCCGGGCTGCAAACCGACTTGAGGCCTTCAGCAAAGATGATCCCCACGCAGTGCTGCATCTATCTGCAGAGTTTGGAGATTTTTGGTGGCACGCATCCCGAGGTTTCTATTTTTACGGCGCGGCACGACGCTCGTCCATTTGTGTTCCCCTTCGTCGCGTTTCGGTGCGAGAGCTCCCCCGGCCTTCTCCGAACACCTTTTCTAGCGATTTCCTCGCCATTGGATCCACGACGGACGGAGCTTCGATCAAGGTATTTTCAGTTTCCTCTCATTTTGCACTTTTCGAGGAGTTCTTCCATGCTTACTGGGATGCTTGTTGATGTGAGGAATACTGGGACAGCGGCGTGGTGTTTCGAGGATATCTCCGCAACCGAGCATCGGATTGAGACGAGCCCCTGGACTTTTTTCATCTACTCGACGCAAGGATTATCACAGTATTTTTCTTGGATTTTTCTGAGGTTTGCCCGAAGGTATATGTTTTCCCCCTTATCTGTGCTAGAGTTTACAGTTATGTGGTTGTGAGATTTTGCGCACCGTTACTGTGAAATTTGTAACTTGGCCTACGGTGCTCGGATTTTGACCCGCAGGTACCCGTTTCGAAGGTCTCGACGCGAGGATCGCTGTGGTATTTTTATTGGAATTTTTGGAGCATTGTTTGCTGGTGAAAAAGTGACATCTTTGTGGCTGATTTCAGATTGTAACTTATTTGGGTAAATTGTGGAATTAAGTGTAACTGTTAGCCTTGTGTTGTAACCAGGAGGGTTTGCGAGTGTTGCTGGACCCGTTGGATTTGGACATATCAATTTCCTTGTTTTTTTCAGCTGTGGAATCTTGGACAGTTAGCACCTTCAGGTGGGTGGCCTTGTCTCCAAGTTTTATGGACTGAACAGTAATTCTACTGATGTAGGATCATGCATGTTAGAGTATTTCTTGTGTAGCATGCTAGATTGTAGGAATTGTTATTTCCTTTATTATCTGAGGTTCTTGTGACCTCCTTGCTCTCTATCATCTGTTAATGATAGTTATCTTGGAACTTGACCTAGCACCCTCGTCATATGTTGCACGTGTAACCAGACTAGTAGAAAACCCTCACTTGGGCTAGCGTTGTTTATGTTTAGACATCCACACTGTTCTTTCATTCCTGGACATAGTGTTATCCTCGCCCGGGTAGTGGGCCGAGAGGTCGGGACTTTCTTTTAGTGTGGGATGCATTTGCACTGGTGCTTGTCTGTACCGGGAACCGTTTGGGGTAAACGGTGGTCCCGGGAGGTCTTGTTTCCCCTGTTTGGGTTGTCGCCACTTTGTTAGTGGCAGTAGTGTACCTGTGTTAGCCGGACCTAGAACCCAGAACCCTTTTCGACATACACATGATTTTAGCTTATCAAATGTTTTCTTCCAAGCATCGAAGGGCCGCTGGAGTCTGTTCTTGTTTGATTGGACAAAGGCATCAGCCCTTCGGGGTTTGGGTAAAACACTTGCTTTCTAACTGTTTTTCTAAAAAGAACTAAAAATCATTAAAAATTGGTTTCTCCTCAAATCAAGATGTTTTTTCAAAAAGGGAACTATTTTTAGTCCTCACCCGCGTGGGTTGAGTGAAAATGGTTTTCAGTAACTAATGTCACCCCGTTTTTCGTGTAAACTTCCCCACTCGTAAGGATTCGAGTGGTCTGGGTTCTACGGGCCATTCCTTTGTCGGGACGAAAGCCACGGGGGCCGAGCCTGGAACCTGTACTTGTTGAGAGGGTTGTAGTTGTTGGTCTCCCGGGGGCTTTCGGGCCCTGGTTGGTATCTTCTGCGTGTTGTACCGAGGTTGTCGTGTTCCCGAACTGTAAGGGGGCCGGGAACTTCGATAAGCTGAGCCTAGAGTCTGTTCTTGTTTGATAGGGTTCTGAACACCGACCTATCGGGTTTTCCAAACCCTTATGGTGTCGGTCCTTCCTGTGCTATCTGTGAGTTTGATGTCTCTGTCGTTGGGAGCCGTCGAGTAGACGGTGGTCCCAGGCTGTCGAGTATCTTCCGGTCTGTGTTGTTGGGAACCGTTGGGTTGACGGTGGTCCCGGGTCGTTGAGTGTTGTCCGACCAGTGTCGTTAGCCCTGAGTTGTGGGTCGTTCCTGGCTGTGGAGTATCTCTAGCTAGTGTGTGCTGTGCTGCGAGCTATTAGAGAAGCTAGTGTCTCGTGTTTCATGAGAGCTGATCAGCTGAGTCGTCGAGAGTGCTCCGACTGTTGTGCGAGATGTTTGAGGATTGAGTCTTTCCGTTCAGTGCGTGAGCGTGGATTTTGATTATAGCCTGCAGTGCCACTTGAGCTCGACAGAGTGCGCGGATACCCTTGTCCTCGTTGGGGTCGCTCCCCTTGAGTGCCACGTCCGGAGTGGGTTTGCACTTTGGTATCGCGACTTGTCGACGCCGTCCCTCTCACTGGCCCAGTTTTGGCAGTCACGGAGACAGTCCCTCTGGCTGGCCCAGTTTTGGCATCTACGGACGCCCTACGTCAGTCCGGTCCTCCGGGATGTAACGGCAGTAGGTAGGCGCAGGTTTGACTGGACCCGAGGAGGCAGTCAGTGTAGATTGGGTGACTATACTTGAGAGTCAGTGGATGCATCATATTATCATTTGTTCCACTTCTTGAGCATCTAGATAGAGGCATAGTAGCGGTAGTGTTATTTTCCAGCTTTTCCTCTTTCAGCCCTGCTTTTGTTACTTTATGCCTCTAGTAGACTTAGTGGGCAGACCGTTGGGCTTGTTGACGGCACCCACTGAGAACTACTGTGGGAAGTAGTTCTCACACCCGTCGTGGTGTCTTTTCCCCAGGGACTTCTTCTCCTGTTCCTATTGCTCCAGTTGCCGATCCTTCTGACCGAGGCGAGGGAGTCGCGAGCTAGTTCCCTACCCGTCGTTCGAGTGTAGCAGTACCCCTTCTGAGGAGAGCTTCAGTAGATTAGTTTACCTCTTTTCCCTCTGTTGAGAGACCCTTGTTGTGAGGTATAGAGTTGTATTTTATTTTACAGTTTGAGAGACTGTTGTAGTGAGGATATTTTTGTATTGAGAGCTTGTACACTGTTGTATTTATTGGAGATATCTCCCCTTTGAGTTTTGTATCAGAGGACTTTTTCATACGATCGTATTTGGGAGATGGATATTGTATTATTTTCAGTTGTACAACGATTGGATTTCAGTTTTTCAGTAGTTTACTTTCAGGTCTGATATCTGTATACTGTAGTTGGTTCTCCTTGTAGGTTAGACGCTTCGTCTATACGGGGTTTCCGTATGGGCGGCGGATCTTTTGGCGAGCCCGGGTCGCAGTTTCGACGCCGGGGCGTGACAGATTAGAGTGGTATCAGAGCCTAGGTTGTAGGTCATGGTGGACTTAGAAACCCTAGGCTTGTGGTTGGACATTAGGATGACTACGTGAGAGTCGTGAGTTTTAGCGAGAGTCCTGATTGAGTTTTATACCTCTCCCAAGAGACGGGATGAGTGATTGGCATGTTTATTCTCCTAAGCGATTATGTTGGCTGCAGACAACATAATGTTATGGAATGGATGACATGTCTTAGACTTTCGCTGGATTGGGTCGTATGGTTGTTGTGTCCTGATGTTTGTTATTGTGCAGTGGACTACGATGCCCCTGAGACGTCGTGTTGTGAAGAGGACACACCCCGCATCTGATGGGTACCCGAGCAGCGGGAGGCCGAGCTATCAGAGCAGAGCGAGACCCAGGAGTTATGGACCCAGATGGCACCGATGTCGGAGGCTGTCCGATGCCAGGAGGAAGCCATGGAACGTTTGAGGCGCTTGTTGGAGCAGAGAGCACAGCTAGTTGCAGTACCGCTTGAGAGTCCTCCAGCACTTTCTTCCTATGCAGTGGCATATTCAGCTATATCAATGGCACCGATTGAGCAAGCAGCCCCCTCCGTGCCGACGTGTAGTGCCGAGGCACCGAGGCAGGGTGGATAGTGGATAGTAGATGAGCTTTGGGACATCATTGGTCGATGGAGCCAGTCCCGGCAGTCTGAACCATCCCGATTCATAGGTTTGAGTTGGAGCCTTTGTAGGCAGAATTGGGGTGGGTGGTGATGGAGAGACTATCTGAGAGCCTCCCTGTGCTAGGGAGTTTATACAGTTGTTGAACTGCACGCTCCAGGTTTCGAGGGACGAGGCGCATAGGATATGTTTGACTGGGAATGGGTTGCGCCAGGATACCTTCCACTTTAGTTGGTCCCTCCATTACGGATTATTGACGCTTCGATGGAGTAGGCGTGGTGTATGGTGTTAGTTGTATGCCCCAAAAGCCTATCAGGCTGACGCATTTTATTATATGGGACATATTTGTACTTGATCTTTATTATAATTTGGGCATTTTATGCCATTCATGTTTGATGTGTCCATGAATCGTCCTTTGAATTAATGAGATGATAATGTATATTCTTAAGAGTTGAGAATTTGAGATACATATTATTAGTGATTAAGTCATAAATGCTCTCAATCGGAGGATCATCATGGGGACGATGATTGATCCGGCAAGATTGATGTATGTGTCGCTCTCTTTTTGGATGACGAGTCTCAAGTCATTAGTGTGGGGACACTGGAGCGAACGTGCAGGTGGTTGTTATAGAACAAGGGCACTGAGCGTGACCAATTACGAATAGTTACTTGGATGTCTACTCTTTCGTCAGTAACTGATTCGATGTTGCAGTGGTACAACTGATCCTTAGACCTGCGACACTACGGCCATTCAGTATGAGGCTACTGTAGTTTGACTATGCAAACTCTGATCCTAGTCACGGGTCTTAGTAGTATATGTTGGCTGCAGTCGGTTCATATTAGGAATGGGTGTTTGTTTATAGGGGATCTATCGCTCTCGGTAGAGAGATAATTAGTCCTATGCTATTTGTAAGGCAAAGCTCAGAAATCCCCGGCCGGGGTAATATGGTTCATGGAAAGGTGTTTCCAAGAGTAACCATATGAGCTTCTGTCCTATCAAATTTGTCATATAACGGGTGATGGGGTTTGACGAGTATTCCATGACCTCCACTCAGTTGGGACTATGCGATAGAAGGATTGTATTGTACGGTAACTGCACCTTGAGGTTCAGTCCAATATTCACTTCTGAATGGATTGCCACCATATGCTGCTAGGCGTCACTGGTGGATTGTGGGAACCAATAAGAATAATTATAGGTGAATAATTATTATACGATGGAAGAATCAAAAGTGTTTGATCCCTCAAAAGGAGTTTCGATGATGATGTCGATGGGGATCGCATCATATCTCACTACCAGACAGAATTGAACCTATTAGGTCACACACATAAGGAATCGCGCATGATCGATATCAAGGAGATGATAAAGAAGTTTATAGAATGGATTAATTATAATCACAATACTAAAGTTTACTAATTTATTAGTAAAAGGACTAATTTACAATTATTATAAATTAGAGGTATTTAAGTGCAAAACTTGCATGGTGTATTTGCTAATTGTTAGTAAATATTTGGAGGACTTATGTGTAAATGTTACACACGTAGGATAATGGATAATCCAATCGGATTAGGATTCGATATAATTAGTTACTAGATTTTATCTTGAGATTTAATTTAAAAGATCTTTCTTTGTAACTAATTATAAGATCTAATTAGTTACTAGATTTTATCTTGAGATTTAATTTAAAAGATCTTTCTTTGTAACTAATTATAAGATTTAATTAGTTACTATATTTTAGGAGATCTTTTCTTTGTAACTAATTATATGATTAGTTACTAGATCTTTCTTTGTAACTAATTATAAGATTTAATTAGTTACTATATTTTAGGAGATCTTTTTGTAACTAATTATAAGATTTAATTTTGTTATAGCCGGCCAACTTCCTATTATAAGAATAGGTAGTACGTATGTGATACGTAACAATTTTGGAGAAAGATAAAGTGGAAATTAATCAAGTCGCGGAACGTGAGAAAACCCTAGCCGCCTATCCTCTCCCTTTTCCTAAAGTCCTCCATAATTAATCGTTCTCGATCTTCGGAAGATTGCTAGCACAATTAGAAGATTGATTCATCCTCCTTACATCGACGCAAGAATTAATTCGCGATCGGATCGCGAATCAAGGAGATCGATTTTTCGATCAAGGGCGTAATTCCGTGTGGACACAAGTAGAGGCCGGGTGCGTGCGCGGCTATCAAGGACGAACAATTTTTACCAACGATCGTCGGCTTCGTGGTGATCTCGACCTGCGCAAGGTAAAAATTAAATCCTAATTGATGAGATCAATTAGATTACCTTTTTATGATCTAAAACAAAACATGAGGTGATCTTGGTTTAAGAAAAAATTTTAATTGCGTTTTTTTTCTTCCGCTGCGCATATTCGTATTTTTCTTACATATGGAGCGTGGCGTTGCAGTTCCTTTGGATAGGGATCTGCCGCCAGAAGCGAGTTCTGGATTTTGGTGCTTCCCGCCGGGTGATGGAGGGTAGATCGGTCGGCAGAGACAGTGCTGATTTCTTTTTCCAGGGTAGCGGATTTTTGAGATGCCAGAGATCGGGTGGACCCCGATGGCAGCATCAGCACCTACATCAGAGTGGCGCGGTGGTAGCATGGATTGGTTATCTACGGAGGACCGCATTTGTCACCCCAATGTGAGCAGAGGCAGACTGAGCGACGACCACCTACATCGAGCGGATGAGTCTTTACCGCCCGGTTGGAGGGCGCTACGGCAGTGGACCAGGTTGTCGCGGGCATGATTTCTTTTCAGCAGTCTGAGTTGAGTGTTTTTGGCTTTCCTGTCTGGACTGGAGGTAGAGTTGTTACCACGCACATTAGAGGTACATGTTCATGTTGGTGTTGTGCTTGTGGGGGAGCCTTGTGGATTGTGTCCCGTACAGTTGAGACTTGGAAATTATACCGACAGGTGTTACGGTTCAGTGACAGCTCCACGACTTAGATTGAGCACACAGGATGGACCAGTTGGTACGGTATCCTGCAATTGCTGATAGTGGAATGAGAGCGGTTACCCTTCCGCGAGTTGGATAGGAGGAGTTCATTCTCTCGGATTACCGGCATATCCATCCTGCAGCTGTGGCATCAGCGGTTTGGGTTAGGTGCTACTTTTGGATCGTTGGTGACGATTAGGACTAGAGGTTGTGTCCTTAGGGGTCACGGTTAGATCGTAGCTTCTGTTTTGTATCCACGGCAGGAACGACTTCAACACTTCTCTCCCTTTCCTCGCCTTGTGCTGAAATTTTCGAACAGGACGAAAATTTCGAAAGACTGCTCCAGAAATGGAGACGGTGCCCGAACCTGTTCTTGTTTGATTGGGGCGAAGGCACTGGTCCTTTCGGAATTTTTAAACTTTTTGTTAATTTCGGCCGTTTTCTAAATTGAGAGTTGGGGTTGACGACCTTCCTGCTGGTGGGGCCTTTACCCTTCGTGTTGGCGTAATTCGTGTAGTTTTGGACGAGTAGAGTTGGTCGTTCTTCCTTGTCCTCTGTCTCTTGGAATTTTTGAGGTTTTTCCAGTTTTTGGACTCCTTGCCCATGTGGACTCGCTTCGCGGAGTGTGCGTAGCGACTGGGGAGCTGGAGATAGTGTTGATGGATACTTACCTTTGGCTTTGGAACTCCCCTTTTGAGCCGGGTTAGTTTCGAGGATGAAACTTTCTTTTAGTGGGGGAGGATGTGAGGACCCGGATCCCCGTGTTGGGTTTGCTGGTTGTTTCGCAGCTTTTGGTGGCCTGTGTGGTGTCTCGGGGGTGTTTGTGCGCAATTTGGACACAAGTGGTGGACTTCGGGCTTAAAAAGGGATCACGTGGGTAATTGGAGGACCCGTCGTGTGTTTAGAACTGGTTTCGCGCGACACGGATGTCAAAAATTGGACTCAGGGTGAAGTTTGGATAAAAGATCACCTCTCCGGATGCCTTCGGCAATTTTTAGAGTAGGAATTTGGCAAAACCGACATCGAATTGGGATTCAGTGCGCAAAAACGATGAAAATGGACTATTCACTTGTATTTTTCGGAGCCCGGATGACGCGCATGTTTTTCGAGGCAAATGGTACTGTTCCGGCCGCAGGCGGGCAGCGGCAGAGCGCGGCGGCGCGGCCGCGGGCAGGCGCGGGGGGCGCGCGGGCAGGTGCGCGGTCCACCGCGGAGGCCCGGTTGCGCAATTCCCTCACCTCACGAGCAAGAATTCGCAACGGGCGCTCCTCATATCCAAGATCCTCGCCGACCTCCAAGGAAGTGAAGTCAATCACGTGCGAAGGGTCTGTAGAATCCTGGCGTCCCCTTGCCCGGGTAGGCCTCCCTTTTATTTCTGACGGGACTGTTAGGAAAACTTTTAACTGCGTTTTCTGCAATGGGCTGGCCTGGACCGCGAGTATTTTTCTGCGATTGAGCTCGAAAAACAGAGGACGGCAAAGCGAACGGATTCGGTTTCCGATTTACGGATCTCCCGGAATGGGGGTCAAAGCGTTTGCTTTGAGTGGCGCATCGAAACCCGCGCTAAGTGGCTGGCACGCTTTTCGAGGCGATCGGACGGGATCCTGCTGTGATCGGACCTTTCATCTTTTTATGTTAGTGGATTATTTTATTTATTTGGTGGTACCTCAACCTTACGGTTTCCGTTTTGGGGCCTAATTGAATATTTTTTTCAGCCGTTTATGGAGGGGTTGAAATTCGAGAATTTCTGGGCAGACTGTCGAGACACGCGGGTATTTTTAGATGTTAGAGCTCGCAAAACGGTGAACGGTGGCGCGATCGGATTTGAATTCCGACCCCGGGATCTCCCAGAAACAATTTTTGAAGTTTGCTATCTGCTTGGGTGCATCGGAATGCGTGCCGGCGATCGGCACATTTTCCGAGGCGATCTAGACCCCTCGTTCAATTTCAAAAGGCTAAGGTTGTTGACCTGGGTTTAATTTTGAAGTCTATTCGTATAAGTTAAACCGATCGGGGTGCGGGGGGAAACCCTAGAAACCCTTTTTTTTTCCCCCCTTTTTCCAAGAAACGGCGGAGGAACCGAGACTGAGAATCGGGCAGAGAAAGGGAAAATCGCCCATCCTCTGCGGGATTGATCGGGCGTGGAGGGGACGATCTTCTTCCTTCATCCTCCTCCGGCTGAATCAAGGTGAGCGGTTGGAGCTTTCCTTTTTGTCCTTTTTGCAATTTCTGTGGGGTCGAGGGGTGGTGGTCGTTCGGGTGTCGCACGCCGGGTGGGTTGTGTGGGTAACGGGAAGCCGCCGCCGCAGTTGTTAAACGGGAGGCCGCCGCCGCTGTTATCATGCCCACGGGGTCGTCGCCGCAGGCGCGGTGTTCGCGGGGTCGTCACCGGGGCCGCGGGGAGACGAAACGGGAGGTTACTGTTCACCCGTACGGACCACACCCCGCGCGGTCCACCGGAGCGGCGTGCGCCCGGCGCACGTCTCGCAGCCCGAAGGCGCGGAACCGGGCGCACGGTCGCGTGCGCCAGCCCGGCCCGCGCATCGCGGTGCACGCCCCCAGCGTGCACCCGGTGCGCGTCGCCGCGGCCCGTCGGGGTGAGCCCGGTGCGCGCCCTGCGCGTGCACCGGCCCGGCCCGCTTACCGCGGTGCACGCCTCCAGCGTGCACCCGGTGCGTGCCGCAGCGCCCGTGGGGGTGAGCCCGGTGCACGCCCTGCGCGTGCACCGGCCCGGCCCAAGCTGCCTGGTGCACGCGCCCGGGTGAGCCCGGTTTGCGCCGCGCACCCTCTGCACTGTGGACCCGGTCCACGCCTCTGCCCGTGCACCAGCCCCCAGCCCGAAAGCCCGGTAACTCCGTTTTGGCCCGTTTTTGGCCCGTTTCGCCCCGTTGTTCAGTGTTTTTGACCACGACGATGTTTTTAACATCATTACTTGCTGTAGCTTTTTCGGGCACAGGGTGGGAGTGTTTTAGCGGGAGTTCCGTACACCTTCTTCTTCGCGTTTCAGGTGGGTACACCCATAGAAACCCTTTGTGCACAATCTCGTTTCAGTTATGGTTATCATATTATGAGTACTTGTCCTGAGGGTTAGGGTCGGGCTTTGAAAACTGGAAATATATTTAAAATTGTGGGTTTTTATTTGAGGCTTAGCATAGAATCGGTGTTGTTGGAAGGTTACTATTTGCATGTTATCGGTATTAATGCTGACAGTCTCGATGATTGCGTTATTTCCCTATATCTTGGTTACTATGCTCGTAGTTGCGACACGCGCACCCGCGGTCTGGCCACCGCAAGGGTGCTCTTTTCCGGGAAAGCGGTCTCCGTCCCGTGTAAACCCATGAGGTGAGGTAGTGGGGGCCCCCATAGGTGTGGGGTTTGAGGCATCAAGGGGGGGGAGCGGTGCGATCCGTCGGGGTAGGTGCCCGCCGAGATCCGGTGCCCCAAGGTGTGAGCGGTGCGATCCGTCGGGATAGGTGTCCGACGAGGTCAGGTGTATAGGTGTTACAGGTGTTACAGGTGTTACAGGTATTACAGGTGTTGCAGGTGTTCGTGCTTTATTTTTCCCTCTCGGGAGGGTGGTTGCTCCGGATAGTCGTTCCTTCAGGGGTGAGGGCTAGGCGACGGTGAGACTGGGTCAGGAGCTTTCGGGTCCATTGAGACCTCAGACTGTATTTTCTCCTTTCTTTCGCATTTCATTTACTACTTGTAGACTATTGTGTGGTTCTCGATACCCTCGTGGGGTCGGTGTGAATGTCGGAACTTTGCCCTTTGGATATGTGGATGCTTGAGTTCTTATCTCTGTTCGGCCGTTTTTCAAAAAGAAAGAAAGAAAAAGAAAAGAAAAAGAATTGCGAAAACCGTTTTCAAAACTTGGGTGTCTTGTGGGCACCGTTTTCAAAACCCTGCGGATTTATGGATTTTAGAAAACGGATTTCAAAACTTGAGTGTCGTGTGGGCACTGTTTTAAAAACTCTGTGGATCTATGGTTTTCGAACTGATTTAGAAATCTGGGTGCCGGGTGGGCACCGCTTTTAAAATCGTGGATTTGTCCTTTCAAATTGGTCGGCCTACAGAATAGTTCAGTTGTATAAATGTTGAGAACTGTTGTGATTGAATAAACTACTATGGTTGCATGTTGTATTAGCCGCGACGCCGTGCATATACAGAGGAGACTCTGTCCGTTTGCAGGGTGATTCTGTTTATGCGGCGGGTCTGGGCACGCACCGGGGAAGAAGGAATTTCAAATAAAAAAAAAAGAAAATTGATACGTAAAACAAATCCTTTTTCCTATGATTGTTTCCGCTGATTGAAACCCCCGGGGCGTGACAGATTAAGATGGTATCAGAGACTTTCTTCAATTACAACAGTTTGTGCCCGACATCCACAAAGATACCTCACTTAGCTACAAATGAATGAAATGAATGGCATAGAAGCGTAGAACGCGAGTGATCGAGGGGGGGGGGGGGGGGGGGGGGGGGGGGGGAGTATAGGTCCCTTTTCTCGATAGTTGTTTGAGTGCTATGCTAGCAGGAGGCTAAAACTGACTTGTGTTGTGTGGGTGTACGGGTTAAGTTTTGTTTCTCGGTTTAGCGCGGTTGTCGTGCATGTGTAGTCGTGTTGTTGTGGAGGTTGGGGTCGAGGCCGGCTGCCACCGGGGTATTGATGGTTGCTAGGAATCAATGGATTAAGCAACCAGCACGGGACACGGTGGGCCTGCTGACGTTGTTCATGCACTTGGTGCGGCTGTTATCATAGCAGATCATTGCGCCGGCTTTTGTTTTTCGAACCCCCTTCCCCTGCCGACGTGCTGGTCGCCGTTAGTGACGGCGACTGGGGGTAGAGAAATCCGCCGGTGTTTGTTAGTGGTCGGCTGTTTGTCGGTCGTGGGTAACTGGACAGCCGTTGGTCTAAGGTTGTACCTTCTAGGTGTTCGAGTGTTGGGTTTTAGCGGGTAGGCGGCCGTTTCTTTTTGCACCATGGGCAAGGTATGGGTGGGAATGAGGATTCTTCCCCTATGATTGTTACCCATAGTTCGGCTTCTCACTATAGACACTGCGATGGTTGTAGAGATCGACGTGATGGGGGGCCTTGGGGTTCTCCTTTGGATTGAAAAAGGAGAACCCCAGGGCTAGTGAATCTTGTCCGTTTGGGCTCGATTTTGGTTAGAGAGGCCGTGTCCCGTGTTGCACAAGTGCGCGTAAGTGGCGACTTGTTATTGGGGGAATTAGCTTTTGACGCTGGGTGATGCCCGGTAGCTCTGGGTCGAGTTCCTGTGTTCTGCGCTAGAGGGCCGGTTAGGTCGTCCTATTGGTGGGTTGGCGTGTGATCCCCTCGAGTGCGTTTAGTGAACCTAGGTAACTTTTGATAGGGTTCTTCTTGCTGTTTTCGTGGCTTGTCTTCTTCTGACCCTTTTGGTTTCAGATGGATAGTCTTCGGTACCTGAGGTCACTGTTGAGCGGACCTAGAGCTTAGGTTTTCTCCTAGTTGGGAGTGTCACTTTTGGTCTGGAGGTTTACCGCTCGTTTCGATGCCCGGTACTTGGTGGGGCAACGGTTTGGGACCGAGAGTTAGGGGCAATTGAGAGCGTCACACCCCGTCGGTGCCAGGACGGAGGTAGGACCTTACCTGGCGGGTTGTGTTGCCAGCTTCCCATGACTAAGACATAGCCTTGAGGCTTAGTTTTGGGAGCGTTTTGGATTGTTGATCTTTTGGGCCAGGTGTGAGTCAAGGGGGAATCTGGCGACTACTCGGAGTTTTGGCACTGGTCACTTTCGGCTAGGAGGCCCCGTACGCAGCCCTTTTTGTGGGGTAGACCTTATGGTGAGTCCTAGAGCTGAAACCTAACGATAGCCTTGATCGTCGCCTCGGTAGGACGGACAGTCGGAACGGGTAGTCCGGGATGGTGGTTAGACTTCGAGCTTGTGATCCGTGTTGGTGACGGAGAGGAGCGGTCCGGGTGGGTGACAGGTGAGTTCGTTGTGTGCAGGGAGGAAATTTCGGGTGGTTAGTAACCCAGCCTGTTTTGTTGGCACCTCTTGAAGCCTTGTGAAGGCGTTAGTGCGGTTGTTTTCCTTGTTTTCGGGATCGTTGTTCTAGACTTTTAAGGGCTCATTGGTCCTGGTTGGGTGGTACGACTGGGGTACCTCGACGCATCGCGAGATTTTGTTGCTAACTGCTCAGCGCTGGCTGGGGTGGTTTGCGGACCGGCGGCGTTGTGACGGGGAATTCCGAGTCGGGAAGCAGGATTACTACGAGGTGCTGGGCATGGACCGGTTCACGAGGTACCAGGCGGATGTATAGTTACTTGGTTTCAGTGAGCCTAGCGACTTGACCCTCTGCTTTTCTCACTGACACCCCCGTTGTAGAGGTTACTTTCGACGTCCTCCTGACCGAACTGCCGGGAATACCCCCGAGCAAGGGGGGTCATCCTCTCTTTCAAGCTTCTACCGGGCACAACTAGGAGTTTTTTTTCTGGTTAAAGGGTTCATCAGACCGTGTGTGTCGCCTTGGGACGCACCCGTGCCTTTCGTGCGAAAGAAGAACGGAGGACTGCGTCTACGCATCGACTACAGGGAGATAGACAAGGTTACAGTGAAGAACAAGTCCGGAATGGATGACCACTTCGATCAACTGCGAGAGGCACTTATAGATTATTCTCCGGACTCTCAGAGACCAGGGGTTGTTCGCTAAGTTTAAGAAATGTGAGTTCTGACTTCGCAAAGTGGACTTTTTGGGGCACATTGTGTCAGCAACGGGAATCACAGGGAATGTGAGCGGAACTGCCCGACACACGATCCGGAACTGGCAGCAGTCGTCTCCGTTTTAAAACGTTGGAGACACCACCTTTTGGAGTTCATCGGGATGTGTTTTTGGATCGCCAGAGACTTGAGTTTTGTTCGCAGAGAAGGAATTGTTTTTGCGGCAGAGGCATGGGTTGGAGTTGCTGAAGGACTCAGCTTGACCGTTCAGTATCACCTCGGGAAAAGCAAGTGTAGTAACGGATGTTTGGAGCATGAAGGGTCAAGTCGAGGAGGAAACTGACGAGCGCGAGTACTCAGCAGGACCGGTACTGTCGCGCGACTTTTATCGTTGATGGTCGAGCCAACCCTAGAAGGTCAGAAAACAGGCGAACAGATACAACTTATTCGAGACAAGACCCCCGGATCACGCGAGCGACTCTTCGGCGAGTGCGAACGACGCAATACGTTTTCGAGGGCGAAATTGCTTACCGGAGCTGCCAGAGTTGAAAGAGGAGATACCGTTAGAGGCGCAGTCTATACGGCGCATCCGGGTGACACGAAGATATTCAAGGACGCGATGCGGTTTGAGCCACGGTAGATCGACTGACGAAGGCGACTCTTTTTCCAACCATCCGTACGACGTGGACTAGAGACTCTCGGCTGGTGTCGAACAGTTGGCAAAGTCTAGGGCAAGCTTTAAAGACTAAACCACACTTCAGCACGGTGTTTCACCCCCAGACCGACGGACAGTCCGAGCGAGCGATCGGGGATTCTCGAAGATATGCTTCGAGCCTGCGTACTTGATTGGGATGATGGAGGATCACTGCTGTGGAGCTTAGAGAGGACCTGAGCTCCGGTGAAACACCGGTGCGGACCTTAGCACGGGAGGACATAAACGATTGCGCAACCGGACGATCCCCTATGTGAAGGTGCTGTGGAGCCACCAGGAAGCACGTGAAGCGACTTGGGAACTGGCGTCAGAGAAGAGAGAGTGCTACCCTGATTTACTCGTTGCAGACCAGGATTAAGTTTCGAGGACGAAACTTCTTTTAAGTGGTGAGTGATGTAGAATCCTGGCATCCCCTTGCCCGGGTAGGCCTCCCTTTTATTTCTGACGGGACTGTTAGGAAAACTTTTAACTACGTTTTCTGCAATGGGCTGGCCTGGACCGCGAGTATTTTTCTGCGATTGAGCTCGAAAAACAGAGGACGGCAAAGCGAACGGATTCGGTTTCCGATTTACGGATCTCCCGGAATGGGGGTCAAAGCGTTTGCTTTGAGTGGTGCATCGAAACCCGCGCTAAGTGGCTGGCACGCTTTTCGAGGCGATCGGACGGGATCCTGCTGTGATCGGACCTTTCATCTTTTTATGTCAGTGGATTATTTTATTTATTTGGTGGTACCTCGACCTTACGGTTTCCGTTTTGGGTCCTAATTGAATATTTTTTTCAGTTGTTTATGGAGGGGTTGAAATTCGAGAATTTCTGGGCAGACCGTCGAGACGCGCGGGTATTTTTAGATGTTAGAGCTCGCAAAACGGTGAACGGTGGCGCGATCGGATTTGAATTCCGACCCCGGGATCTCCCAGAAACAATTTTTGAAGTTTGCTATCTGCTTGGGTGCATCGGAATGCGTGCCGGCGATCGGCACGTTTTTCGAGGCGATCTAGACCCCTCGTTCAATTTCAAAAGGCTAAGGTTGTTGACCTGGGTTTAATTTTAAAGTCTATTCGTATAAGTTAAACCGATCGGGGTGCGGGGGGAAACCCTAGAAACCCTTTTTTTTTTCCCCCCCTTTTTCCAAGAAACGGCGGAGGAACCGAGACTGAGAATCGGGCAGAGAAAGGAAAAATCGCCTATCCTCTGCGGGATTGATCGGGCGTGGAGGGGACGATCTTCTTCCTTCATCCTCCTCCGGCGGAATCAAGGTGACCGGTTGGAGCTTTCCTTTTTGTCCTTTTTGCAATTTCTGTGGGGTCGAGGGGTGGTGGTCGTTCGGGTGTCGCATGCCGGGTGGGTTGTGTGGGTAACGGGAAGCCGCCACCGCCGTTGTTAAACGGGAGGTCGCCGCCGCTGTTATCTTGGCCACGGGGTCGTCGCCGCAGTCGCGGTGTTCGCGGGGTCGTCACCGGAGCCGCGGGGAGACGAAACGGGAGGTTACTGTTCACCCGTACGGACCACACCCCGCGCGGTCCACCGGAGCGGCGTGCGCCCGGCGCACGTCTCGCAACCCAAAGGCGCGGAACCGGGCGCACGGTCGCGTGCGCCAGCCCGGCCCGCGCATCGCGGTGCACGCCCCCAGCGTGCACCCGGTGCGTGTCGCCGCGGCCCGTGGGGGTGAGCCCGGTGCGCGCCCTACGCGTGCACCGGCCCGGCCCGCTTACCGCGGTGCACGCCTCCAGCGTGCACCCGGTGCGTGCCGCAGCGCCCGTGGGGGTGAGCCCGGTGCACGACCTGCGCGTGCACCGGCCCGGCCCAAGCTGCCTGGTGCACGCGCCCGGGTGAGCCCGGTTTGCGCCGCGCACCCTCTGCACTGTGGACCCGGTCCACGCCTCTGCCCGTGCACCAGCCCCCAGCCCGGAAGCCCGGTAACTCCGTTTTGGCCCGTTTTTGGCCCGTTTCGCCCCGTTGTTCAGTGTTTTTGGCCACGACGATGTTTTTAACATCATTACTTACTGTAGCTTTTTCGGGCACAGGGTGGGAGTGTTTTAGCGGGAGTTCCGTACACCTTCTTCTTCGCGTTTCAGGTGGGTACACCCTTAGAAACCCTTTGTGCACAATCTCGTTTCAGTTATGGTTATCATATTATGAGTACTTGTCCTGAGGGTTAGGGTCGGGCTTTGAAAACTGGAAATATATTTAAAATTGTGGGTTTTTATTTGAGGCTTAGCATAGAATCGGTGTTGTTGGAAGGTTACTATTTGCATGTTATCGGTATTAATGCTGACAGTCTCGATGATTGCGTTATTTCCCTATATCTTGGTTACTATGCTCGTAGTTGCGACACGCGCACCCGCGGTCTGGCCACCGCAAGGGTGCTCTTTTTCGGGAAAGCGGTCTCCGACCCGTGTAAACCCACGAGGTGAGGTAGTGGGGGCCCCCGTAGGTGTGGGGTTTGAGGCATCAAGGGGGGGGAGCGGTGCGATCCGTCGGGGTAGGTGCCCGCCGAGATCCGGTGCCCCAAGGTGTGAGCGGTGCGATCCGTCGGGATAGGTGTCCGACGAGGTCAGGTGTATAGGTGTTACAGGTGTTACAGGTGTTACAGGTATTACAGGTGTTGCAGGTGTTCGTGCTTTATTTTTCCCTCTCGGGAGGGTGGTTGCTCCGGATAGTCGTTCCTTCAGGGGTGAGGGCTAGGCGACGGTGAGACTGGGTCAGGAGCTTTCGGGTCCATTGAGACCTCAGACTGTATTTTCTCCTTTCTTTCGCATTTCATTTACTACTTGTAGACTATTGTGTGGTTCTCGATACCCTCGTGGGGTCGGTGTGGATGTCGGAACTTTGCCCTTTGGATATGTGGATGCTTGAGTTCTTATCTCTGTTCGGCCGTTTTTCAAAAAGAAAGAAAGAAAAAGAAAAGAAAAAGAATTGCGAAAACTGTTTTCAATACTTGGGTGTCGTGTGGGCACCGTTTTCAAAACCCTGCGGATTTATGGATTTTAGAAAACGGATTTCAAAACTTGAGTGTCGTGTGGGCACTGTTTTAAAAACTCTGTGGATCTATGGTTTTCGAACTGATTTAGAAATCTGGGTGCCGGGTGGGCACCGCTTTTAAAATCGTGGATTTATCCTTTCAAATTGGTCGGCCTACAGAATAGTTCAGTTGTATAAATGTTGAGAACTGTTGTGATTGAATAAACTACTATGGTTGCATGTTGTATTAGCCGCGACGCCGTGCATATACAGAGGAGACTCTGTCCGTTTGCAGGGTGATTCTGTGTATGCGGCGGGTCTGGGCACGCACCGGGGAAGAAGGAATTTCAAATAAAAAAAAAAGAAAATTGATACGTAAAACAAATCCTTTTTCCTATGATTGTTTCCGCTGATTGAAACCCCCGGGGCGTGACAAGGTCGAATACATATCTCCTCAGAGCCGAGACGTGGAAAACAACGTGAACTCCGGCCAGGCGTGGAGGATGTTGGGTTATATCTAATATGGATCTAAATAGGGGAAAAAACACCTAGAGGGGGGTGAATAGGTGTAAACAATAAACACTCAAAAATCTTTGCGTAATAAAACCCAATGCGGAAAAATAAATAACACGCAGAGATTTTACGTGGAAAACTCCATCACAGGAGTAAAAAACCACGGGACCGATAACACGGTGAAATCCACTAGAATTATAACACGTACAAAGGTGATATAACGTACTCACAGACGACTCAACCTTTTTCCATACGCTCCTAGTTGATCTTCTCCGCTCGCTCCGCAACGCGCCTCGAATCCACGATGTGCGTCCAACCAGGTAGTACGTCTCGATCACACGAACGTACCTCGCTCCGAATCCACGAGAGCGGTAGCACCTTGAATCCGCAAGGCCACGCGAATCCACGCGCCGATTTTAGGGAAAATCGTTGTTTTTGGTGGTGATGATCCGCCGAATACTTAGATCAAAGATAGATCGGAAATACCATCTGAGTATTCATTAATTTGATTCTACTCAAAATCTGAGTATGAAAACCTAGAATCAAATTAATTAATATAGATGAAGAAACATAGAATTAAATCTAGTTATTTCCTTTCTTCTCTATATGTGGATTTCTCTTTTTCGACCGTATTTTGGATTACCCTAAAAGATGAATCGTAGGGTTTCTTTATAGGTTAGAAACCATTGGAAGAGGATTAGAATCAAAAACTAACCTTATCTGGAAGTTTTCAGGTCGACGGTCCGGACTGGAATAATGCGATCCGGACTGTCGTCATTAAACAGAATATTTCCAGAAAAACACGTTCGGGGTCCGGACTGAAAAACACGTTAGTCAAATAGTTAGTCGAGGCATGCATCAATCACAATACAAAACCAAAGTTGAGTTGTTGTATACTTACCTCCAAAGTTCAAAGTTCTCACATCTCACATCACAGTGTTAGTGTTTAACCAGTTCAAATCTCTCTCCCCCTTTTTGTCACTAAACAGAGCCAAAATTACAAAATGAAAGGTAGTTAAAAAAAAGTTTGATAATAGTGAGAACTAAGACTAAAACCTGCAAAACAAAAGATTAAAAAGAATCAATTGTCCGACTCTGAGTCCTCAGAGCTACTGTGAGGACCCGGATCCCCGCGTAGGGTTTGCTGGTTGTTTCGCAGCTTTTGGTGGCCTGTGTGGTGTCTCGGGGGTGTTTGTGCGCAATTTGGACACAAGTGGTGGACTTCGGGCTTAAAAAGGGATCACGTGGGTAATTGGAGGACCCGTCGTGTGTTTAGAACTGGTTTCGCGCGACACGGATGTCAAAAATTGGACTCAGGGCGAAGTTTGGATAAAAGATCACCTCTCCGGATGCCTTCGGCAATTTTTAGAGTTGGAATTTGGCAAAACCGACATCGAATTGGGATTCACCGCGCGAAAACGATGAAAATGGACTATTCACTTGTATTTTTCGGAGCCCGGATGACGCGCACGTTTTTCGAGGCAAATGGTACTGTTCCGGCCGCCGGCGGGCAGCGGCGGAGCGCGGGAGCGCGGCCGCGGGCAGGCGCGGGGGGCGCGCGGGTAGGTGTGCGGTCCAACGCGGAGGCGTGCACCGGGCGCGGGCCACGTAGCGGCTCCCGGTTGCCCGGCGCAGCGGGCGCGGTCCACGGGAGAAGTGCGGTGTACGGTGGACCGGAGGGTGACACGTGGCGGCGTGTGGTTGGTGCGGTGTAGCACGCTCGGTCCACGGAGCAGGCTGGGGAGCGCCTAGGGAAGCTGCATGCAGAGGCGCAGGTGGCGGGCGCAGGGCGCACGTGGGCGCGTTGACGCGCTGTTCCCGCGCGTGGGCGGCCACGTGTCGGCGTCTGGGTGCGCCACGTGTCGCATTGTGTGCGGCGAGCGTTGCTGTCGCCTGTTCGGCGGGCTACGTGGAGGCCCGTGGAGGATTCGGGCCTGCACAGTGTTGGGCCGGGCCCGACACTGTAGCAGCCCGGATTTTTCGGGCGCCCGGTTCTGGGGACACAGATGTCATTTTCGGAATTGTTTTATGGGCCTATTTAAGCGACCCGAGCTGCTTCTGCTCCCCTTTTTCCGCCATTTCCGGGCTGCAAACCGACTTGAGGCCTTCAGGAAAGATGATCCCCACGCAGTGCTGCATCTATCTGCAGAGTTTGGAGATTTTTGGTGGCACGTATCCCGAGGTTTCTATTTTTACGGAGCGGCGCGACGCTCGTCCATTTATGTTCCCCTTCGTCGCGTTTCGGTGCGAGAGCTCCCCCGGCTTTCTCCGACTACCTTTTCGAGCGATTTCTTCGCCATTGGATCCACGACGGACAGAGCTTCGATCGAGGTACTTTTAGTTTCCTCTCATTTCACACTTTTCGAGGAGTTCTTCCATGCTTACTGGGATGCTTGTTGCTGTGAGGAATACTGGGACAGCGGTGTGGTGTTTTGAGGATATCTCCGCAACCGGGCATCAGATTGAGACGAGCCTTTGGACTTTTTTCATCTACTCGACGCAAGGATTATCGCAGTATTTTTCTTGGATTTTTCTGAGGTTTTCCCGAAGGTATATGTTTTCCCCCTTATATGTGCTAGAGTTTACAGTTATGTGGTTGTGAGATTTTGCGCACCGTTACTGTGAAATTTGTAACTTGGCCTACGGTGCTCGGATTTGGACCCGCAGGTACCCGTTTCGAAGGTCTCGACGCGAGGATCGCTGTGGTATTTTTATTGGAATTTTTAGAGCATTGTTTGCAGGTGAAAAAGTGACATCTTTGTGGCTGATTTCAGATTGTAACTTATTTGGGTAAATTGTGGAATTAAGTGTAACTGTTAGCCTTGTGTTGTAACCAGGAGGGTTTGCGAGTGTTGCTGGACCCGTTGGATTTGGACATATCAATTTCCTTGTTTTTTTCAGTTGTGGAATCTTGGACAGTTAGCACCTTCAGGTGGGTGGCCTTGTCTCCAAGTTTTATGGACTGAACAGTAATTCTACTGATGTAGGATCATGCATGTTAGAGTATTTCTTGTGTAGCATGCTAGATTGTAGGAATTGTTATTTCCTTTATTATCTGAGGTTCTTGTGACCTCCTTGCTCTCTATCATCTGTTAATGATAGTTATCTTGGAACTTGACCTAGCACCCTCGTCATATGTTGCATGTGTAACCAGACCAGTAGAAAACCCTCACTTGGGCTAGGGTTATTTATGTTTAGACATCCACACTGTTCTTTCATTCCTGGACATAGTGTTATCTTCACCCGGGTAGTGGGCCGAGAGGTCGGGACTTTCTTTTAGTGTAGGATGCATTTGCACTCGTGCTTGGGAGCAGAGTGAAGTCTGGTAGATGTAGTGGATCGTTTGTCTGTACCGGGAATCGTTTGGGGTAAACGGTGGTCCTGGGAAGTCTTGTTTCCCCTGTTTGGGTTGTCGCCACTGTGTTAGTGGCAGTAGTGTACCTGTGTTAGCCGGACCTAGAACCCAGAACCCTTTTCGACATACACATGATTTTAGCCTATCAAATGTTTTCTTCCAAGCATCGAAGGGCCGCTGGAGTCTGTTCTTGTTTGATTGGACAAAGGCATCAGCCCTTCGGGGTTTGGGTAAAACACTTGCTTTCTACTGTTTTTCTAAAAAGAACTAAAAATCATTAAAAATGGGTTTCTCCTCAAATCAAGATGGTTTTTCAAAAAGGGAACTACTTTTAGTCCTCACCCGGGTGGGTTGAGTGAAAATGGTTTTCAGTAACTAATGTCACCCGGTTTTTCGTGTAAACTTCCCCACTCGTAAGGATTCGAGTGGTCTGGGTTCTAGGGGCCATTCCTTTGTCGGGACGAAAGCCACGGGGGCCGAGCCTGGAACCTGTTCTTGTTGAGAGGGTTGTAGGTGTTGGTCTCCCGGGGGCTTTCGGGTCCTGGTTGGTATCTTCTGCGTGTTGTACCGAGGTTGTCGTGTTCCCGAACTGTAAGGGGGCCGGGAACTTCGATAGGCGGAGCCTAGAGCCTGTTCTTGTTTGATAGGGTTCTTAGCACCGACCTATCGGGTTTTCCAAACCCTTATGGTGTCGGTCCTTCCTGTGCTATCTGTGAGTTTGATGTCTCTGTCGTTGGGAGCCGTCGAGTAGACGGTGGTCCCAGGCTGTCGAGTATCTTCCGGTCTGTGTTGTTGGGAACCGTTGGGTTGACGTTGGTCCCGGGTCGTTGAGTGTTGTCCGACCAGTGTCGTTAGCCCTGAGTTGTGGGTCGTTCCTGGCTGTGGAGTATCTCCAGCTAGTGTGTGCTGTGCTGCGAGCTATTAGAGAAGCTAGTGTCTCGTGTTTCATGAGAGCTGATCAGCTGAGTCGTCGAGAGTGCTCCGACTGTTGTGCGAGATGTTTGAGGATTGAGTCTTTCCGTTCAGTGCATGAGCGTGGATTTTGATTATAGCCTGCAGTGCCACTTGAGCTCGACAGAGTGCGCGGAAACCCTTGTCCTCGTTGGGGTCGCTCCTCTCGAGTGCCACGTCCGGAGTGGGTTTGCACTTTGGTATCGCGACTTGTCGACGCCGTCCCTCTCACTGGCCCAGTTTTGGCAGTGACGGACACAGTCCCTCTAGCTAGCCCAGTTTTGGCAGCTACGGACGCCCTACGTCAGTCCGGTCCTCCGGGATGTAACGACAGTAGGTAGGCGCGCAGGTTTGACTGGACCCGAGGAGGCAGTCAGTGTAGATTGGGTGACTATACTTGAGAGTCAGTGGATGCATCATATTATCATCTGTTCCACTTCTTGAGCATCTAGATAGAGGCATAGTAGCTGTAGAGTTATTTTCCAGCTTTTCCTCTTTCAGCCCTGCTTTTGTTACTTTATGCCTCTAGTAGACTTAGTGGGCAGACCGTTGGGCTTGTTGACGGCACCCACTGAGAACTACTGTGGGAAGTAGTTCTCATACCCGTCGTGGTGTCTTTTCCCCAGGGACTTCTTCTCCTATTCCTGTTGCTCCATTTGCTGATCCTTCTGACCGAGGCGAGGGAGTTGCGAGCTAGTTCCCTACCCGTCGTTCGAGTGTAGCGGCACCCCTTCTGAGGAGAGCTTCAGTAGATTAGTTTACCTCTTTTCCCTCTGTTGAGAGACCTTTGTTGTGAGGTATAGAGTTGTATTTTATTTTACAGTTTGAGAGACTGTTGTAGTGAGGATATTTTTGTATTGAGATCTTGTACACTATTGTATTTATTGGAGATATCTCCCTTTTGAGTTTTGTATCAGAGGACTTTTTTCATACGATCGTATTTGGGTGATGGATATTGTATTATTTTCAGTTGTACAGTGATTGGATTTCAGTTTTTCAGTAGTTTACTTTCAACTCTGATATCTGTATACTGTAGTTGGTTCTTCTTGCAGGTTAGACGCTTCGTCTATACGGGGTTTCCGTATGGGCGGCGGATCTGTTGGCGAGCCCGGGTCGCAGTTTCGACGCCGGGGCGTGACAGCTACTACAGCCCATCTTTGAAAACATCTTCTTCACCAACTTTTTCATCGAAGTGAACTTATTTGTCAAAGTGATCTGGGCTGCTGTGATGAGTTCAAGTTCATCAGAAATGCGCTTCTGCTCTTTAGTGAATTGTTCTTGTTCAAACGATAATCGTTGCTGCTCCTTATAAATTGACGTGACAGACGCTTCATCATCTGACTTGGGTACTTGCCGTGAAGGTGATGCAGAAGTGCCGACGGAGGGTTTCGTCCCGCGCGGAGGAGTCGGTGTGAGGACCTGGATCCCCACGACGAGATCACTGGTTGATCGACAGCTCCTGGTGGCCTGGGTGGCGTGTCGGTGGCGTTTGTGCACCAATTGGACACTAGTGTTGGACTCAGTGTGATTAATGGATCACGAGAGTAGTCTGATGGCCCCATTGAATGCTTAGAAGTGGTTTCGCGCGCAATGGATATTAAAATTAGACTCGGGGCGAAGTTTGGATAAAGGATCACCTCTCCGGTTGCCTTCGGGAATTTTTAGAGTTGGAATTTGGCAAATCGGACTTCAGAATTGGACCCGGCGCGAAAATCGGATCAAGTGGGCTATCCGGGGGCATTCGGCAAATTTTCGGATGAGAATTTGGAGAAATGGACATCGTTTTTGGATTCAGCGCGCGAAATCGTTGAGAATGGACTATTTACTTGCTTTTTTCGCAGCCCGGGTGACGCGCACGTTTTTCGAGGCGCGTGCGTGATTTTCGAGTCAGCACGCATCCCGAGGTGGTGGCTCGGATCCCGAGGTGGCGCGCGGCTCGAGGCGGGGGTACAGCGCGGGGGCGGTTGCAGGCGCGCTGGGGAAGCGCGCCTTCCGCGCTGCGGGATAGTGGAGGGGCCGCCACGTGGCTGGCCCTCACTAGCGCCCGCGCGGGAGTGGATGCCCTCCCGTGTGGCGGTCGTGTGTCCCGAGCGCGTGTAGCGCGCGGGTGCGGTGCCCGCGTGGCACGCGGGGCGCGCACCGCGTGGTGCTGGGGTGTGCGCCTGCGCCTGGCGCGCGCGCCCAGGTGCGGTGGACCGCCTGGCAGCGAGCCCCTTGGGGCGGTGCACCGTGGACCCGGTCCACGGGAGCCTCCCCTCCTCTCTTTCTTCTCTTCTTCTTACTTTTCCTCCACGCATGCCATTTTCTTCTCCCCTTTTTCTTCTTCTCCAACCGAGCGAGAGAGGGTGAGCGGGAGGGGTTTTGGTGAGGTGCGGCGGTGCGCCGTGGACCTCGCGGAGCGCGCGAGGTGTTCCAATGGGTCGATTGGGCGGCGCGACGCAGTCGAGGTAGGTCCCGTGTGTTAATTTTGCGGTGTTGTTAGCACAGTTTTGAGGCATCCTTTTGGACATTGGACTTGACCCCTTGCTCTTATCTGTGTTAGGGACCGTGTTTTGGTGCACCGTTTTGCGTGCGGACTCCGGCGGCGTGCACCGTTTTGCGTGCGGACTCCATTTTGCATGCGGATGTAGTGAACCGGAATTTTGGTATATAAATAAATGTAAATAAAGGTGGTATGAAATACTAGTGTTATGAAAGTTGGGGAAGTAAGGAACATTTGGACGCGAGTTGGGCCCAAATCGGGTTAAAATGGAGAGATCTAAAAATTTATTTGAGAAAGGGGGCCCAGATTTTTAGTGCAAAATTCACTGTGTCGGAAAATTCCGAGAAAATTACGGGAACCCCGTAAAAATGTTTTAAGACCACAGAAAAAGTTTCGCGTTGATCGGATACCCGATAGTGAGAACGGGCTCCGCCAATAGTGTCAAAAAATTCTGAGAAAATTCGGGGAGCTCCGTAATACTATTTTAAGGTTACAGTAAAAGTTTCGTATTGATCGGATACCCGGATTGCGAGAACGGGGTCCGCCAGTGATTCTGAATACAGCGAGACTTTTGGTGGCCCAGAAATGGCCCAAACTAAAAATTTAAAATTTTCTGTGATTAATTAAGCTGAAACGAAGCCGCCTGTCAAATTTGGACGGAAACGGACGAAAAATGGATAGAAAACGGAACGAAAACGGATTTCCTAAACGGCAACGACACGCGGCTCGAGGGGTGGCTTGCTGCGCAAGGCACGCAGCTGGTGCCTTCCTGCGCGGGCAGTGGGCGCGCGCGCCTGGTGCGCGCCCACCTGTGGGGTGGACCGCCACATGGCGGTTCCCTCTTGGTGGGTGCCACGGACCGGGTCCAATGAACCCTCCTTCATCCTTTTCTTCTTCTTCTTCTTTTCTTCCTCCTCCGAACCGACCATTTTCTTCTTCTCCCTTTTCTTCTCCAACCGAACAATTAGAGAGAGAGATAGAGAGAGAGAGAGATGGAGGGGATTTCGTGGGTTGGAGCGGCACATCGGCAACCTCGTGAAGCGCGCGAAGTGCTCCAAAAATCAGATGGGCGACGCGACACTGTCGAGGTAGGTCCCACGTGTTAATTTTGTGATATTTTTGGCACAATTTTGAGGCGTCATTTTGGACATTGAATTTGACCCCCATGCCTATGTGCGTGTTAGGGATCAAGTTTTGCTGTGCCGTTTTACTGCGCGAGTTTTTCGAGCGTTTCGGACGCACCTCGATTTGCGTGCCGCTCGTGAAGATACGCACCGTTTTGCGTGCGAATTCGACAAATGCGCGTAGTTTTGGATGCGAACTCGTAAAACGTGCACCGTTTTGCGTGCAAAGTTGAAAAAGGAACGTGCACCGTTTTGCGTGCCAGTGCAAGGTATGTGCTCCGTTTTGCGTGCAGATTGGACTAACGGGCACCGTTTTGCGTGCAGACTCTGATGTTTGCATTGTTTTACGTGCAGGACGAGAAAATATGCATTGTTTTGCGTACAACCCTACAGTGGAGTGTGCACCATTTTGCGTGCCAATACGGGGTAAGTGCTCCGTTTTGCGTGCGGGTTGGACCAATGCGCGCCATTTGACGTGTAGAATCTAATGGTTGCGTCATTTTTCGTGCAGGGCTAGGAAAAATATGCACCATTTTGCGTGCAACCCTACAGTCAGACGTGCACCGTTTTGCGTGCAGATTTGAGGTACGTGCACCGTTTTGCGTGCAGATCGTGTTGCCGGGCATCGTTTTCCGTGCCGGCTGAAGTGGCGCGCACCATTTTACGTATGGGTTTTAATGGCATGCACCGTTTTGCATGCAGGATTGGAGGACGTGCACCGTTTTGCGTGCGGACTCGAGGGATGTGCATCGTTTTGAGTGCAAGCTCGAGGAGACAAGTTGAATCGCGCGGAGACCAATTGCAAGTGTCTACAAGCAATAGGGGACACCACAAGGTGGGGAATTCTACCGAAATTGGGTGACCTCTCCCCTTGCTCCTTTGCTTTTCGATTCGAAGCATGATAGTAGCCTGTTAGAGGCGTTAGGTAATTATGATTATGATTGCCTGTGTAGATGGATTCTGATGAAAGAGTGCAACTGTTGGTTGCCAGAGATAGAGGAATAGATGTGCATGTGCAAATGGACACAGTGAAAAAGTGCAACTGTTGGTTGCCAAAGATATATGATGATTATGCATGCGTAGAGATAATTACTATTTGATGAATGAATGAAAATATCTGCATGCATGAAAGAGGATTAGCAATTATGATTGTGATCATGTTAGGGTATAACCCTAGGAATCATGTGACATAAGGGAACAGGACTTGTTGGTAGTAAGACTAGGAGAAAACCTAGTTTAGGGGTTTGACGAGTGACATCAACTTAGGAGTTATCCTAGGGAGGACGAGTGGCATGGTCTTAGGTGATAACCTAAGGACACCAATTATGATTGTGATCATGTTAGGGTATAACCCTAGGAATCATGTGACATAAGGGAACTGGACTTGTTGGTAGTAAGACTAGGAGAAAACCTAGTTTAGGGGTTTGATGAGTGACATCAACTTAGGAGTTATCCTAGGGAGGACGAGTGGCATGGTCTTAGGTGATAACCTAAGGACACTGGATAGAGGGATCAACATAGAGTCAGAGAACTCTAGGATGTATATGACATGGGACTTAGATAAAGGAAGCCTAAGGAGAGCTAGTGATCAACATAGAGTCAAGGAACTCTAGAATGAGTGTGACATGAAACTTAAGTAAAGGGAACCTAAGGTAAACTAGAGGAATTCAAACTCACAGACAGGAAAATAGAGTTAAGTTAACCCTAAGTTCAGGGTGGAATCAGAAAAAGGGGATTAGATCCCACGGCTAAGAATTCAGTGAACATGACCCCAGAGAGTCATAGGGTGTCTAGGTAAAGGGATGGACTGGTTTAACTTCAAGTAGAGTTAAACAAAGGAAAGTGGAAAGGATCAAGTGTGGAGACATGAAGGGGAAAACAGGAAATTAGAGTCAGTGTAACTCTAAGTTAAAGTGGAACAGAAAAATAGAGTTAAGTGAACTCTAGGATTCAATGAGGAATCAGGAAAGTGGGATAAGATCCCAAGGTTAAAGAACTAAACAAATACAACCCTAGAAAGTCATAGGGTGTCTGGGCAAATGGACAATAACTTTAACTTCAATTTGAGTTAAAGAAATAAAAGAGAAATGTTTACGAGTCCAAGTGACTCCTAGTTATCCTTATGGCGAGACCTAGGATAAGAGATAAGTTGTTGTAAAAGATAAAAGCTTAAAAGCAAGCTAAAAGTGGCTAAAAAGAATAAAGAGAATATAAATGGCGCCTTCGAAATTGAGACTCGTCAAGTGGAGCAGGACTCCCTGGGAAGTGACCCGTCGGACGAGGTACTTTCGAAAGGCTTAAAGTGAAAGTAAGGAGCTAGATGCTCAAGGAAAGAGAAAGAGATTTGCCAGTGGCAAAAAGGGAGCTATAAGCTCGAATAAGAAAGAAAAGCAAGTGTTCAAAGGCAAAGAGGCTAAGAACTAAAGTAAAAAGAGAAAGAAAAAGAAAAGAAAAGAAAATAAAGAAAATATAAATATAAAACGGGCGGACCTACGGTGAAACCAGCCCATGTTGGAGGTACGGGCAGTATCCCTCTCCCGGGCAGTGACCCGTTCGGGACGTTTCTTCCGTAGGACGGGGTAACACTTGCGGGTGTTATCGGCAACCTTAGAAATCTTATCTTATGGTAGCAGGACTACCGGGCAAGGGCCCGTTGGATAAGAATTTCTGAGGGATAACTTGAACTAAAGCACCAGAACTTAAAGAATAAAGAAGAATTAGAGTGGCCAAGTGGCCGGGTTAGTTTAACCATGTATACAGCGGCATAGTGGCCGAGTTGGTGCTTAGTAGGCTAGTATGACTAGACAGAGTAGTGCTGGGTCGATGAGTATATACAGACAGTGATATATTATTTTGCATAGCTGCATTTGATATTGAGGATTTTAGTTTCCTAGCACTATTATTATTGCTTCCATTGGACCAAGTGGTGTAGGACACTTTTTCTCGGTGGTTGAACCCACTGGGAACTCTGTCGGAGTTCTCACACCCCTTGGGTGACCCCCCCCCCCGACAGGTTCAGGTAGGGATGCAGCGATCGTGACGGTTCAGAGGCAGACGGCGAGGTATACGACAGGGGGCAAGGGCCCAGCAGCATAGAGACCTAGAGGCTCTAGCAGAGGTATCCCATTTTTATATTTCTGAGTGAACCTTGTAAGGTGAGGAATTTATGTAAAGGAAATTGTAATAATTTATTGGCAAGTTTAAAGATGTAAAGTGTAACAAAGTAATGCATGGTTCACTCTTGTATATTTTCATTTCCGCATTAACTGTTGTTATTGAATGAAAGTTTTAAATTTGTAGTGATTTTTAGTACTCTGATATTGAGCTTCCGCATACACTTGTTGTGTTATTATGGATGTTACCGTTCCTTTCGGGTAGGAAAAGGTCTTACCCGATTGGCGGGTCTGTTGGCGTGCCCGAACCGTACAAATTGGCGGACTCGGGGCGTGACAGCGGACTCCGGCACCGTGCTCCGTTTTGCGTGCGGACTCCGGCGGCGTGCACCGTTTTGCGTGCGGACTCCGGTGGCGTGCGCCGTTTTGTGTGCGGACTCCGTTTTGCGTGCGGACTCCGGCACCATGCTCCGTTTTGCGTGCGGACTCCGGCGCCGTGCACCGTTTTGCGTGCGGACTCCGTTTTGCGTGCGGACTCCTGCATCGTGCTCCGTTTTGCGTGCAGATTCGAGGTACGTGCACCGTTTTTTGTGCGGATTTTTATTGGCGTACATCGTTTTGCGTGCAGGTTTGGTGGCCGCACATCGTTATGCGCGAGGACTCGTGTGTGTGCACCGTTTTGCGTGCAACTTGGTATACGAGACTCGGATTGAGGTGTGCCTTTACACTCTTTGGATCTACGCGTCGCAAGGATTACCGTCGTGTTCGTCGGGGAATTTTCTGAGATTCGCCCGAAGGTATACTTCTTTCCCCTTTACGGTGCACGGTATTATAGTTGTGTTTGTTGTGGACTTTCGCGCTCACCGCGTTGTGGAATTTGTAACTCGGCCTCCAGGACTCGGATTTTGACATGCAGGTACTCGTTTCGAAGGTCTCGACGCGACGATCGCAACAGTACTTTTGATGGATTTTTCAGAGTCCGTTCTCCAGGTAAAAATTGCACATCTTTGGGGCTAGTTTCAGCAGACGGTGTACACTTGGATGTTTTAGCATAAAGTGTAACTTTGGACCTCTTGTTGTACCCAGGAGGGTTCGTGAGTGTTTTTGGAACACTGCTTGGAGCCGAGGTTTGCGCGACATGTGCCATGGATACGAGTTCAGCGGATTGTGCGTGCAAGTGGCCACGCTCTTCACCGACTCCAGGTTTGCCCTGGATTGAGCACTTCAGGTGGGTAAGCTTAATTTAGTAACTGTATAAGGTTTTTATATCAAGGTGAATGTAAGTGCACATGTGGGGATATCACCCCTCTATGATTGATAACAGGCGTATTTGATGTACAACCGATATGAGCGAGAGGTAAGCAAGGAATGACCCATTTGGGTGAGATTGGTATACTATAGTAGGAATGTTTTAGCATGCTTTACTAATATATGCTTCAACCACTTTTATTATTTCTGAGAACAAAGCATGCGTGCATGGACATGTAGTTAGGCCATCTTTTACCGCTGCACTACTTTTGGAACTTGACTTAGGAGAAACCATGTTATCATTTTCTCCTTCTTTGTTGGTCAGGTGGTCTGTGTTGCTCAGGTTCGAGCAGGGGTTCTGGGTAGTGTAGTCGGGACTTGGTGTCTGGGACAGGTTGGATTAGTGTGGGGCTTTGCGGCAACCGCGGATATTGGGCGGTCAACCAGATATTTATTTACGCACCAGATTGGGTATCTGATTTCCTTAGTGGTTAAGCTTTCCCACTTTGATCGGACTGTGCGACCGTGTCGGTCAGGAGCCGGTCTATCACTTATTTTGGGTGCGACCGTGCCGGTCAGGAGCCGGTCTATCACGTATTTTGGGTGCGACCGTGCCGGTCACGAGCCGGTCTATCACTTATTTTGGGTGCGACCGTGCCGGTCAAGAGCCGGTCTATCACGTATTTTGGGTGCGACCGTGCCGGTCAGGAGCCGGTCTATCACTTATTTTGGGTGCAACCGTGCCGATCAGGAGCCGGTCTATCACTTATTTTGGGTGCGACCGTGCCGGTCAGGAGCCGGTCTATCACTTATTTTGGGTGCGACCGTACCGGCCAGTAGTCGGTCTGTCACCTATTTTGGGATGCGACCGTACCGGTCAGTAGTCGGTCAGTATTCCCGCAGATAAGTTCGACAGCAGAGCAGGCAGTACCAGTATTTCTGGCGTCTTTAGATTTGGTCTATTACAGACATTTACTTTACTGTTGCACTCGTGTCAGGGGGACCGAGTGGAGTCTAGTAGCCGTATTTAGACCAGTGCTAGTGTTGTTGGGAACCGTTTGGGGATACGGTGGTCCCAAGGTCATTGTGAGTTTTTGACCGTGGCATAGGCAGGCAGGCAGGCATGGCAGGCATGGCAGACATGGCAGGCATAGGCAGGCAGGCAGGCATAGGCAGGCAGGCATAGCAGGCATGGCAGGCATAGGCAGGCAGGCAGGCATGGCAGGCATAGGCAGGCATGGCAGGCAGAGCAGGCATGACAGGCAATAGACAGGCATAGCAGGCATAGCAGGCATGGAAGGCATAGGCAGGCATAGCAAGCATAGAGGCTTGATAGCCATTGAGAGTCTCCAGCTTCCTTATTTCAGTCTTTACGGCTTTGGTTAGTTTTTGTCTCTTGAGGACTTAGTGGGCAGACCGTCGGGTCTGGCGGTATTACCCACTGAGAACTCCCTTTTTGGTGTAGTTCTCACACCCTTTGGGGGTTTTCCCCCTCCTTTTTCCTTCCTCTCGTTTGTTTTGCAGAGTCTTAGCGGGTGTTGCTGATTCTGCGGTTGTTGATCGAGGCGAGGGAGTCGCGAGCTAGATCCCTACCCATGTTTGGAGAGTAGCGGTACCCCTTCAGATGAGAGCTTCAGTAGATTAGTTATTTTATTTCCTCTTTTGAGAGACTGTTGTAGTGAGGATGATATGTATCGAGAGCCTGTACACTGTTGTATTTATTGGAGATACCTCCCTGTTGAGCTATGAGTTCTGTATCTGAGGATTTTGTACGATTGTCATTTTTGGGAGGTGAACATTGTTGCATCATTTCCAGTTGTACAGTAATTGATTTTAGTTATACAGCAGACTTTTTTTTATTTATAGCTCTGATATTATGTTTAGCTGTAGTACTCTTCTTGCAGGTAGGACGCTTCGCCTATGTAGGCTGGCATAGGTGGCGGATCTGTTGGCGAGCCCGGGTCACAGTTTCGACCCCAGGGCGTGACAGATTAGAGTGGTATCAGAGCCTAGGTTGTAGGTCATGGTGGACTTAGAAACCCTAGGCTTATGGTTTGACCCTTGGTTGACTTCGTGAGAGTCGTGATTTTTAGCGAGAGTCCTGATTGAGTTTTACACTTCTCCCAGGGGACGGGATGAGTGATTGGCATGTTATTTCTCCTAAGTGATTATGTTGGCTGCAGACAACATAATGCTGTGGAACAGGTGACATGCTTTAGACTTTCGCTGGATTGGGTCGAGCGCTGTTGTGTGCTGTTTTGCGGTTTCGTCGTGGCGAGCGGTGTCTCCCCGACGCTGGGTTTTGACCCGTGTGCATCCTGTCATAGCAATTGAGCTTGAGCAGTTGGTTTTGGGCCGGATACCCGGATCGAGGTCAGAGAGTTCCGGACCCGGATGACAGGATCGTCTGAGGCCTATCAGCGGCAGAGCGAGCGAGCAGCTGGTTTTAGTGACACAGTTGTCGGAGCAGCAGGCAGGTCGACAGTGCTTCCTTTTGAGACCACCCGGTTGCAGTATCCTCAGGGGTGGGGATTTCTGTGGCACCGATGGAGTGAGTAGCCCCTCTGTGCCAATGTTTAGTGCCGAGGCACCGAGGCAGGGTGGATAGTGGACAGCTGGTGAGTTGAGGGGACGCGATCGATCTATTGAGCCAGATTTAGCAGATGAACCACCCCGACTCGTAAGATTGAGTTTGGAGCCTTTGGAGGCAGAGTCGTGGTTGGGGGTGATGGAGTGATCAATTGAGAGCCTCCCTGTGCTAGAGAATTATTGGCAGTTGTTAAATTGCGCGCTCCAGGTTCGAGGGACGAGGCGCATCGGATATGTGGCTGGGAGTGGATTGCACCAGGATACCTTTTAGTTCATTCAGTCCTTCCGTTATAGGTTTTGATGCCTCGTTGGAGTAGGCATTGTGTATGGAGCGAGGCGCTGCAGTTTCCTTGGATAGGGATCTGCCGCCACGGGTGAGTTCTGGATTTAGGCGCTTGACGCCGGGTGATGGAGGACAGATCGGCCGGCAGAGGCATTTCTTATTTCTTTTTCCAAGGTATTGGATTTCTAAGATATCAGGGATCGGGTGGACCCCGATGGCAGTGTCGGCGTCTTTATCAGAGTGGCGCAGCGGTAGCGTGGATTTGTTATCTGCGGAGGACCATATTCGTCGCCTCAATGTGAGCAGAGGCAGAGGTCGGGCTCCCTATGTGGTTAGTCAAGATATGTTATGACAGACCGAACGACGATCACTTGCATCGAGCGGATGAACCTGTGCCGCCCGGGTGGAGGGCGCCACGGTAGTGGATCGAGTTATCGCAGGTGTGATTTCATCACAGCAGTCGGAGTTAGAGCATGTTGCATTCCTGCATGGACTAGAGGCAGATTTGTTACCACATGCACTAGAGGTATAGGTTCCTGCTTGTGTTGTGCATGTGGAGGAGGCTTGTGGATCACGTCCAATGCAGCTGAGGCCGCGAATTGTACCGGCAGGCTTATTGGTAATTGTGGCGGTTCGGTGTTTCGACCCAGTGCTTGGATTTGGATTGGTACAGTGCCACAGGATGTCATACTGCAGAAAGAGAGGACTTTGACCTTCTGCGAGGCAGACGAGAGAGGGACTTGATGGTTGAGATTACTAGAGCACACAGGTTGTAGCGACAGTGTGAGAGGTGCTTTTGGCGGCACCGAGATTTAAGGATATCTCTGTTGCCCACGAGATCCCGGGTGTGATTACACCTGAGCTGTTTGTGATGCCGCCGGTTAGGGAGATAGAGATTGCGTTTGTCGTGGTTTGGGGAACCGCGCCACCCTCGACAGCACCTCATTAGATGTCGCTTGTAGAGCTGAGAGAGTTGATGGCCCTGTTGCAGGATCTGATGGATCGAGGGGTCTGTTTGACCTAGTGCCACGCCGTTGATAGACGGTGGTGATGCCACGTCGTTGATACACGACTGTGAGGGTCCCTTTTATGGTTCGAGGGTAGACTGGTCTGGGTGGTATCTAGGACCTTTTGATGGAGTTGTACTCCGGCAGTTATAGTATGGTGCGAGTACCTACTTGGAATCGGACAGCCGAGGATCTTGCCTAGATGGCGTTCAGGACATGGTAGGGCGTTATGAGCTCATAGTGAGGCCAAGTGGATTGATTAATGCCCTGCCACTCTTATGATTTGAGGAATTGTGCTCCAGCTATACTTGATTGGATTGGTAACAAGATCCTCCAGGGATATTTTTACCCCCAGAGCGACTTGGGGCATGAGGAGCACTTGTGGATGTGCTATAATGCTTAGGTGAAAGAAGCTGTATGCCAGATTATTGAGATACAAGTTTTAGCTTCAGAAGCATACCTTTTGGGTCACATTGTGTTAGCCGTAGGGGTGGCGGTGGAAACCCGGCCAATATGGATATTATTTGGGAATTGGCTGAGGTCGACAATTATTGTCAAGGTAAGGAGCTTCTTGGACCGGGTAGTTCCAGGAGAGCTTGCTGGGGTTGAGCTTGATGATTCCACAGCTTGCGCTGTGTGGACTGTTGAGGCAGACATGGCGTGTGGTTGTGTCCTTGAGGGTTCCTTTTGATGGTAGACCGTGGCTGAGTAGTTCACTCGGATGGTCAGGATTCGGGAGTGACCGAGTGAGGACCCTTATTTGTGAGGGCTTCTTTCTTTCTTGGATGATTGCGGGGATGTGTTTCGGATTGCCTTGGTTGAGTTGACACAGGTTGTGATTTGGTGCGTGTTGCACTGGCGATTATCTTGTTTCCCCCAACTTTGGATGGAACCCCTGTTGTGTTTTATGTCTCAGCTCAGGAAGGTAATGTTTTTGGATCCCTCGCCCGTGATTGACTCGCCCCATTTGAGATCTAGGAATGTTTGGAGTACGAGGGACGCCCGTCGCGAATTCCGGCTCGAGAGATGAGAGGATTGCGCAACTAGGCCATGCCGTACTGGCTGTGTTGTTGTTGTTGAGGAGGAATCACGGGGAGTGAGAGGTGACTTGGGAAGCTAGAGACAGTGCTGTTGAGTACTTACCCTTGGGTTTGTGACTCCTAGTGGAATTGAGCTAGTTTCGAGGACGAAACTTTCTTTAGTGGGAGAGGATGTGAGGACCTGGATCCCCACGACAAGATTACTGGTTGATCAGCAGCTCCTGGTGGCCTGGGTGGCGTGTCGGTGGCGTTTGTGCACCAATTGGACACTAGTGTTGGAGTCAGTGTGATTAATGGATCACGAGAGTAGTCTGATGGCCCCATTGAATGCTTAGAAGTGGTTTCGCGCGCAATGGATATTAAAATTAGACTCGGGGCGAAGTTTGGATAAAGGATCACCTCTCCGGTTGCCTTCGGGAATTTTTAGAGTTGGAATTTGGCAAATCGGACTTCAGAATTGGACCCGGCGCGGAAATCGGATCAAGTGGGCTATTCGGGGGCATTCGGCAAATTTTTGGATGAGAATTTGGAGAAATGGACATCGTTTTTGGATTCCGCGCGCGAAATCGTTGAGAATGGACTATTTACTTGCTTTTTTCGGAGCCCGGGTGATCCGCACGTTATTCGAGGCGCGTGCGTGATTTCCGAGTCGGCACGGATCCCGAGGTGGTGGCTCGGATCTCGAGGTGGCGCGCGGCTCGAGGCGGGGGTACGGCGCGGGGGCGGTTGCAGGCGCGCTAGGGAAGCGCGCCTTCAAGGCTGCGGGATCGCGGAGGGGCCGCCACGTGGCTGGCCCCCACTGGCGCCCGCGCGGGAGTGGATGCCCTCCCGTGTGGCGGTCGGGTGTCCCGCGCGCGTGTAGCGCGCGGGTGCGGCGCCCGCGTGGCACGCGGGGCGCGCTCCGCGTGGTGCTGGGGTGTGCGCCAGCACCTGGCGCGCGCGCCCAGGTGCGGTGGACCGCCTGCCAGCGGGCCCCTTGGGGCGGTGCACCGTGGACCCGGTCCACGGGAGCCTCCCCTCCTCTCTATCTTCTCTTCTTCTTCCTTTTCCTCCCCGCACGCCATTTTCTTCTCCCTTTTTTGTTCTTCTCCAACCGAGCGAGAGAGGGTGAGCGGGAGGGGTTTTGGTGAGGTGCGGCGGTGCGCCGTGGACCTCGCGGAGCGCGCGAGGTGTTCCAATGGGTCGATTGGGCGGCGCGACGCAGTCGAGGTAGGTCCCGTGCGTTAATTTTGCGGTGTTGTTAGCACAGTTTTGAGGCGTCCTTTTGGACATTGGATTTGACCCCTTGCTCTTATCTGTGTTAGGGACCGTGTTTTGGTGCACCGTTTTGCGTGCGGACTCCGGCGGCGTGCACCGTTTTGCGTGCGGACTCCGTTTTGCGTGCGGACTCCAGTACCGTGCTCCGTTTTGCATGCGGACTCCGGCGGCGTGCACCGTTTTGCGTGCGAACTCCGTTTTGCGTGCGGACTCCGGCACCGTGCTCCGTTTAGCGGGCGGACTCCCGCGGCGTGCACCGTTTTGCGTGCGGACTCCGTTTTGCGTGCGGACTTCGGCATCGTGCTCCGTTTTGCGTGCAGATTCGAGGTACGTGCACCATTTTGCGTGCGAGTTTTTATTGGCATACTTCATTTTGCGTGCAGGTTTGGTAGCCGCACATCGTTATGCGCGAGAACTCGTGTGTGTGCACCGTTTTGCGTGCAACTTGGTGTACGAGACTCGGATTGAGGTGTGCCTTTACACTCTTTGGATCTACGCGTCGCAAGGATTACCGTCGTGTTCTTCGGGGAATTTTCTGAGATTCGCCTGAAGGTATACTTCTTTCCCCTTTACGGTGCAGGGTATTACAGTTGTGTTTGTTGTGGACTTTCGCGCTCACCGCGTTGTGGAATTTGTAACTCGGCCTCCGGGACTCGGATTTTGACATGCAGGTACTTGTTTCGAAGGTCTCGACGCGACGATCGCAACAGTATTTTTGATGGATTTTTCAGAGTCCGTTCTGTAGGTAAAAATTCTACATCTTTGGGGCTGGTTTCAGCAGACGGTGTACACTTGGATGTTTTAGCATAAAGTGTAACTTTGGACCTCTTGTTGTACCCAGGAGGGTTCGTGAGTGTTTTCGGAACACTGCTTGGAGTCGACGTTTGCGCGACATGTGCTATGGATACGAGTTCAGCGGATTGTGCGTGCAAGTGGCCACGCTCTTCACCGACTCCAGGTTTGCCCTGGATTGAGCACTTCAGGTGGGTAAGCTTAATTTAGTAACTGTATAAGGTTTTTATATCATGGTGAATGTAAGTGCACATGTGGGGATATCACCCCTCTATGATTGATAACAGGCGTATTTGATGTACAACCGATATGAGCGAGAGGTAAGCAAGGAATGACCCATTTGGGTGAGATTGGTATACTATAGTAGGAATGTTTTAGCATGCTTTACTAATATATGCTTCACCCACTTTTATTATTTCTGAGAACAAAGCATGCGTGCATGGACATGTAGTTAGGCCATCTTTTACCGCTGCACTACTTTTGGAACTTGACTTAGGAGAAACCATGTTATCCTTTTCTCCTTCTTTGTTAGTCAGGTGGTCTGTGTTGCTCAGGTTCGAGCAGGGGTTCTGGGTAGTGTAGTCGGGACATGGTGTCTGGGACAGGTTGGATTAGTGTGGGGCTTTGCGGCAACCGCGGATATTGGGTGGTCGACCAGATATTTATTTACGCACCAGATTGGGTATCTGATTTCCTTAGTGGTTAAGCTTTCCCACTTTGATCGGAGTGTGCGACCGTGCCGGTCAGGAGGCGGTCTATCACTTATTTTGGGTGTGACCGTGCCGGTCAGGAGCCGGTCTATCACGTATTTTGGGTGCGACCGTGCCGGTCAGGAGCCGGTCTATCACTTATTTTGGGTGCGACCGTGCCGGTCAGGAGCCGGTCTATCACGTATTTTGGGTGCGACCGTGCCGGTCAGGAGCCGGTCTATCACTTATTTTTGGTGCAACCGTGCCGGTCAGGAGCCGGTCTATCACTTATTTTGGGTGCGACCGTGCCGGTCAGGAGCCGGTCTATCACTTATTTTGGGTGCGACCGTACCGGCCAGTAGTCAGTCTGTCACCTATTTTGGGATGCGACCGTACCAGTTAGTAGTCGGTCAGTATTCCCGCAGATAAGTTCGACAGCAGAGCAGGCAATACCAGTATTTCTGGCGTCTCTAGATTGGGTCTATTACAGACATTTACTTTACTGTTACACTCATGTCAGGGGGACCGAGTGGAGTCTAGTAGCCGTGTTTAGACCAGTGCTAGTGTTGTTGGGAACCGTTTGGGGATACGGTGGTCCCAAGGTCTTTGTGAGTTGTTGACCGTGGCATAGGCAGGCAGGCAGGCATAGCAGGCATAGGCAGGCATAGCAGGCATAGGCAGGCATGGCAGGCATGGCAGGCATAGGCAGGCAGGCAGGCATAGGCAGGCATGGCAGGCATAGGCAGGCAGGCAGGCATGGCAGGCATAGGCAGGCATGGCAGGCAGAGCAGGCATGACAGGCAATAGGCAGGCATAGCAGGCATAGCAGGCATGGAAGGCATAGGAAGGCATAGCAAGCATAGAGGCTTGATAGCCATTGAGAGTCTCCAGCTTTCTTATTTCAGTCTTTACGGCTTTGGTTAGTTTTTGTCTCTTGAGGACTTAGTGGGCAGACCGTCGGGTCTGGCGGTATTACCCACTGAGAACTCCCTTTTTGGTGTAGTTCTCACACCCTTTGGGGGTTTTCCCCCTCCTTTTTCCTTCCTCTCCTTTGTTTTGCAGAGACTTAGCGGGTGTTGCTGATTCTGCGGTTGTTGATCGAGGCGAGGGAGTCGCGAGCTAGATCCCTACCCATGTTTGGAGAGTAGCGGTACCCCTTCAGAGGAGAGCTTCAGTAGATTAGTTATTTTATTTCCTCTTTTGAGAGACTGTTGTAGTGAGGATGATATGTATCGAGAGCCTGTACACTGTTGTATTTATTGGAGATACTTCCCTGTTGAGCTATGAGTTCTGTATCTGAGGATTTTGTACGATTGTCATTTTTGGGAGGTGGACATTGTTGCATCATTTCCAGTTGTACAGTGATTGATTTTAGTTATACGGCAGACTTTTTTTTATTTATAGCTCTGATATTATGTTTAGCTGTAGTACTCTTCTTGCAGGTAGGACGCTTCGCCTAAGCAGGCTGGCATAGGTGGCGGATCTGTTGGCGAGCCCGGGTCGCAGTTTCGACCCCGGGGCGTGACAGTCGGGGTGGCATGAGGCAGTTTATGAAAAGACTTAACAATTGTCGACTCATTAATCATACCTAAGCAGTGTTGATTGCTTGTAGAGCTGATATCAACCTTGAATTTCTTCAAAATCCTCATTATGATTAATGGAAATGGTAGTCTTTCCTTGGGATGAGGATGCTCAACATACCTAGTCATCCTATTCCAAATGATGTATGGAATATTGATATTCAAACCCACTGCCTCTGACGGATGTCCTAAGAGATACAGGAAAAGCATTCGATCCCATCTTAGGACTTTCGTCTGCATGTTTGGAAGAATATTGTAACATGTGATGAAGTTGAGGAACCGGTACTCAAGTCGAAGTTCTTTGGACTTAATCGAATTGCCAGTTGACTGAGTTTCCTCCAAGCATATTGTAGAGTACCGGGACTTGGTGGAGTGTACCGACCTCGCAAGATGGCGTGGTGCGGAGAAATCGCCTCAGACGTGTTCCATATTTGTTTGCAGATGATTTCGGGTTGATTCGGATCGACGCGGAAGCCCCAGCTTGAATCGGAGTTTTTCCGGGCTTTGTGCGCCGTTAGAGGACTGGTTTGTTAGAGCCGCGACTCCACTGTGGTTTGCGGAAAAATTGGGAAGGTTTGGATCAGGTGTATTTTCAGTTTACAGTGAAGTTCGGGAGGTTCCGGACTGATGCGGAGGCCCCGAGGGCAAAAAGTGTGTTGAAGTGGCTTTAGATTGATTATTTAATTAATTAATTAAGTTGGTTATTTTGTCTGAGAGAGGGAGATTAAAGAAAGAAAGAAAAAGGAATTAAGAGGGTGTATAGAATTTGTGTTGGTGTTTGGAGAGAATGTTGGGTTTCCTTGCCACCATGCACCATGCACCATGCACCAAGCACCTCAAATTAGCACTAATTAGCACCATGCCATGTCATCGTCTTCTCCAAAGTATGAAACAGAGGAAAAAATAAGAAACAGAGGAAATAAAAATTGAGGAAGAAGGAGAAGGAGAAGAAGATTTGAGGGGAATTAAAATATGAAATTGAGTGAGGTGATGGTGTACTGTTAGTGCGGACCGACTGTCGGAAGCCGAGCGGAGCAGGCGCGCGTCGAGCCTCATGAAGGTGCATTTCAGTTTTTCTTGTGAGAGAGAGAGAAAGCTTGGATTGGCTTTGTTGTTGGGTTTTCTTTGTGATGGAGATGATGAGCATACTATCCAAGAGTGGAGGAGAGACCATCAGAGGGTGCCGCGCGGGCGCGCGGTGTAGAGATCGGGTTTTGCATTGAGCACCGATTCCGCAATTGTTCACAAAAAAATCTAAAAATTCTTGGAGCATGTGTATTTTATATTTACAGCGAGGTTCGGGTGGTTTCAGACTGTGGCAGAAGCTTCCGGGGCGGAAAGTGAGTCGGCAGCGCGAAATTGTTGCTTGCTGGAGGTTGGCTATGCGGCTGGGGGCTTTTGAACACTTGAGTTCCGGAAAAGGGAGCCTGGTTTCGGAACTCACTCTTGAGTTCCGGAACCAGCAAGGTTGTTCCGGAACCCGGGTTGTGGTACCGGAACACACATGGGTGTTCCGGTACCCAGAGTGCAGGGGACTATTTTGCGCAGCAGGCTTGGATTTTTATGAGGGGTAGTAAGGTAATTTCATCATCCCTTTGTTGAAGCCCTACACTTGGTCTATTTATATGAGTCTTTCACCTGGTTCTTCTCCATCTTAACCTAAGGCAAAAGAAGAAAGAAAGGAAGAAAATGAGAAGAAGCAAAGAGAGTGAGAGCTGGAGCTTAAGTCTTGGGTTCCCGCAGCCTGGAGTTGGACTGCCAGCGCGCACAGCGAGCTACACTCGAGGTGAGTTGCTTGATGTTTTAGTTGAGCTTGAGGTTTGTTTCTTTTGGTTAAAGAGTGATTTTGTGAGGAGATTTCATGTTCCTTCTTTCTTTTCCTTTTTCTGCTTGAGAATTGGAAGCAGCTTGAGCCTTGGGTTACTGTGCTATGCCGCAACAGCATGCATGCAGCTTGCATGCACGTGAGCCTTTGGAGCTGGCTGTGAGGGAACCGGGTGGCTCAAGGAGGTTGTAGTGGACTCAAGTTTGTAGGGTGAGTTTTCGGAACTTTTTCGGGACGCGCGTAAGTGTGCGCGCGCTCGGCGCAATTTCGGATTTTTGTCAGACAGTGGGTTTGGCACATCCCCGATTTCGGCTTGCCTACGGAAAGCTTTCTAGGTCGGTTGGAATTTCTTCAAGATGTATGGAATGCCTTCTAAAGCTATTGTATGCATGTTGATCATGAGTAGCTTATTATTTATATAGCTGGTGAATCTGATAGTTGCCTAGAAAATTATAGAAAAATATTTATGAGCCCCAGGTATTTTTAGCATGATCTAGGGATGATATGACACTAGACTGCATGATTAGTTGGCATTAGATTGACATCTGAATCGTTTTAAAAATCGGCGGACCGATTTTAATGAAATCGAGACTTTAAAAATAATTTGGGAATTTTGTAAGCTTCCAGAGGGTTTGAGTAGGTTCAGGATGCATGTATCCTCGTGCCAGGGGGCCGAGTGGATTTTTAGAGCTCTGTGTAACGAGCTTCCAGTGTCAGGTGAGTTGAGATCCCTGGTGGGATTATTCTAGATCATGGATTGGTATATCTGATTTAGTAGTGGAGATGGTTCTCCAACTTGATTTCGAGAGGTTGGGCTCTGGCAGATTGAGTCGTGGAGGGTTCCCGACTTAGCCATGGATGTGCATTATCAGATTGGGTCGTTGAGGGTTCTCCGACATAGCTATGAGAGGGTTTGGCATTCCCTGATCCAGTCGTGGAGGGTTCCCGACTATGATGTGTTATCTGGTATTGGGTATCCTGTGACACCCCCGGAATTTGGATTAGTCCTCTATATAAATGATATAATAGGACTAAATCTCTAACCCGGCTATAGCATTTTGGATGGTAGCAAGATCCAAGAGGAACATGAGAGTTAAGCGTGCTAGAGCTAGAGTAGTTCTAGGATGGGCGACCCCCTGGGAAGTGAGGCGTCACAGTTGGTATCAGAGCCATTCACCAGCCGGAAATGTGAGATGAGTCTCGGCTGAGCCAGGGTTATATAGCGGGTAGAGCGAGGCTCCCCGGCTAATGACCGTTGTGAGTGGAGTGCAGCTCCTCACAAGGTCGGCTAAGGCTAGCGAGACGAGTCTCACATCGCCTAGTGCTTGTGAGTGTGCTTGAGCCTGACGTGGACGTCAGGGCTTAAAGGGGGGAAGAATGTGACACCCCCGAAATTTGGATTAGTCCTCTATATAAATGATATAATAGGACTAAATCTCTAACCGGCTATAGCATTTTGGATGGTAGCAAGATCCAAGAGGAACATGAGAGTTAAGGGTGCTAGAGCTAGAGTAGTTCTAGGATGGGTGACCCCCTGGGAAGTGGGGCGTCACATATCCGATCTGTTTGATCGGGGATCATAGCCTGCATGTGCCATTTATGAGACTTTTGAGACTGACTAGATACTAGAGCTCGGTGGGGTCGCTCCCCTCGAGTACGCTTCGGATGCGTGATGATGATTGAGATGGACCGACTAGGACGCCCCACGTGGAGTGGGCAGGTGCGTTCGTAGTAGTCGGCGGGACGCCCCACGTGGAGTGGGCAGGTGCGTCCAAAGTAGTCAGTAGTACACCCCACGCGGAGTGGGTAGGTGTGTAGTACGCCCCACAGGGAGTGGGCAGGTGCGTAGTACGCCCCATATGCAGTGGGTAGGTGCGTAGGACACCCCACGTGGAGTGGGCAGGTGCGTCCATAGTAGTCGGTAGGACGCCCCATGTGGAGTGGGCAGGCGCGTTCGTAGACGACAGGCGCGGATTTGACTCTGCCAGTTTTGGACAGTCCTTGAGATTTGGGTTTTGAGAGCACCTCGGGTGCGAGTGGTGCATAGCTTGCTCTTAAATGAGTATTCCTTTGAGCATGATACTTGAGGCATTTAGTAGTGAGGGAGTATGCATAGCAGGTTCATAGTAGAGATATTCATGAGCATGATGTTGAGACATATTAGTTGTAGCTCATTTCCTGCCTTCATTTTATATATCTATGTGACACCCCCGGAATTTGGATTAGTCCTCTATATAAATGATATAATAGGACTAAAATCTCTAACCCGGCTATAGCATTTTGGATGGTAGCAAGATCCAAGAGGAACATGAGAGTTAAGCGTGCTAGAGCTAGAGTAGTTCTAGGATGGGTGACCCCCTGGGAAGTGGGGCGTCACAGTTGGTATCAGAGACATTCACCAGCCGGAAATGTGAGATGAGTCTCGGCTGAGCCAGGGTTATATAGCGGGTAGAGAGAGGCTCCCCGGCTAATGACCGTTGTGAGTGGAGTGCAGCTCCTCACAAGGTCGGCTAAGGCTAGCGAGACGAGTCTCACATCGCCTGGTGCTTGTGAATGTGCTTGAGCCTGACGTGGACGTCAGGGCTTAAAGGGGGGAAGAATGTGACACCCCCGGAATTTGGATTAGTCCTCTATATAAATGATATAATAGGACTAAAATCTCTAACCCGGCTATAGCATTTTGGATGGTAGCAAGATCCAAGAGGAACATGAGAGTTAAGCGTGCTAGAGCTAGAGTAGTTCTAGGATGGGTGACCCCCTGGGAAGTGGGGCGTCACAATCTATCTGCATACCTATCTTTTGTGCCTCCAGTAGACTTAGTGGGCATACCGTGGATATTGGTGACGGTACCCACTGAGATCTACCTTCTGCAGTAGATCTCACACCCGCTGCGGTGACAGGTTCCTGAGGTAGCTGTTCCGGATAGCTTCGGGTGGAGACAGCTGATCGAGGTGAGGACGTCGTTGAGTAGTTCCTTACCAAGTTTGAGAGTCAGAGGTAGATGTACCCTGTATTTTATGTTTCCACTTTTGTACTGGACAGTCTGAGTGTTTGGTGAGGTGTTGTATTTTTTTTGTCAGCGTCTGAGTGTTGTATTGAGGATGATTTTATTTATATCAGATGTTCAGTGGATTTCTATAGCTCTTGGTTTTTAGTTTCAGCTCTGATACATGTTTTAGCTATAGATCTGACTTGCAGGGTAGACGCTTCGTCTGTGCGGTAGTTTCCGTACAGATGGTGGATTTGTTGGCGAGCCCGGGTCGCAGTTTCGAGCTGATATCAACCTTGAATTTCTTCAAAATCCTCATTATGATGAATGGAAATGGTAGTCTTTCCGTGGGATGAGGATGCTCAACGTATCTAGTCATCCTATTCCAAATGATGTATGGAATATTGATATTCAAACCCACTGCCTCTTACGGATGTCCTAAGAGATATAAGAAAAGCATTCGATCCCATCTTAGGACTTTCGTCTGCATGTTTGGAAGAATATTGTAACAAGTGATGAAGTTGAGGAACCGGTACTCAAGTCGAAGTTCTTTGGACTTAATCGAATTGCTAGTTGACTGAGTTTCCTCCAAGCATATTCCCTTCACAACAGTTTGCCACATCATGTTTGTTAAACTCCTTCCTTTCAAGTAATTGATCCCTGACATGCTAGATTGCATCCCTAAGACTTCGCCAATTAATTGTGGAGTTATTTTAAGTCTTGTCCCTTGGATGTTCGTATAAAACTCCATTGGACCGTCTTCATTTTCTTGAAGGTACCGTGCATTTGTGTAGAAGGTTCCTACCCGATGCAAACAGTATCCAAGCATTTCTGGAAATCTGCAAATCTGAAGGAGATTGGCCTGTTCAATCAAATTTCCAAACGCCGGGGAATGGTCTCGAAGAGCACCAATGTTAACGTGTCTTTCTCCAATACATTCTCGATTTTCAAAAGCTTTTAGTCGGTGTGTATTAATAGACACGTGTTCCTCACGGGGTGGTGAATCATGAGCCATTGGTTCGTCAATTTCAATCCCTCATGCTCGTCCTGACCGTCGAGCTAATCTCTTTCTTTTCATTGAGATAGACGATGATGGCATTAGAGCTTTGCCTTTTTCCACAGCAGTAGGTGCTGTCTTTCCCTTTGGTGAACTAGGGGAGTTCCCTTTTGATTTAACAGGCGTTGTATCGTCGTCCATTAATTCATCCCAGTTCACATCTTCCTTCTCAAATTCCGTCTCGGAGTCGTTTACGAGGACAAACTCACCTTTTCGTAGAGTTTTCTTCGCTCTCTTTAATTTGTTCGTTGCTCGTGTGTGTACCATAGCAACCAGAAGAACTATTATCCATGTGAACACCATTGTTGCTATTGAACGTGAGAAACCTGCGAGCAAAGACTCAAGAACACGAAAAATTGTTTATTTTTAAAAATTTGAAAAATTGTACCTAAACAATCATTATCGTGTAGAGAGACTAGGAATTAAATTAGTTTTGCAAAAAGAATTTTAAAAATAGATCAATCCCATGATTTTCAAAAAATCCCATTATATGCCCTGTCATGCCCCGGAGGTTCTAAAAGAGGGGAAAACGTACCCATTTTTTTTTTTTTAATAGACCTCACCCCCGGCGCGTATCAGACCCGCCACATATACAAATTCACTCCCCAAACGGGAGGAGTGTCCTTTGTATATGCACGGCGTTACCAATAGAGCATACTTTAACCATTCTAACCATGACAGACAAAGAGGGAAGAATACAGTAAATCACACCATCACCGCTATCTCATACAGCCTATAGCATAAACCCATGGGTTTTGTAAATCGGTGCCCACTCGACACCCAGCTTTTCCAAAACGTTTTCGCAAACTCTTTGGGCGGGCATTAACTTGAAAGGATAAATCCACGGGTTTTAAAATCGGTGCCCACACGGCACCTGCTTTGAAAACACTTTTGAAACCGGGTTTGCATTTGAAAACTAGCCGCAAATACATATCCTACATTTACCAATTAGTTATAGGAAAACATCATTCCAACATCCATCAGCAACCACCGTCTATGTATCACAGTTTAACTAACCATAGTATGACGAAATAACCAAAAGTAAAGAAGATAACGTATCGTTTACTATCCCTCATGGCTAGGGTCCTCTAACGGATGCCTCCCCGTCGTCCCGAACCCCACCCCTTTGCGAACCTGTCACAGAGTGGGTTGTCAGTGACTGATAAAGTAGAGAAACATATAAGTAAATGCAATAACAGAAAGAACACACCGAATCACTGGAGCATTTACTTCCCTCCCCTCCCCCTCTCATATATCGCTAAATCCCTGTCGAAAGTCACACTAAGCACCTACCCCAGCTTCCAGAATATTTTGGGCACCAACCCCAATACCGTACTCATCTTCTTGGTGCCTCCAACCCCTCCACTGCCCAAGTAGCAGTCGCCTCTCCTTGAGGGGTCTCCACTAACCTCTCCTTGTGGGGTACACGGGTAAAACAACATACCATCTTTCCGGAAAAATACACCCTGCGCAGTGGCCAAACTGCCGGTGTGCGTGTAAGCAATATGAGTGTTATAATAACGTTGCGACCTCAGCCGCTATAGTCAGAATAGTCTGACGATCCTGCGACCACAGCCGCTTTGATTAACATGATAACGATCTCGCGACCGCAGCCGCTTTGATTAACACGATAAAAAGGGATTCACACGCTATGGGGTTAGTCAAAATACCAAATATGTCTACTTTATCAAAACGAATATTCGGGAACGACACCACGCCGGTAATAACCAAAACTACCCACCTCGATTATGCGAAATCTGCACTTCGGAGACCGAACCTTGCTCTCTGTCTGTTACGGCATTTTGGTGTTGGCATATTTCGTGAGTCAAGTCAGTGAGTTGAGTCGGAGTCTTAAAGGGATCAAATTGTCAATCAGCATTCAAAGACTTAGAGAAGATTCAACAAGAGCTCAAGTTGACACTCAGTGTCTTGAGTCTTGAAGATTGAAGTTGAAGAATTGTGGATCAGTTACATCAATCTCAAGAAGAAAGTATTCAAGAGGATCAGGTATGTTTAACTAAATAATTGTGGTGATCCGAATACTTTCTTATAGTGTAGAAACACTTGGATGAACTTTTATCGTCATAATAATCAAAAACTGGTGTTCGGACATGTTCAGGATCCGGATCAGAGCCAACGATCCGGATCCCGAAGGTTGTTGTTTCATACAAGACTTCGATCCGGATCCTTGCAATTTCCGATCCGGATCCCGAATGTTAAGTTTTCTGATTTGTATGAACGATCCGGATCGGGCAATGCGATCCGGATCCCGAACCCTTGGTTTTCTGGAATCGTCAATCTCGTTACGACGATCCGGATCGCAGTAAATCCGATCCGGATCGCCGTCCTGAAAATTTCCAGATAAGGTAAGTTTTTGATTCTTATCTCTTTCCAAAGGTTTCTAAACTATAAATAGACACTTAGGGTTTCTCAAAAATGTGGGAGCTACGGCCGATCAATTTATAAAACACTTGAGAGCAACCCTAGAGGCTAGGTTTTTATCGTTCTTCTTTATAGCCTCTTTTAGGTCAATTCGATGGTTCCTTCAAGAACATATCTTTGGTCGAATTGATCTAATCTTTGCTTAGAGATTTCTTCTACGGTTCTTCATTGATAATCTAAGCAAAGGATCACCATCGAAGTCAATATTCTTATCGACTGAGTTTTCGTCGTGGATTCGACGTGGCATCGTGGATTCGGTGTGCTAAAGGCGTTTCGTGGATTCGAAGCGTGCGTTCGTGGATTCGAACGTGAGCAGTGGACGGGCAAAACGGTGGAGCGCGAGGTCCAAGAAATTGAAGGAGGGGTTAAATCCGTGGAGACGGTAATCACCTTGTTATTCTTCTTTTCTTAGGGATTGTTATTGCGTGGATATCCAACCGGTCAGCGCGAGGTCCGAAGAAGCTGAAGGAGGGGTTGAGTCCGTGGAGTCGGTAATCACCTTGTTATTCTTCTATTCTTAGTGGATTGTTATTGCGTGTTGGTCCCGTGGTTTTTCTCCTGGATTGGAGTTTCCACGTAAATCTCGGTGTGCTGTTTTTATTTTCCGCATTGGTTTTTATTTTGCACTGAGATTGAGTTTTTAAGTATTACACCTATTCACCCCCCCTCAGTTGTTTGATAGTACCTATTTAGATCCTTTGGGATTAATAACTCTACAATTGGTATCAGAGCGGGTTTTAGGTTTATCTATCATGATGGGTGAAAGTGGTAATATTTATAGACCTCCTCTTTTTGATGGGACTAATTATGCTTATTGGAAAGTGCGGATGAGAGCTTTTCTCATCGCAATTGATGAGCGAGTATGGCAATCCGTGGAATGCGGTTGGGTGCATCCTGTTGAGGAAGTAGGAAATTCTACTACCCCAAAACCTCGCTCTAGATGGTCCAAAGAGGAATTTGAAAGATCTTCTTACAATGGGAAAGGTATGAACGCTTTATTTAATTCTCTTTCCTCGACTGAATTTACAAGAATTTCCGCGTGTGAAACCGCGAAGTAAATTTGGGATATTCTCAAAATTACACATGAGGGTACTAATCTTGTAAAAATTCAAAAGCTCCAGATGCTTACAAGTCAATTTGACTCTATTCATATGGAAGAGCATGAATTGTTTACAGATTATTACACTAGACTTCAAGATGTAATAAATACATGTGCTAATTTAGGAGAAAAGATCCCGGAGTCGAAAATTGTAAGAAAGATACTTCGGACTCTTCCGGAACGGTTTAGGGCAAAGGTTACCGCCATTGAAACCGTTAGTCATCCGGATGAGATGAGTGTAGAGGAATTAGTAGGTGCTTTGCAAACTTATGAATTGACTTTTCCTACTAATCAAGTTTCTTCCAAGTCTTCTTCTAAGCTTACAGGTATTGCATTCAAATCCACAAAGGAAGAAGATAGCGAATCAAGTTCCGACGATGAAATCTCTTTTGCCGATTTTGAAGAACAATTGGCACGGATCACAAAGAAATTTCGTCGGAAATTTTGGAAGAATCGAACCGATGGATCTTCATCCACGAAACCTTCTAAAGGATCATCGGGTTCTAAATCCTCTAACCTCAAAAGCTTTGCAAAACCTTCTAAAGAAAAAGAAAAAGATGATTTCGAAGGGGAAATCCAATGCTATCGATGCAAAGGCTACGGCCATTTTTCAACGGATTGTCCTTCTCCGAAATCATATAAAAAGAAGGCTTTGCAAGCGAAAACTTGGGACGATTCTACTTCTAATGAATCGACCTCAAGTAAAGAGGAAAAAATTGTTGCTTCTCATGCCTCTCATTTTCCCTCTTCTAATAATTGTTTATCATCATTAGTCACTGACTCTACTCCTTTGATTTTGTATGAAACATCAACAACCGGCGGAGAGTCATCAAGTGAGGGGGAGTCGGACGAGGAAGAACTCGTTGAGGCATATCAACAACTTCTTGCGGAATCTAAGAAGATGGCCAAGCATATCAAGAAGTTGAGGAAGCAACGACTTGAGAATCAAGACGAGAATCATGCTTTAAAGATAAAACTTCATGATCTCGAGGAGGAACAAGGACGTTTATTGAATAACAATAAAATCCTCCAAGAAAAGCTATACCAATCGGAGACAAACGCTAAATCATATACGGACAAGATTGGTTTTCTAGAAAAACAGTTTGAGGAGATTCATGTCACCAACCAAGCTTTTACCAAGCAAGTTCATGAACTTAAATCCGACATACAAAGGCTTTCAACTGGTTCCAAGAAACTTGATTGTATGTCCGGATTAGGTCAATCAAGCAAGGTTGGTTTGGGATTTAAAAAGAACCAAACTGTGAAGGCTTCAAGTTCCACAACTAAATTGAAAGGAAGAACTTGTCACCTATGTGGACTTGAAGGACATTTGGTGAAGGATTGCCCGAAAAAGAGAAAGAAGAATTCTTCGGCAACTTCATCTACGGAGCGAACTCAACGGAATCAAAAGACACATCAAGTCAAAGGAGTTCACTCAACCCACCAAAGGTCCGAGCCACAATATCAATCATACAAGTGGATCATTGCGAGGCAAAGACCTAAGGTGGACCAACAGTCAAAGCGGACAACCCCCGGCCACAACGAATCAAGACAACCCAAAATCCAGCGATTTTGGATTCGGAAAGGTGATATCTTTCCTTGTCTTAAGTTCTAAATAGCTTATGACTGTATGTAATGCTTTGATTGGTTTTCCCTTCATATCTTTCTTAATCTTTGCATTACATGTTTTTCAATGCTCTTCGTTTTTATACTTTATTTTTGAACAAAAGGGTTTTTACTGAACAAGTGCATTGAATAAAAAGGGCTTCACTTTTATTCACTCCAAATTAATTTTATTTGGAGTATCAACTTTACTCCTTAATCATAATCTTGAAGATACTTCATTATAGGAGTTTTTGATATTATAAGCATCAAATTTTAGAAATCATGTGTGATCTTTAGATGCTCAATCTATCTCGGTTGTGTGAGTTCATTGTGATAAATGTGAGACAACCGATAGACTAAAATTTGGGATTTAATTCTTTCACGTAAGAGATTGCATTCTTACAAGGGTATTGAAATGATTTGCAAAAGATGTGGAAAGAGTTACATCCGAAAGGAGTGTGAAAACTACCACCACATGTTGGAAAGAGCTGCCACCCCGGTCGTCCGGTTTGTGTGTGAAGCTACCACATGTTATGGATGCTTGATAGTATTTTATGAGAAAATCTTTAGTTGAAGCATTTGGAGATTTATATGCAAAACTCTTACATTTTGAACAATCTCCTGGTTGGTATAAGGTGGGATAGTTGAAAGATGCTCAAAGAGCCACCCTTAGGAATTTTAGTGATTATCTCAATTTGAAAGGGCAGAATTCAAGATTGATGTCGTTTGGAAATCTCCGTATGTCATCTTTGTAAATCCGTTACATCTTGATAGATTTTGGATCTCAAGATTATTTTTGATGACTTGTGTTTGATGAATATAACATGAAAAACGGTTTATAATGTTTTACCTTTATTTTCCATGATTTTGGAGTAAATCTTTTTAATTTTGTGAAATTAATTGGATTGAATGACATCTGTGTGAAATCACTGTTTAAAGCACTTAAATTGATTTCTTGATGGAATACAAATCGTTTTTTGAAAAGATTCTAAAATCTGGATTTGTTTCAAGAAATTATTTGATTTTTGCTTTCTGGTACAGGTACGGAATCTGCATTTTTGTTATATACCAGAACTGAGCTTTTATCTCTCTTTCTCTATGAACTAATATTGTTAGTGATTTCCTTTTGTCTAGTATGTTCACTGTTTGACAATTTGTGACAAAAAGGGGGAGAAGAGAAATGACGGAGATGAGATCATCAAGAGAGGATAAACGAAACGAAAATGGAAAAATGGGGGAGAACGGAAAATGATGATCGTATCACAAAGGGGGAGAACATAGATGCTCAAGAACATGGAGAACATGTTAGAGATGCTCAAGATAGGGGGAGACAAAGAAAAAATTGAAAGAGCAGAAAAACAAAAGAACCAAAAGGAAGACGGATCAAATGTAGGATTTTAATTTCTAACAACTAACGTTTGATTTTGTTTGGAGTTTTGTTTTGCAGGAATTACATCACTTTAAGACTCCAAGTCCTAAGTCATAGAGTATGTTCTAGGACTGTTTGGTTCAAATGTAATTTTGTATTTATTGGATCTTTCACGCAAAGAAAATCAATGTTTTGGTGATGACATTGAATTTCGATTTTTTGGTTTAAGATGAGTAACTTGAGCGCTTTTATGTATTTTTGGGTTTTGTCACGAAATTGCCAAAGGGGGAGATTGTTACGGCATTTTGGTGTTGGCATATTTCGTGAGTCAAGTCAGTGAGTTGAGTCGGAGTCTTAAAGGGATCAAATTGTCAATCAGCATTCAAAGACTTAGAGAAGATTCAACAAGAGCTCAGGTTGACACTCAGTGTCTTGAGTCTTGAAGATTGAAGTTGAAGAATTGTGGATCAGTTACATCAATCTCAAGAAGAAAGTATTCAAGAGGATCAGGTATGTTTAACTAAATAATTGTGGTGATCTGAATACTTTCTTATAGTGTAGAAACACTTGGATGAACTTTTATCGTCATAATAATCAAAAACTGGTGTTCGGACATGTTCAGGATCCGGATCAGAGCCAACGATCCGGATCCCGAAGGTTGTTGCTTCATACAAGACTTCGATCCGGATCCTTGCAATTTCCGATCCGGATCCCGAATGTTAAGTTTTCTGATTTGTATGAACGATCCGGATCGGGCAATGCGATCCGGATCCCGAACCCTTGGTTTTCTGGAATCGTCAATCTCGTTACGACGATCCGGATCGCAGTAAATCCGATCCGGATCGCCGTCCTGAAAATTTCCAGATAAGGTAAGTTTTTGATTCTTATCTCTTTCCAAAGGTTTCTAAACTATAAATAGACACTTAGGGTTTCTCAAAAATGTGGGAGCTACGGCCGATCAATTTATAAAACACTTGAGAGCAACCCTAGAGGCTAGGTTTTTATCGTTCTTCTTTATAGCCTCTTTTAGGTCAATTCGATGGTTCCTTCAAGAACATATCTTTGGTCGAATTGATCTAATCTTTGCTTAGAGATTTCTTCTACGGTTCTTCATTGATAATCTAAGCAAAGGATCACCATCGAAGTCAATATTCTTATCGACTGAGTTTGCGTCGTGGATTCGACGTGGCATCGTGGATTCGGTGTGCTAAAGGCGTTTCGTGGATTCGAAGCGTGCGTTCGTGGATTCGAACGTGAGCAGTGGACGGGCAAAACGGTGGAGCGCGAGGTCCAAGAAATTGAAGGAGGGGTTAAATCCGTGGAGACGGTAATCACCTTGTTATTCTTCTTTTCTTAGGGATTGTTATTGCGTGGATATCCAACCGGTCAGCGCGAGGTCCGAAGAAGCTGAAGGAGGGGTTGAGTCCGTGGAGTCGGTAATCACCTTGTTATTCTTCTATTCTTAGTGGATTGTTATTGCGTGTTGGTCCCGTGGTTTTTCTCCTGGATTGGAGTTTCCACGTAAATCTCGGTGTGCTGTTTTTATTTTCCGCATTGGTTTTTATTTTGCACTGAGATTGAGTTTTTAAGTATTACACCTATTCACCCCCCCTCTAGTTGTTTGATAGTACCTATTTAGATCCTTTGGGATTAATAACTCTACACTGTCGACGCCCGGACCTAGAAGTAGTCCCCAAAAGAGCCGCGGTCAGATCAGAAATATAACGGTAGATAAACCGAGCCCAAATACTTAAAAACACTAATGACCACTTGACACGGCGGTGGCAGCGAAGCGCGACGGGCGACGCGGCCACCCCAGAGTCGTTGCATGCCATGCGGCCGCGCGGGCACCGGCCCCGCACGGTGGATGCCATGGCCGCGCGGGCGACGGCCCCGCGCGGCGCAAGCCGCGGCCGCGCGGGCACCCGCCCCGCGCGGTATACGCTGCGGCTGCGCGGGCGCCGGCCCCGCGCGGCTCTTGCCGCGGCCGCACGGGCGCCAGCCCCGCCCGGCGCTTGCCGCGGCCGTGCGGGCCCCAGCCCCGCGCGGCATGCGCTGCGGCCACGCGGGCGCAAGCCCCGCGTGGCGCATGCTGCGGCCGCGCGGGCGCCAGCCCCGCGCGGCGCTTGCCGTGGCCGCGCGGGCCCCAGCCCCGCGTGGCATACCCTAGCCGCGGCCGCACGGGAACTTTGGTCCCGCGCGTCGTTAGCCACGGCCGCGCGGGCACCGTCCCCGCGCGGCGCGTACCGCAGCAGCGGCGGCGATGCCCTAGGGCCGTGCGGCGGTGCCCTAGGGCTCCGCGGCGGCGACGCATAGAGTAGCAAACGGCTACCCTAAGACTCCGAAAAAGACCGAAACCAAAAACCGAGAGAAACTACACGAAAATAAATCTCGCTTACCGCTAATCGTCGGAGACAGTGATCCGTTCACGCTCCCGACTTCGGCACGTTCGTCGGGAGGGTTGGGTCCTTCCGCCTTCTCCTTCTTTCCTACCGTTTCCTTCCGATTAGGGTTTCACCTTTTCCCTTTTCTTTCGCTCGTTCCTTCCTCTCTTTTATCTCCGGTTAGGGTTTCCTTTTTCTTTTCTTTTCTCTCTTTTCTCTCCGGTTAGGGTTTCCTTTTTCTTTTTTTTTCTCTATTTTCTCTCCGGTTAGGGTTTCCTCTTTTCTATCCGGAAAGAGATAATTTGTACGTGCATTAAACCCCCATCCGAATATTAATAATTAATTAATAATTATCAAGTCATAAGAGATAATTCCTTATCTCTTCGAAAAGCGTGCCCGATCTTTTGCACGGATTCCGATGCACACTACGGTTACCGCAATCCTCAAAACCCTATTATGGAGAATCCATACGTCGGATTTCAATCTCTAATTAATTAATTATTTAATTAATCCTTGGAGATAATTCCTTAGAGATAATTTCTTAAAGATAATTCTTTAAAGATAATTTTTTTAAGATAATTCCTTAAAGATAATTCCTTAAGGGTAATTTCTTAAAGATAATTCCTTTAAGATAATTTCCTAGAGATAATTCCCTAGAGATAATTCCTTAAAGATAATTTCTTAGGATAATTCCTTTTAGAGAATTCCCTAGAGACAATCCCTTATCTCCTCGAAAAGCGTGCATGATCACTTGCACGGATTTCGATGCACCACCTGGCTATTGCGATCCTTTCCACCCCTTTCTGGGGGTTCCGTAAGTCGGAATCCGGATCCGATCGCACCGCCGTTCTCCGTTTTCCGAGCTCTATCGCAGAAAAATACCCACACCTCAAAATTATCCACTTAAGTAAACCCGTTATATTACTTTCCCTTAACTTAACCTTTATTTGCAGGAGGGTAAAACGTTGCCAAAAATCTGTGATATTACACCACTCACCCCTTAAAAGAAGTTTCGTCCCCGAAACTTAACCTCAACCCTCGCTAAATAACTCAGGATAACACTCCCTCATTTTCGTCTCAAGTTCCCACGTCGCCTCGCGCTCCTCGTGGTTATTCCATTGCACCTTTTCGTAGGGGATCGTCCGGTTACGAAGTTCCTTTTCTTCTCTTACCAAGATCCGTATCGGCGTTTCCTCGAAGCTCAAATCCTTCCGCAGTTCAACGGCCGGAGCGTTGAGGACGTGCGACGGGTCGGGGAGGTACTTCCGGAGCATCGAGACATGAAACATGTTATGCACCTGTTCAAGATTTGGCGGTAAGGCCAACCGGTATGCCACCGGGCCCACGCGCTCCACGATCTCGAACGATCCCACATACCGTGGGCTCAACTTCCCTCATATGCCGAACCGTCTTGTCCCCTTAGACGGTGACACGCGTAGCAACACACGATCCCCAACCGCAAATTCCAATTCCCGTCGCCTCTGGTCCGCGTAACTCTTCTGCCGGCTCTGGGCGGTCAACAACCGCTGCCTGATAAGGCGCACCTTTGATTCCGTTTGCTCTACGAGGTCTGGCCCCAAGAGTTTCCGCTCTCCTAAGTCGTCCCAGCAAATAGGCGATCGACAACGGCGTCCGTACAAGGCTTCGTACGGGGTCATCTGAATACTAGCTTGATAGCTATTATTGTAGGCAAATTCCACTAGGGGTAGGTAACACGACCATCCCTCCCCCAAGTCTAGCACAGTAGCTCGAAGCATATCTTCGAGTGTCACGCCCCGGGGGTTTCATTCAGCGGAAACAATCAACGAAAAAGGATTTGTTTTGTGTATCAATTTTTTTTGAAATTCCTTCTTCCCCGGTGCGTGCCCAGACCCGCCGCATACACAGAATCACCCTGCAAACGGACAGAGTCTCCTCTGTATATGCACGGCGTCGCGGCTAATACAACATGCAATCATAGTAGTTTATTCAATCACAACAGTTCTCAACACTTACACAACGTACCCATTCTCAAGGCCGACCAATTTGAAAGGATAAATCCACAATTTTAAAGGCGGTGCCCACCCGGCACCCAGATTTCTAAAACAATTCGAAAACCATAAATCCACAGAGTTTTTAAAACAGTGCCCACACGACACTCAGGTTTTGAAATCCGTTTTCTAAAATCCATAAATCCACAGGGTTTTGAAAACGGTGCCCACACGACACCCAAGTTTTGAAAACGATTTTCACAATTTCTTTTTCTTTTTCTTTCTTTCCTTTTGAAAAACGGCCGAACAGAGATAAGAATTTACCATCCACATAACCAAATAGTAGAGTACCGACATCCACACCGACCCCACGAGGGTATCGAGAACCACACAATAGTCTACAAGAAATAAATGAAATGCGACAGAAAGGGAAAACACAGTCTGGGATCGCGAAGGACCCGAAAGCTCCTGACTCGGCCTCACTGTCACCTAGCTCTCACCCCTGAAGGAACCTGTCACGGAGTGGGAAGTCAGCGACACGATAATACAAAATTGTGAAGACCCGAAATTTCCACCATTAGACTACTGTGGCATCTACAGCTTCTGGAGGCCTATGTGGCGCGTCGGTGGCGTTTGTACACCAATTGGACACTAATGATGGACTCGGTGTGTTAAATGGATCACGGGAGTAGTCAGATGATCCCGTCGAATGCTTAGAAGTGATTTTGCGCGCAATGGATATTAAAGTTGGGCTCAGCGCGAAGTTTGGACAAAAGAACATCTTTCCGGATGCCTTCGGCAAATTTTAGAGTTGGAATTTGGCACAATGGACTTCGGATTTGGATTCAGCGCGCGAAAAAGATGAAAATGGACTATTCACTTGTATTTTTCGGAGCCAGGATAACGTGCGCAATTTTCGAGGCGTCTTGGTACTATTCCGGCGGCGGCGGCGGCGGCGTGCGGCGGTGCAGGCGCGGGCTAGTGCGCGGTCCACCGCGGAGGCGTGCACCAGGCTCGGGCCACGTGGCGGATCCCGGCTGGCCGGCGCAGCGGGCGCGGTCCACGGGAAAAGTGCGGTGTACGGTGGACCGGAGGATGACACGTGGCGGCGTGTGGTTGGTGCGGTGTAGCACGCTCGGTCCACGGAGCTAGCTGGGGAGCGCCTCGGGAAGCGTGCGTGCAGAGGCGCAGGCGGCGGGCGCAGGGCGCATGTGGGCGCGTTTACGCGCTGTTCCCGCGCATGGGCGGCCACGTGTCGGCGTCTGGGGGCGCCACGTGTCGCGTTGTGAGCGGCGGGCGTTGCTGTCGCCTGTTCGGCGGGCTACGTGGAGGCCCACGGGAGATTCGGGCTGCTACAGTGTTGGGCCGGCCCAACACTGTGCGCGCCCGAATGTTCCCTTGCGCCCGGAAACCGGGACACGTTCGGTATTTTCCGAATTGTTTCGGGTAGCCTATTTAAGGGATCCGAGCTTCTTCTTCTTCCATTCTTTTCGCATTTCTGAGCTTCAAACCGAATGGAGGTCTTCAGCAAAGTTGCTCCCCTACATGTTGCGCACCCTCTGGAGGATTTCTATGATTTTTGGTGGCACTCTTATCGAGGTTTCCATTTTTATGGCGCGGCGCGACGCTTATCCATTTTGGTTCCTCTTCGTCGCGTTTCGGTGTGCGAGCTCCCCCGGCCTACTCCGACCACCTTTTTAGGCGATTCGCACGCCATTGGATCGGCGACAGACAGATCTATGATCTTGGTATTTCCTGCTTCCTCTAATTTTGCGCTTTTCGAGGTGTTTTTCTGAGTTTACTATGACACAGTTTTTGTCGTGGAGTTTTGGACAGCGGTTCGGCCTTTCGACGTTATCTCCGCAACCGGACGTTGGATTGAGACGCTCCTATACACTTTTTGCATCTAAGCATCGCAAGGATTCTCATCATATTTTTTGGGGATTTTTCTGAGATTTGCCCGAAGGTATATTCTTCTCCCTTTATCTGTGCATGGAAATACAGATGTGTGGTTGTGTGTTTGTGAGCGCCCTGTATTGTAGAATTTGTAACTCGGCCTACAGGGCTCGGAATTTGACGTGCAGGTACTTGTTTCGAAGGTATCGACGCGAGGAACGCGACAGTAATTTTTTTGGATTTTTCAGAATCCATTCTACAGGTGAAAACTGCACATCTTCGGGGCTGTTTTCTAATGTTGTATATACTTGGAATATTTTGGATTAAGTGTAATGTTGGACCTTATTGTTGTACCCAGGGGTGTTTGCAAGTGTTGCTGGACCTGTTGGAACTGGAGAAAATTGGACATAGTGGATTCCGGGTGTTTTCAGTGGTTTAGAGCCAAGGCTTGCGCGACATGTACCGAGGGTGCAATTTTGGCAGATTTTGGACTGTGAGCGTCTACACACTTCACCGACTTCGGCTTTGCCTGCGGAAAGCGCTTCAGGTGGGTGCTTTGTTTCCAGAACCGGTGGACGGTTCTTTAATTATGTATGTTAGGATGCATGCATGTTTAGGGTACATGGTTTATGTTTGTAAGGTTGGTAAGCTTAATAGTGATAATTGTTTAAATAATTGCAAGAATAGTATTTATGATGTATACTGGGGACTTGCATGATTTGGATGCTTATGTTGGTGAATAGTGTAAGCTTACCTAGGATAATGTTACCCTATGTGATTATGTAACATGCCATGTTAGCACATAGCCTTTTATGTAATTGGTTTATGCATTGGGGCAGGATTTAGTAGCTATGTGCGGATTTGTACTCTGAGGAGTTACTATGATAGAGGATTATGATCAGGTGTAGGCATGTGGATTACTTTGTTGTATCTTTCTTGAGGACAAATGCATGCTTGTATGGACATATAGTTAGGCCACCCTTTATTGCTACACTACTTATTGGAACTTGACTTAGGAGAAACCATGCTTTTCCTTTCTCCTTCTTTGTTAGTCAGGTGGTCAGTGTTGCTCGGGTTCGAGCAGGGGTCTGGGTAGTGTAGTCGGGACTTCGTGTCTGGGACAAGTTGGATTAGTTGTGGGGCTTTGTGGCAACCGCGGATATTGGGTGGTTGACCGGATGCTTATCTATGCACCAGATTTGGGTATCAGTTTTCTCTAGTGGATGGAGTTTCCCACTTATCGTTTAGTTGCATCCGATTGAGGTCGGGTCTTTCTTTGGTGGTTGAGTTTTCCCACTTTGATCATATTTGTGATCGAAGTCCTGCTATGCAGAGATACTTGTTACTGAGATACTTTACTCGTGTGGGTCGCTCCCCTCGAGCGCCACTCCGGAGGTAGGCTTTTCGGACCCAGCCTTGTGTGCCGGTCTGATACTTATTTTGGGATGCGAGCCGTGCGGGCCGGTCCCGCGGTTTCGAGCCATGTGTGCAGATTCCGCTGAGCAGGCAATGCCAGTTTTACTGGTGACACCAGATTGGGTTATTACCGGCATTTACTTTCTTGTTTCACTCGTGTCGGGGGGACTGAGTGGAGTCTAGTAGCTGTGTTTAGACCAGTGCTAGTGTTGTTGGGATCCATTTGGGGACTGTGGTCCCGAGGTCTTTGTGAGTTGTTGACCGTTGTGCGAGAGGCTTGGTGATCTTGAGTTTATCCGTTCTGAGAGAGAGCGTGGATTTTTACTATAGCCTGCATGAGCCACTACTCGGTAGCGAGTTAGTCCGTTTGGACGCCCTACGTAATTCCTGCCTGTCAGCGGGAGGTGGTTGTAGGCGGGCGCAGGTTTGGCTGGACCCGATGTGGCAGTCAGCTCGATTGGGTCGATTGAGCACCTCGTGTGCGAGTGTTGCATATCTTTATCAGAGTTTTCCCCATTTGAGCATTTAGATAGAGGCATGGTAGCTGTTGAGAGTCTCCAGCTTTCCTATTTCAGTATTTACTCCTTTGGCTATCTTTTGCCTCTAGTGGACTTAGTGGGTAGATCGTCGGGCCTGGTGGCGGTACCCACTGAGGACTCCCTTTTTAGGTGTAGTTCTCACACCCGTTGGGGGTTTTCCCCCTCCCTTCCTTTTCTCTCCTTTGTTTTGCAGAGTCTTAGCGGGTGTTGCGGATTCTGCGGTTGTTGTTCGAGGCGAGGGAGTCGCGTGCTAGATCCCTACCCGTCGTTGGAGAGTAGCGGTACCCCTTCAGAGGAGATCTTCAGCAGATTAGTTGTTTTATTTTCCTCTTTTAAGAGACTGATGTAGTGAGGATATATTATGTATTGAGAGACTGTACACTGATGTATTTATTGGAGTTACCTCCCGGTTGGGTTCAGAGCTTGTATTTGAGGATATTGTATTATTATCATTTTTGGGAGGCGGACATTGTTGTATTATTTCCAGTTGTACAGTGATTGATTTTAGTTATACAGCAAATTTTTATTTATAGCTCTGATATCTGCTTAGCTGTAGTAGTACTTTTCTTGCTGGTAGGACGCTTCGCTTATGCAGGTTGGCATAGGTGGCGGATCTGTTGGCTAGCCCGGGTCGCAGTTTCGACCCCGGGGCGTGACAGATTAGAGTGGTATCAGAGCCTAGGTTGTAGGTAATGATGGACTTAGAAATCCTAGGCTTATGGTTTGACCCTTGGTTGACTTCGTGAGAGTCGTGACTTTTAGCGAGAGTCCTGATTGAGTTTTATACCTCTCCCAAGGGACGGGAAGAGTGATTAGCATGTTTATTCTTCTAGGTGATTATGTTGGCTGAAGACAACATAATGCTGTGGAACGGGTGACATGCTTTAGACTTTCGCTGGATTGGGTCGAGTGGCTTTTGTGTGCTGTTTTGTGGTTTCGTCGTGGAGAGCGGTGTCTCCCCGACGCTGGGTTTTGACCCGTGTGCATCCTGTCATAGCAGTTGAGCTTGAGCGGTTGGTTTTGGGCCGGATACCCGGATTGAGGTCAGAGAACTCCGGACCCGGATGACAGGATTGTCAGAGGCTTATCAGCGGCAGAGTGAGCAGCTGGTCTTGGTGACACAGTTGTCAGAGCACTGAGTAACCCCCTCCGTGCCAACGTTTAGTGCCGAGGCACCGAGGCAGGGTGGATAGTTGACAGCAGAGGAGCTGTGGGACATGATTGATCTATTGAGCCAGATTTGGCAGATGAACCACCCCGGCTCGTAAGATTGAGTTTGGAGCCTTCGGAGGCAGAGTCGTGGTTGGTGGTGATGGAGTGATCAATTCAGAGCCTCCCTGTGCCAGAGAGTTTATGCAGTTGTTGAACTACGCGCTTCAGGTTTCGAGGGACGAGGCGCATAGGATATGTGAGACTGGGAGTGGATTGCGCCAGGACACCTTTCAGTTTATTCAGTCCCTCCGTTATAGGTTTTGACGCCTCGTTGGTGTAGGCGTTGTGTTTGGAGCGTGGCATAGCAGTTCCTTTGGAGAGGGATCTGCCGCCAGAGGCGAGTTCTGGATTTTGGCGCTTGGCGCCGGGTGATGGAGGACAGATCGGCCGGCAAAGGCATTTCTGATTTCTTTCTCCTGGATAACGAGTTCCCTTGATGCCGGAGATCGGGTGGACCCCGAAGGCAGCATCAGCATCGATATCAGATTGGCGCAGCGGTAGCGTGGATTTGTTATCTGCGGAGGACCTTATTCGTCGCCTCAATGTGATCAGAGACAGAGGTCGTGCTCTCTTGTGGATAGTCCTGGTTTTCAGGCAGAATGAGCGACAACCACCTGCATTGAGCGGATGAATCTGTGCCGCCCGGTTGGAGGGCGCCACAGCAGCGGATCGGATTGTCGCAGGTGTGAATTCATCATGGCAGTCGGAGTTAGAGAATGTTGCATTCCTGCATGGACTAGAAGCAGAATTGTTACCACGTGCACTAGAGGTACAGGTTCCTGTTGTTGTTGTGCATGTGGAGGAGGCTGTTGGATTATGTCCAGTGCGGCCGAGACCGCGAGTTACCGAAAGATTTATTGGTAATTGTGGCAGTTCGGTAATTCGACCCAGTGCTTGGGTTTTGGTTGGTGTAGTGCCACAGAATGTTTGACTGCAGCGAGAGAGGACGTTGACCTTCTGCGAGGCAGACGAGAGGAGGCTTGGTTATTGAGATTGTAGAGCACACAGGTTTTAGCGACGGTGTGAGAGGTGCTTAATGCGGCACCGGGACTCAGGAATATCCTTGTTGCTCATGAGATCCTGGGTGTGATTTCACCTGAACTGTTGATAATGCCGCCGGTTAGGGAGATAGAGATTGCGTTGGACGTGGTTCGGGGAACCGCGCCACCCTCGACAGCACCTCATTGGATATCGCCTGTAGAGCTGAGAGAGCTGATGTCGCAGTTGCTGGATCTGATGGATCGAGGGGTCTATTTGACCTAGTGCCACGCCGTTGGTATACGGTGGTGAGGCCACGTCGTTGATACACGACCGTGAGGGTCCTTTTATGGTTCGAGTGTAGACAGGTCTGGGTGGTATCTAGGGCCTTTTGATGGAGCTATACTCTGGCAGTTATTGTATGATGCGAGTACCCACTTGGAATCAGACAGCCGAGGACCTTGCCTAGAGGGCATTCAGGACACGGTAGGGGCATTATGAGCTTATAGTGAGGCCCAATGGAATGACGAATACCCTGTCGACTTCAAGACCTGAGGAATTGTATGTCCTAGTTGTGCTTGGACGGACTGGGAGTAGTGTTTCCCGAGGATATTTTGATTTACTCCCAAAGCGACTTGGAGTACGAGGAGCGCTTGTGGATGTGCTACCATGCCTGTGTGGATGAAGCTGTATGCCAAGTTATTGAGGTACAAGTTTTAGCTCCAAGTGCATGCCTTCTTGGGTCACCTTATTCTGGCCATTGGAGTGGCGGTGGAATCCGACCAAATGGGTGTTATTCGAGTTTGGCTGAAACCAACATTTATCCTTGAGGTGAGGAGCTTCTTAGACTTGGCAGTGCTGGGAGAGCATGGCCAATGGATAATGAGACTGATGCCAGCGCCAATGCTAGTGTTTCCAGTGTTGGGAGATGGATTTGTGTGTTTTAGTGATGCCTCCCATTGTGGCTGTAGAGTTACCGTGGGTTGATTTTCGGTCCACACTTCATTAGTCCAACCCTATGAGTATTGAGGCAGGACGAACCGCTGTTTTGTAGGCAGCTTGGATCCCACAGATGAGCCTTTCCGTACGCCTATTATTTCCGGCTTTGATTGATATACCTGGGCGTAGGCCATGCCTGCTTGGCTATCAGTCCTGATTACTCAGCATTTCTGTTCTATATTATATGATAGATTAAGATTTCAGCTTCAGTTTACAGTTTCTACCATGCGGCATCAGTGGAGCCTACAGCTTTCAGCATCTTGGGTGGGATTTACGCGGATTGTCGTTGATGGTTCGGACTTTTGACCGCAAGTTTGGGCATCAGCATTATGATCGCCTTTTGAGCCAGTTTTCAGTCCTGTTTACTGACGGTTTGGTCCCCGTCAGGGTGTCCTTTATTAGTTGAGAGATCGACTTCGACCCGTGGGTCTGTTGGGGTTATGTTGGCATGTTGAGTGACCAACTGTGGCATGAGACTGTGCCTCTTGAGGATCCCTTTTGAGGGTAGCCCGCAGTTGAGTAGTCCACTTGGGTGATTTTGGATCGGGAAGTAACCGAGTGAAGACCCCAGCTTATTGGATGAATGTGTGGGTATGCTTCGGGTCGCCTTGTTGAGATTGGCACCAGGATGTGGTTTGGTGCGTGTTGCACTGGTGGTTATTTTGTCTCCTTCAGCTTTTGATGGAGCCCCTGTATTGCTTCACGTCTCGGCTCAGGGGTGTTTTGCTTTTGGATCCTTCGCCCGTGATCGACTCGTACCATTTGAGCGCTAAGAGTGTTTGGAGTACGAGGGACGCCCGTTGCAAATTCTGGCTCGAGAGATGAGAGAATTGCACAATCGGGCCATGCCGTACTGGGGATTGTTGTTTTTGGGAAGTGATCACGGGGAGTGAGTGGTGTTTGGGGAGCTGGAGGCGTTATTGATGGATACCTACCCATGGTATTTGTGACTCCTGGTGGATTTGAGCTAGTTTCGAGGAAGAAACTTTCTTTTAGTGGGGGAGGACGTGAATACCCGAAATTTCCACCATTAGACTACTGTGGCATCTACAGCTTCGGGAGGCCTATGTGGCGCGTCGGTGGCGTTTGTACACCAATTGGACACTAGTGATGGACTCGGCGTGTTAAATGGATCACGGGAGTAGTCAGATGACCCCGTCGAATGCTTAGAAGTGATTTTGCGCGCAATGGATATTAAAGTTGGGCTCAGCGCGAAGTTTGGACAAAAGAACATCTTTTCGGATGCCTTCGGCAATTTTTAGAGTTGGAATTTGGCACAATGGACTTCGGATTTGGATTCAGCGCGCGAAAACGATGAAAATGGACTATTCACTTATATTTTTCGGAGCCCGGATGACGCGCGCAATTTTCGAGGCTTCTTGGTACTGTTCCGGCGGCGGCGGGCAGCGGCGGAGTGCGGCGGTGCAGGCGCGGGCTGGTGCGCGGTCCACCGCGGAGGCGTGCACCGGGCTCGGGCCACGTGGCGGATCCCGGTTGGCCGGCGCAGCGGGCGCGGTCCACGGGAAAAGCGCGGTGTACGGTGGACCGGAGGATGACACGTGGCGGCGTGTTGTTGGTGCGGTGTAACAAGCTCGGTCCACGGAGCTGGCTGGGGAGCGCCTCGGGAAGCGTGCGTGCAGAGGCGCAGGCGGCGGGCGCAGGGCGCACGTGGGCGCGTTGACGCACTGTTCCCGCGCGTGGGTGGCCACGTGTCGGCGTCTGGGGGCGCCACGTGTCGCGTTGTGAGTGGCGGGCGTTGCTGTCGCCTGTTCGGCGGGCTACGTGGAGGCCCACGGGAGATTCGGGCTGCTACAGTGTTGGGCCGGCCCAACACTTTGCGCGCCCGAATGTTCCCTTGCGCCCGGAAACCGGGACACGTTCGGTATTTTCCGAATTGTTTCGGGTAGCCTATTTAAGGGATCCGAGCTTCTTCTTCTTCCCTTCTTTTCGCATTTCTGAGCTTCAAACCGAATGGAGGTCTTCAGCAAAGTTGCTCCCCTACATGTTGCGCACGCACTGGAGGATTTCTAGGATTTTTGGTGGCAAGCTTATCGAGGTTTCCATTTTTACGGCGCGGCGCGACGCTCGTCCATTTTGGTTCCTCTTCGTCGCGTTTCGGTGCGCGAGCTCCCCCGGCCTACTCCGACCACCTTTTCAGGCGATTCTTGTGCCATTGGATCGGCGACAGACAGACCTATGATCTTGGTATTTCCTGCTTCCCCTCATTTGGCGCTTTTCGAGGTGTTTTTTCGAGTTTACTGTGACACGGTTTTTGTGGTGGAGTTTTGGACAGCGGTTCGGCCTTTCGGCGTTATCTCCGCAACCGGACATCGGATTGAGACGCTCCTATACACTTTTTGCATCTACGCGTCGCAAGGATTCTCATCATATTTTTTGGGGTTTTTTTCTGAGATTTGCCCGAAGGTATATTCTTCTCCCTTTATCTGTGCATGGAAATACAGATGTGTGGTTGTGTGTTTGTGAGCGCCCTGTATTGTGGAATTTGTAACTCGGCCTACAGGGCTCAGAATTTGACGTGCAGGTACTTGTTTCGAAGGTATCGACGCGAGGAACGCGACAGTAATCTTGTTGGATTATTCAGAATCCGTTCTACTGGTGAAAACTGCACATCTTCTGGGCTATTTTCTAATGTTGTATATACTTGGAATATTTTGGATTAAGTGTAATGTTGGACCTTATTGTTGTACCCAGGGGTGTTTGTAAGTGTTGCTGGACCTGTTGGAACTGGAGAAAATTGGACATAGTGGATTCCGGGTGTTTTCAGTGGTTTAGAGCCAAGGCTTGCGTGACATGTACCGAGGGTGCAATTTTGGCAGATTTTGGACTGTGAGCGTCTACACACTTCACCGACTTCGGCTTTGCCTGCGGAAAGCGCTTCAGGTGGGTGCTTTGTTTCCAGAACCGGTGGACGGTTCTCTAATTCTGTATGTTAGGATGCATGCATGTTTAGGGTACATGGTTTATGTTTGTAAGGTAGGTAAGCTTAATAATGATAATTGTTTAAATAATTGCAAGAATAGTATTTATGATGTATACTGGGGACTTGCTTGATTTGGATGCTTATGTTGGTGAATAGTGTAAGCTTACCTAGGATAATGTTACCCTATGTGATTATGTAACATGCCATGTTAGCACATAGCCTTTTATGTGGTTGGTTTATGCATTGGGGCAGGATTTAGTAGCTAGCTATGTGCGGATTTGTACTCTGAGGAGTTACTATGATCGAGGATTATGGTCAGGAGTAGGCATGTGGATTACTTTGTTGTATCTTTCTTGAGGACAAATGCATGCTTGTATGGGCATATAGTTAGGCCACCCTTTATTGCTACACTACTTATTGCAACTTGACTTAGGAGAAACCATGCTTTTCCTTTCTCCTTCTTTGTTAGTCAGGTGGTCAGTGTTGCTCGGGTTCGAGCAGGGGTCTGGGTAGTGTAGTCGGGACTTCGTGTCTGGGACAGGTTGGATTAGTTGTGGGGCTTTGCGGCAACCGCGCGCGCGGATATTGGGCGGTTGACCGGATGCTTATCTATGCACCAGATTTGGGTATCAGTTTTCTCTAGTGGATGGAGTTTCCCACTTATCGTTTAGTTGCATCCGATTGAGGTCGGGTCTTTCTTTGGTGGTTGAGTTTTCCCACTTTGATCAGAGTTGTGATCGAAGTCCTGCTATGCAGAGATACTTGTTACTGAGATACTTTACTCGTGTGGGTCGCTCCCCTCGAGCGCCACTCCGGAGGTAGGCTTTTCGGACCCAGCCTTGTGTGCCGGTCTGATACTTATTTTGGGATGCGAGCCGTGCGGGCCGGTCCCGCGGTTTCGAGCCATGTGTGCAGATTCCGCAGAGCAGGCAATGCCAGTTTTACTGGTGACACCAGATTGGGTTATTACCGGCAATTACTTTCTTGTTTCACTCGTGTCGGGGGGATCGAGTCGAGTCTAGTAGCTGTGTTTAGACCAGTGCTAGTGTTGTTGGGATCCATTTGGGGACTGTGGTCCCGAGGTCTTTGTGAGTTGTTGACCGTTGTGCGAGAGGCTTGGTGATCTTGAGTTTATCCGTTCTGAGAGAGAGCGTGGATTTTGACTATAGCCTGCATGAGCCACTACTCGGTAGCGAGTTAGTCCGTTTGGACGCCCTACGTAATTCCTGCCCGTCAGCGGGAGGTGGTTGTAGGTGGGGGCAGGTTTGACTGGACCCGTTGTGGCAGTCAGCTCGATTAGGTCGATTGAGCACCTCGTGTGCGAGTGTTGCATATCTTTATGTAATATCTGCGGGTTTCAGGGCACACGGATCTTTTTATTTTAATTTTATTTGCACCGTTCTTCGCTTAAGGGGTTGGGGTGTAACCGTTTTCTTCCCTGGTTGGACAGACCTTCGGGGCTCGCTGGTATTTTTGGGCAATAAAGCTCGCGAAAAGGAGATCGGCGGCGCGATCGGTTTTGGATTCGGACCCCGGAATCTCCCAGAATAAATTCCAGAAGACTGCCGGCAGTTCAGGCGACTAACACGTTTACCGAGGCAAACCGGACCCGGGTTCGCACCCGTTTGGCCTAGCCTTCTGGTTAAGGTTTGGAGTTAATTCCCACTGTTTTCTTTTTGAACTGATCGGTTATCTTATGGTTTGGGGTTAGGGTTCGACTTTTCCCACTTCCCGCACCCTAGGCGTAACATACCCCGAGCGCGGACGAGGAGCAGCCTTCCCCCCAACGCTACCTTCTTCCCATCGATCGGCGTGGAGAACCGAAGCAGCGCGACCGAGGAGAGGAAGGAACGACCGCACACCCTTCGAAACCGGGCACGCAAGAACGGGACGATCCCCCTCGTTCAACCCTAGTCAACGAAACCTAGGTGAGCCATGTTTTCGTTTCCCCTTTTCGTTTCTTGTTTCGAGCAAAGGGGAGGGAGTTCTTGGAGGGTTCGGAGGTGGGGCACCCGATGCCCTAGGAGGCGGGGGAGGGGCGAGCCACCGGCCGGCAGGGCACCCGCGCGGGCTTGATGCCGCGCGGGGCCGCCCGGGCCTGCGGGCAGCTCCCCCCGTGCAGGATGGGCACCGCGCGGGGCAGCCCGCGCATGCGGGCAGTGCACCCGCGCGGGCTGGGCGCCGCGCGGGGCCGCCCGCATGCGGGGGCGCCGCGCGGGGCTGGGCGCCGAGGGAGGCAGCCCGCGCGTGTGGGCAGTGCACCGCGCAGGGCAACCCGCGCATGCGGGCAGCGCACTCGTGCGGGCCGGGCGCCGTGCGGGTCCGATATCGCACGGGCCCATGGGCACGCGCGGACAGCGAGACGCCGCGGGGTCACCTCCGCCACGGTCACCGACGCCGCCGCCGTCGGAACCAAGGACCCCGTTCCGGGACGGGAACCGGACAGTAAGTTGTTTTCCGTTATTTGTGGTGGGGGTGTACTGATTTTCCCTTCCCGAGGTTGTTGTAGTTTCGAGGAGCGAGCGGAGACGCGGAGGAGGCGAGCGTCGATTACCGCACGAGACACGTGGGGTTTTGCTTTGGGTTTTAGCGTCGAGTTTCCGGCAATTGTACCTTGTTTAATAAGTAATAAACTATGCTAACATGGTAGTTATGTGATACTATGATTACTTTGCTCGGTTACGTGGTACTATGGTTACTTTGCTCGAGGCTGCAGCACGCGCAGCCGCGGTTTGGCCACCGCAAAGGGTGCGCTTTTCCGGAAAAGTGGTCCATGACCCGTGTATACCCACGAGGACGGAGTGGGGCCCCTGTAGTTGTGGGGCTTGGACGCACCAAGGTATGAGCGGTGCGACCCGTCGGTTTAGTTGTCCGACGTGGGAGCGGTGCGACCCGTCGGTTTAGATGCTCGACGTGGGAGCGGTGCGATCCGTCGGTTTAGTTGTCCGACGGGGTCAGGTTTTGCAGGTCTACAGGTGTTCGTGTCATCTTTTGCCTCCCGGGAGAGTGGTTGCTTCGGATGGTTACAGTTAGACGTATCACTTTACCCTGCATTATTTTTATTATTATTGTTTAGTCGCTGACTTCCCACCTTGCGACAGGGTCCTACAGGGGGGGAGATAGGCGACGGTGAGGCCACGGCAGGAGTTCCTGGGTCCCTGGAGACCCCGAACAGTACTTTCCATTTCTCTTTAGCTTTTCATTCACGTTGTAGACTGTGGTGTGGTTCACGATACCCTCGTGGGGTCGGTGTGGATGTCGGCATGGTGATTATTGAATTATTTAATTCCTTTTCATCTCTGTTGGCCGCTTTAAGAAAAATAAAAGAGCAAACAAAAGAAAAGATTGCGAAAACTGTTTTCAAAAATATGGGTGTCGTGTGGGCACCGTTTTCAAAACCTTGTGGATTTATGGATTACGAAAATGGATTTCAAAACCTAAGTGTCGTGTGGGCACTGTTTTCCAAAACCTCTGGGTTTATGTTGCTTTCGAAAAGGGTTTTCAAAATATGGGCGACGGGTGGGCGCCGTTTCAACAATTGTGGATTTATCCTTTTAAACTGATCCGCCGTGAGATTTATTCAGCATTTGTGAATGGGTGTATGTCTGAACTGTTGTGATTGAATGAATATCCGTTTTTGGACATTGTATGAGCCGCGACGCCGTGCATATACAGGGGAGACTCTGTCCGTTTGCAGAGTGATCCTGTATATGCGGCGGATCTGGGCACGCGCCGGGGAAGAAGGTTTTTCAAAAAAAATTATACGCGCCAAACACATACCTTTTTGTGAATCGTTTCCGCTAAAATAAACCCCCGGGGCGTGACAGATTAAGATGGTATTAGAGAGAAAAATCCTGCTTTACAATCACGACAGTTTGTGCCGACGTCCACGGGAATACCTCACCGGGCTACAAATGAATGGAATGGATAGGGTATAGGAGAGTAGAACGCGAGTGATCGAGGGGGGGGAAAGAGTCTAGGTCCTTTTCTCTCGATAGGTGGTTCGTTGCTTGTTAGCAGAGTCGAGAGCTGACTTATGTTTTTGTGTACAGACATGGCCCGTACTAGATCATCGGCCGAGGATGCAGGGGCAGATGCGACGACGGCGGCGGCCGCAGAGAACCAGCTCCTGCGACAACAACTGAGGGAGATGGCGGGGCTACTGGCGACTCTCACGGATCACGTGCGTCAGTTGACGCAGCAGCAACCGGCCGCGACGGTGACTGTCGCCATAGCCCCTCCGCAGGGGCCAGGCGCGCCGACGACGGGGGTCAGCGCAGGAGTGGCCCCTACAGCGACTGCAGCAGACGAGGTACCACCACCCCAGACGACGGCACCAGCGGCGGTACCCGCGACAGCAACTGCGGGACCGACACCGGGAACCACCGGCGGGGGTACCTCGGGGGAGACCGTAGTCACCCCTTCCCCTACTGTGGCCGCCGCCGCCACGGGGGAGGGGTCAGTTCCGCTGACTGAGCGGGACCGCGTGCGGGCCAACCTGGCCGACTTTAAGAAATACGACCCGCCCACGTTCGAAGGGGAGACGACTGATCCCTGGGTCGTCGAGAAGTGGGTGGGATCGATGGAAAAGTTATTTGAGGACTTACTCATGGAGGATAGCGAGCGGGTTCCCCTTGCGGTTCACTTCCTAGAGGGGAACGCCCGCTTATGGTGGAAGACGGTACGCCCTGATCCCACTAAGGGCACCGCCGTACTCCCATCGTGGACGGCGTTCAAACAGGAGCTGTTTGGAGCCTTCTTCACAAGCAGCGTTAAAAAGAAGTTGGAAGATGACCTAAACCACATCCAGCAGGGGAGTAAGACAGTGATGGCATATCGGCGCGAATTCGTACGACTGGCCAACTACGTCCCTTTCGTTATAAGGGACGAGTCCCACAAGGCGCAACTTTTCGGGGATGGATTACGGAGTGATATTTTCCAAGTGGTGCAAGCAGCCGATTTGCACACTTTTCAGAAAGTGGTCGACAGGGCCACGGTGGTGGAGCGCGGGTTCGCCGTTACACGCGCCAGGAGGGGGGGCCCAGCACACCATGAAGAAAGGAAGCGACCGCAGCAGTACTCCGGGGGAGGCTCTTCTCGTGGAAGCCGACCCCACAAACGGTGGAGGCCACAGTCGGGATCTCGGAGCGCACCGGCAGGAGGGCCGAGGACGGGAGACAGGCCTTGTGTTATATGTGGGGGAGGGCACCAAGTGGGAGATTGCCCCCAAAGGGGTGACCATTGCTTCCGATGCGGCAAACAGGGGCACTTTCGCCGCAACTGCCCCTTAGCCTGGGGATCTGCGTCCTCTGCAGCTTCTACGCCCTCGCCACAGCTGTCGGGGCGGGGGAAAGCTCCTGTGGGGTCGACTTCTAGACCCCCTGTACCACGGCGAGAGGAGGATAGGCAGCCACAACCTGGCGGGCGAGTTTTCTCGATGACCCGCCAAGAGACGGATCCGTCGGAGGACGCACTTGCAGGTATTACTTCTGTTTCAAATTCCCGCGCTAGAACTCTTTTTGATACCGGAGCAACACACTCTTTCATTTCTCGTGACTTCGTGTTTGTGCATGGTCTTGGGGAGAGGCCCCTCCAAAATCGATTGACGGTCCAAACGGCGGGAGGGGCTTTGGAGGCGGTCAGCTTTGTGGCCGCCTGCCCGATTAAACTAGGGCGACTGGCTTGCCCTGGGGATTTGGCGGTAATTCCCCTGAAGGAGTACGATGTAGTGTTGGGCATGGATTGGCTCTCAAAGTACCAAGTACTCATCGACTGTGAGAAGCGGCTTGTGCAATTACAAGAACCGAGCTTCCCTGAAAACGTGTATCTGGCGTGCAAGAGCATCTCCTTTCCAGCGGTCATCATAGCGGCACGGGCCAGGAGACAAGTAGCGGGTGGGTGTGTGGCCTACTTGGCATCGGTGGATCTAGTTACCCGACCCTCGGCGACACCTGCAGACATCCCAGTGGTGAGGGATTTTCCCGATGTCTTCCCGACGGAACTGCCCGGGTTGCCCCCGGAACGAGAGGTGGTCTTCCCTATCGAACTCCTACCGGGCACACAGCCTATTACAAAGGCGCCTTACCGAACGGCCTTCGCAGAGTTGAAAGAGCTTAAGGCGCAACTTGAAGACCTCCTAGACAAAGGGTTTATCAGACCGAGCATCTCACCTTGGCGCGCACCGGTGCTCTTCGTGCGGAAGAAGGATGGAAGCCTACATCTTTGCATCGACTACAGAGGGATAAATAAGGTTACGGTGAAGAACAAGTACCCCCTGCCCAGAATCGACGACCTCTTCGATCAGTTACGGGGAGCGACGGTTTTTTCAAAGATTGATCTGCAATCGGGCTACCATCTGCTCAAGGTTCGGAACGAGGACATCCCAAGGACGGCCTTCCGGACCCGGTATGGCCACTACGAGTTCACGGTTATGCCGTTCGGACTTACGAACGCTCCCGCCGTCTTCATGGATATGATGAACCGGATCTTCAGACCCTTCTTAGACCAGTTCGTAGTGGTCTTCATCGATGATATCCTGATCTTTTCAACCACCGACGAGGAGCACGAGGACCATTTGCGAACGATTCTCCAAACTCTCAGGGATCAGAAGCTGTTCGCTAAGCTCAAGAAGTGTGAATTCTGGCTACGCGAGGTGGGATTTCTAGGGCACGTGATCTCGGCGAAGGGAATTGCCGTGGATCCCAAGAAGGTGGAATCAGTGATCGACTGGCAGCCGCCGACGACAGTGACGGAGATCCGCAGTTTCTTGGGCCTGGCGGGATATTACAGACGCTTCGTCGAGGGTTTCTCGAAAATTGCGGCCCCTTTAAACCAGTTCACCAGGAAAGGGGAGAAGTTTCTATGGACGGCTAAATGCCAGCAGAGCTTCGAAGAACTCAAAAGAAGGCTAACCAGGGCACCAATACTTGTACTACCAACACCCGGAGAGGACTATGAAGTGTACTGCGACGCATCAAGGATCGGCCTTGGGGGTGTATTGATGCAACGAGGGAAAGTAATAGCCTATGCTTCCAGGCAACTGAAGGATTACGAAAAGAATTACCCGATACATGATTTGGAACTGGCTGCAGTGGTCTTTGTTCTAAAGTTATGGAGACACTACCTCTTTGGTGTCCACTGTAACGTCTTTTCTGACCACCAAAGTCTTAAGTACCTGTTCACCCAAAAGGAGCTAAATTTGCGGCAGAGGCGGTGGCTTGAATTATTGAAGGATTACGATCTAACAATTCAATACCACTCCGGGAAGGCAAACGTGGTGGCGGACGCTTTGAGCAGGAAGGGGCAACCGGAGGAGGCGTCGGCACGCGCGATAACTGAGCAGAGCACCTTGATCGCGAAATTCTCACGACTGAAGTTGGAGGTGGTACCAGCGGGCACAGTTGCACAACTGATAGCTTTGGTGGTCAAGCCGACGCTATTCGAGAAAATCCGAGAAGGACAACAGATGGACTCGCACTTACAGCTCGTGCGAGACAGGATCTCCCCGAACCAGGAGAACGACTTTGTAGTGGGAGGCGACGGCATCATGCGGTTCCGCGGGCGGTTTTGCGTGCCGGATTCGTAGGAACTGAAGGAGCAAATTCTGGCAGAGGCACACCGTGCTCCTTATCCGGCGCATCCAGGGGGCACGAAGATGTACAGGGACCTCAAGCAGACCTTCTGGTGACCCAAGTTGAAGGGGGATGTGACACGACATGTAGCTCATTGCCTGGTATGTCAGCAGATAAAGGCAGAGCATCAGCGGCCGGCGAGAAAGTTACAGCCCTTACCGGTGCCAGAGTGGAAGTGGGATCAGATCACCATGGACTTCGTCACGGGGTTTCCACACTCACAATAGGGGCACGATGCGATTTGGGTCATAGTAGACCGGTTAACCAAGTCAGCACACTTCCTGCCTATTCATACAACCTGGACCCGAGAGCGGTTAGCTCAGGTTTACATCGGCGAGATCGTGAGACTGCATGGAGTGCCGGCATCGATCACCTCGGATAGAGACACGCGCTTTGTCTCGAAGTTTTGGCAGAGTCTACAGCAGGCCCTGGGGACCAAACTACATTTCAGCACAGCCTTCCACCCCCAGACGGACGGACAGTCGGAGCGAGCGATACAGACCCTGGAGGACCTGCTCCGCGCCTGCGTACTTGACTGGGGGGTCGGTTGGTCACGCTACCTACCCCTCGTAGAATTCGCCTACAACAACAGCTACCAGGCCAGCATCCAGATGTCGCCCTACGAAGCCTTATATGGGAGACGCTGCCGATCCCCGATCTGTTGGGACGACTTGGGTGAACGGAAATTCTTGGGACCCGACCTAGTGGAAGAGACTGAAGAGAAGGTATGTGTGAGGACCTGGATCCCCACGATGTGATTACTGGTTGACCAGCAGCTTCTGGAGGCCTATATGGCGCGTCGGTGGTGTTTGTGCACCAATTGGACACTAGAGATGGACTCAGAGTGTTGAATGGATCATGAGAATAGTCAGATGACCCCGTCGAGTGCTTTGAATTGGTTTTGCGCGCAATGGATATCAAATTTAGACTCAGCGTGAAAATTCGGATTAAGAACGCCTTTCCGTGAGCCTTCGGCAATTTTTAGGATTGGAATTTGGCAAAATGGACGTCGGATTTGGACTCAGCGCGCGAAAACGGTCAAAATGGGCTATTTACATGTTTTTTTCGGAGTTGGCTATAGTAAACTTACTGTTCACTGCCGGAACAGTAACTCCGGCACGGCGGGCAGCTACGGCGACGACGGAGGGCGGCGGCACGACGGCGGGCATGCACGGGAGCGACGGCGAGCAGGCGCGGGCAGCGCACAGCGCGCGGGCAGGCGCGCGGGCAGGCGCGCGGTCCACCGCGCCGTCGTGCACCGGAGGCGGGCCACGTGGCATGGCAGGATTGGTTGGCTCTGCAGGCTTGGTCCACGGAATAGACCGCGGGTGTATGGTGGACCGTGGGTGACACGTGGCGGAGTGTCATTGGCGCGGTGTTGTGCGCCGGGTCCACAGAGCGGGCGCAGGCCGGCTCGGGGCGCGTGCAAGCAGAGGGGCAGGCGGCGGCAGAGGCGCGCACATGGCCGCTGTCGGCCTTTCCCACGCTCGGGCGCGCCACGTGTCGGCACCACGGCGGGCCACGTGGCGCGATGTCGGTGGATGGTTTTGGTGTGTTGTGTTCGGCGGGCCACGTGGCGGAAATCCAGTGGGGCTGCTTCTGTGTGCGGTGTGCGGCGGGCTACGTGGAGGCCCGACGGGAATTCGGGCCCGCACAGTGTTGGGCCGGGCCCAACACTGTAGCGGCCCGAAAGAATCGAGCGCCCGGAATTTAGGACATGGCCGTCATTTTTGGATTTGTTTCTAGAGCTTATAAATAGCGATCCGAGCCTTCTTCATTGCCCTTTTTCCGCCATTTCCGTGCTGCAAAACGACTTGAGGCCTTCAGCAAAGTTGATCCCCACGCAGTGCTGCATCCATCTGCAGAGTTTGGGGATTTTTGGTGGCACGCTTATCGAGGTTTCCATTTTTAAGGCGTGGCGCGACGCTCGTCCATTTGTGTTCCCCTTCATCGCATTTCGGTGCGAGAGCTCCCCCGGCCTGCTCCGACCATATTTTCGAGCTATTTCTTCGCTGTTGGATCCGCGACAGGTAAGGCTACGATTTTGGTTTGTTTAGCGTTTTCTTGTTTCGCGCTTTTCGAGGAGTTTTTCCATGCTTACTGGGACCCCTTTTTCTGATGGAATTTCTGGACAGCGACACCTTGCTGGATTTTTTTCTCCGCAACCGGGCATCGGTTGGAGACGTGCCTGTACACTTTTTTCATCTACTCGACGCGGGGATTATCACCGTATTTTTATTGGATTTTTCTGAGGCTTGCCCGGAGGTAGATTTTTCTTCCTTTATCTGTGCATGGAAATACAGATGTATGGTTGTGTGTTTGTGAGCGCCCTGTGTTGTGGAATTTGTAACTCGGCCTACGGGGCTCGGAATTTTTGTTGGATTTTTCTGGGTTCTTTCCCCAGGTGGAAAATCCGCATCTTTGGGACTATTCCAACAGAACTGTACGTACTTAGATATTTTGGAATAAAATGTAATCTTGAACCTTATTGTTGTACCCAGGAAGGTTCGCGACTGATTCTGAACCTGTTGGAACTGGGGAAAATTGGAGATAGTGAATTCTGGGTGTTTTCAACTGTTTGGAGCCGAGGCTCGCACAACTTATACCGAGGGAGCAGTTTTAGCAGATTTTGGACTGAGAGCGTCTACACTCTTCGCCGACCCCCAGGTTTGCCTTGGATTGAGCACTTCAGGTGGGTAAGCTTAATTTGGTAACTGTATGAGGTTCTTATATCATGGTGAATGCAAGTGCACATGTGGGGATATCACCCCTCTATTGTTGGGTTATATGTAATGTAGATCTAAATAGGGGAAGAAACACCTAGAGGGGGGTGAATAGGTGTAAACGTATAAACACTCAAAAATCGTTGCGATAAAAACCCAATGCGGAAATAAAAATAACACGCAAGATTTTTACATGGAAAACTCCATCACCGGAGTAAAAAACGACGGGACCGATAACACGGCAGAAATCCACTAGAATTAAAACACGTACAAGGTGATTTACCGTACACACTTACGACTCAACCTTTTCCATACGCTCCTAGAGGATCTTCTCCGCTCGCTCCGCGACGCTTCTCGAATCCACGATCTGTGCCCAACGCCGAATCCACGGCGTCCAATGTCGAATACACGACGTCCGACCGAATCCACGGTCTGCACCCAATAGCACCCTTCGAATCCACGAACGTGCCTCGCTCCGAATCCACGAGAGCGGTTGAACCTTGAATCCACAAGGACACGCGAATCCACGCGCCGATTTTGGGGAAATCGTTGTTTTTTGGGTGGTGATGATCCGCCGAATACTTAGATCATAGATAGATCGGAAATACCATCTAAGTATTCATTAGTTTGATTCAACTCAAGATGTGAGTATGAAAACCTAGAATCAAACTAATCAATATAGATGAAGAAACATAGAGTATTCTCTAATGATTTCCTTTCTTCTCTATATGTGGATCTTAGGCCGTATGAAAATGATATATGAAAATGACGGCTATCTGGATTAACCCTAGAAAAAGAGTCATAGGGTCTATTTATAGGTTAGAAACATTTGGAAGGAGATAAGAATCAAAAACCTAACATTTCTGGAATTTTGACGGACGGCGATCCGGATCGGATTTGGGCGATCCGGATTGCAGTAGCAATAAAGACGGTTTCCAGAAAACAAACGTTCGGGATCCGGATCGGAATGCCTGATCCGGATCGTTCATACATTTCAGAAAACTCAACGTTCGGGATCCGGATCGTGAGATGCTGCGATCCGGATTGAAGTGATGTATGAAACAACAACCTCCGGGATCCGGATCGCTGGCTCTGATCCGGATCCTGAACATGTCCGAACACCCGTTTTTGATTTTTATGCAGTTAAAAACTCTTCCAGGTGTTTCTACACTACAAGAAGTATTCAGATCACCAATAATCTTTAGTTAAACATACCTGATCCCTTTGAATTCTTCTTTCTTGAGATTGAGTTAAATGATCCAACTTTCTTCACCTTCAATCTTCAAGACTTGAACCTTTCACGAAACTACGCCAACTCAAATTCCGTAACAATCTCCCCCTTTGGCGGTTTCGTGACAAAACACAGATCCACTAAAAAAAATTTAAAAAGATATTTTTGTTGCTATCACCATACAACAAAAATTTACAATGGAGATCCGAAAATTTAAAAACATGAGATAAACTCCTAAAACAGACTCTAGACTTAGACATCTGTACTCTCTGCACAAAGAAATCATTCTTGACAAAAAGAGATCGTTAGATACCTCAAGAATATTTAGCATTCAAAACCTAACAGAGATAGAGTTTATGCTCACCATGACATTGAGTAATTCAGATATGTAATAAGATCACAATCAAACATTGACATATCTTCTAAGCAATAAAATTCCAAATGTCATGACTTTGCTTTGTTAGTAATCAAACAACTTGTTAGTAATAATACATGTCCAAATAGTTAGTCGAATAGTTAGTAGGAACATGCAACAAATCACAAGATAAAAACCAAAGTTGTGATACTTACCTTTCACCAAAGTCAAAGTTGAAATACATGCAACAAATCACAAGATAAAAACCAAAGTTGTGATACTTACCTTTCACCAAAGTCAAAGTTGAAATGATACTTACCTTGATGTTCACACATTTACATCAATCATTGTTCAGTCATTGTTCAAGTTCTCTCTAAACTCTCTCCCCCTTTTTGTCACAAACAAAGCCAAAATTACCAAATACAAGGAGAGTTAAAAAGTTCACAATCAAGAAAATCCTGAGAACTGAAAACTAAAACCTAAAAGTTAAAAACCTGCACAAAAGAAAGATTAAACATATGCATAAACAGAAATTGGAAGGATATGGATCATTCAGATTCATCTGAACTGATACAGCCGAGAATTTGGAAGATTTTCTTTAATCGCTTGTTCATTGATGATTGATTCTTATTTACCTTCTCTATTTCTTCCTTTACCTCAATTAGTTCATTTGATATACGTTCTTGCTCGTTGGAGAGCCTTTGCTGTTCTTTATAGATTGAGGTAACAGATGCATCATCATCAGAAGTTGATTGAGGTGCTTGTTGTGCTGGATGTGCTGGTTGGACTGGAGGAGTTGCTGCCGGTGCAGAGGTTGTCGCTTGTTGTTGTTGTTGTGCTCGTTGTCGGTGAGGAGGTATTATGGGTTCATCTGGCTTCGTCGAGAGAGACTTTACAATTGTTGTTTCATTGATCGTTCCTAGACTGTGCATATAGGAACTTGCATTTGTGTCAGCTTTAAATTTGCGAAGAATGCGCATGATGATCATTGGATAAGGTAGTCTCTCTGAAGGATGAGCATGCTCCACATATCGCGCCATCTTTGTCCAGATGACGTAAGGAATGTTTAAGTTAGCTCCCATTGCTGCTGTGGGGTTTCCAAGTAGATACAGGAATATCATTCTCTCCCACCGAAGAACCTTTGTGTTCATGTTTGGAATGACATTATAACAAACAATTAAGTTTAAAAAGCGGTACTCTGGTCGTAGTTCTTTCGAGAAAATGGAGTTTCCAGTCGACCGAGTATTTGGAAGGCAGATTCCATCAACTACCACTCTCCAGGAGTAGGTGTTGAAGACTTGATTCTTCAGGTAATGAGTGCCATCGGCTCGGGCGTCCATCCCTAATACCTCTCCAATCAGTTGGGGCGTCACTTTGATCTTAACATTCTTGACCAATGTTTGAAAGTCTCGGCGTCCGCTCTCCTGATCAACTAGATAGCAAGCATTCTGATAAAACATTCTCACTGAGTGAAGACAATACCCAGTGGTCTCCGGGAAGTCGCAAATGGGAGCATGACCTATCTGGTCAAACAAAGTCCCAAATGGCCGAGAACGCTCCTTTAAGGCTTTTACATCAACATGCCTTTCTCCAATGCATTCCCTGTTTTCAAATTCTTTTATTCTAGCCGAGCTGACAAAGTCTTGTGGAGGTGCTTGGCTATCAACTGGTTGCTCAATGGAGATTCCTCGAGCACTTCCTCTTTTGCGAGCAACACTTTTCCTTCTTGTCTTCCCAGAAGTTTCCTCCATTGGTGCTTTGCCTTTCTCTGCAGCAGTAGGCGGAGCCTTTTCCTTTGATGTCTCTGCACGGGCTTTTCCTTTCGAAGCAGTAGGCTTTGAAGCTTCAGCAGTTGCTTTCCCTTTAGAGACAATGGAGGCAGCTTGCTCGATTTCGACGTTATCCCAGTCGATCGACTCCGTCTCTGATTCAGTGTCGGAATCATCCTTGGTCTTCTTCGCTTTCTTAGCCTTCTTAGGCTTGACAGTATCCTTGGTATGAACCATGGCAGCAAGTAGGAAAATAATCCAAGTGATCACCATTTTGATTGGTAGTGAAAAATGTATCCTGTGAAGACCAACTCAAGAACACATGAAAAATTGTTAATTTTCAAAAATTTGAAAAATTGTACCCAAACAATCATAATCATGTAGAGAGACTAGGAATCAAATTAGTTTTGCAAAAGGACTTTTAAAAATAGATCAATTGCATGATTTTCGAAAATCCTTATTATATGCCCTAAAACCAAAATTTTAGAAATCGAAGCCTAAAAATCCGTTTAACTTGGGAATACCTAGCATATAATCAAAACTAATCTACCCAGAGTTCTAATTTCAAAAGAAATTTGATCAAAAACCATCCACAAACGAAATCGATCCAAGAAATTCATCACGTTTGAGGAGGAAAAAGAGAAACGGTGAAAAATCGAGATTTTGATCAATAAAACTTACTTGGAGTTGAAGAACTTGAGTTTGAAAGCTTCCAAGATGGGTGAAATCTAGAGAGAGAAGCTCTGGAAACTTTGGAACAAAAGATTGGAGTAAAAGAAATCAAAACCCTTTTGTTTTTTATAAAACCCTAGCCGCGATCCGGATCAGTTCATGATTGTGATCCGGATCGGCTACCCGCAGTGAAAGACTGCGTTCGGGATCCGGATCGGCAGGTCCAATCCGGATCGGCTCCAACTTTTTCATTAGAAAATTTCAGAGAAATTCAAGAAAAACCAGAAAAAGTATGTAAGCATAATTTTGTATCAACTTTAAACAAAAATCATCGTTTCATACAACAAGAATTAGATTATGCCAAATCTATCAATAATATCCAAAAATGAAACGAGAATTTACAAAAATTAAATCCCTTAAAGTTGAACACCTTCAATTACATCTAACTTGATCTTATGAGTAATGCCTTTATCAAATCATCAATTCAGTAAAGAAAATGAAATACAAAGATCAATAGATGTTTGAAATCCCAAATATAGTAGATAATGTATCTAGACAATCTGTTGAAGAGAGTGGCTCTTTGAGCATCTTTCTTTAAAAACCCACCTTATACCAACCTTGAAATTTGACGGAGTCAAGTATTTCAACATGCATTTTACTTAATCAAAAATTGAACAACCATGCTTGGTATACATGTGGTAGCTGCACACAATACTCGGACGACCGAGGTGGTAGCTCTTTCCTCCATGTGGTGGTAGTTTTCACACTCCTCATTGGGATGTAACTCTTTCCACATCTTTTGAGCATTTTCCATTTCTTTGACTCCCCCTCAATTGGCTATCAATTATTTAAGATATAAAGTATTCAACCAAAAATTGATCTCGATTTCATACTCGACTAAGCAGTCAAATAAGATAATGACTATACCAAGAGATCATTGAGAGAGAAATTGACTTTGATCACTCATAAGATGATTTAATTAACATAAATGATCATTGCAACAGTGAAATATTATGATGGCAAAAGCATAATAAATTTCTAAATGTGCGAAAAGATGCAATTAAAGTCAATTATGATCTATGCTCAATTAATGTCCTATGTACAAACATAGATAATGAACAAAACAAAAACAAACAAAACCTATCCTAAGCAAAGGTTTCAAAAAGAAGTTTATTTCAAGGAAAGCATTCCAATTGCTTTTCGCAAATGAATAAAACGTTTTTGATCCAAAGATTTTGTTAGAATGTCAGCTAATTGATCCTCAGTTGAAATATATGAAAGTTGAAGAGTATTTGATTCAACTAGCTCTCTAAGAAAATGATATCTAAGTTCAATATGTTTTGTTCTAGAGTGCAACATAGGGTTTTTGGAAATGTTAATTGCACTTGTGTTGTCACAAAGAATTGTTACCGAAGATGCTGAAATCCGGAAGTCGCTCAATACGCTTTTCATCCAAATGAGTTGAGTTGAACAACTTCCAGCTGAAATGTATTCCGCTTCGGCAGTCGAGAGTGCTAAGCAATTCTGCTTTTTACTGTGCCATGCAACAAGGCAATGGCCAAGATAGAAGCATGCACCACTCGTGCTTTTCCGATCATCCACTGATCCTGCCCAATCGGCATCTGAGTATCCAACAATATCCAAACTTGTTCCCATAGGATACCAAATTCCGAAATTAATTGATCCTTTGACGTACCGGATGATCCTTTTCACCGCTTTCAGGTGAACCTCCTTTGGTGCTGATTGATATCTCGCGCAAATCCCAACACTAAAGGATATAACCGGGCGACTAGCCGTGAGGTAAAGTAGACTTCCAATCATACTTCGATACAGTTTCTCGTCTACATTCCCACTTTGTGATTCACTTCCAAGTCCCTTGTGGCTAGTTCCCATTGGAGTCGGAAAATCCTTCGAATTTTCAAGATCAAACTTTTTAACCAACTCCATTGCATACTTGGATTGACTCAAGTGAATACCTTCATCATTTTGTTTAATTTGCAATCCAAGGAAATAAGTCAATTCGCCCATCATGGACATCTCAAATTCGCTTTCCATGGTCTCCGCGAATTTAGAAGCATCATTATCTCTTGTTGCACCAAATACAATGTCATCGACATAGATTTGTGCTACAATGAAATTGCTTTGATAATGCTTCACAAAGAGAGTCCTGTCAGCTCCCCCTCGAGTATAGCCCTTCTCCAAAAGGTGCTTTGTCAGCCTTTCGTACCATGCTCGCGGTGCTTGTTTCAGACCGTAAAGAGCCTTTTTCAAACGAAAAACATGGTTAGGTTGTTTATGGTCTACAAAACCTTTCGGTTGAGCCACATAAACTTCCTCATTTAAAAACCCATTTAGAAACGCGCTCTTAACGTCCATTTGAAATAATTTGATTTTAAAATGACAAGCAATAGCAAATAGTATACGAATGGACTCGAGTCTAGCTACAGGGGCGAAAGTTTCATCAAAGTCTATACCTTCTACTTGAGAGTAGCCTTAAGCAACTAATCGTGCCTTGTTCCTGATGATGGTACCATCCTCATTTTTCTTGTTCTTGAAAATCCATTTGGTACCTATCACATTATGTTGCTTTGGAGGCTTCGTTAATTCCCAGACTTTATTTCGCTCAAATTGATGGAGCTCTTCCTGCATTGCTTTAATCCAGTAGTCATCCTGAAGAGCTTCATCTATGTTCTTTGGTTCGATTAAAGATACGTAGCAAGTGAATCCACAAACCAACTGCCTCCGAGTTCTAACTCCTTCTTGTGGATCTCCAATGATGTTTGATTCAGGATGATCCTTGGAGATTCGTAGCGTTTGTTGAAACGGAGTACTCGGAGGTATATGAGATGATTCCTGCACATCAGATAAACTTGAAGAGCCATTAGATGCATCATTAATATTGGAAGTATTATCATGAGAAGATGTACTTATAGGAGTATCATCATCTAGAGAGATATCGAGGGTAGATTTTTCAGATGCAAAGTGAAAAGCTTCATCTACTTTAACATTTATAGATTCTACAATCGTTTTAGATTCGATGTTAAATACTCGATATGCTCTGCTATTTGTAGAATAACCCAAAAAGATCCCTTCGTCACTTCGAGAGTCAAACTTTCCAAGATTTTCACGGTCACGTAAAATGTAACATCTACTCCCGAAGATACGAAAGTATTTGATATCCGGTTTTCTACTAAACCACAGCTCATATGGTGTATTTAAAGTTCCTGGGCGCAAATACACTCGATTAATGACATAGACACCGGTGTTCACAGCTTCAGCCCAAAAATGTAGCGGTAAACTCCGGCTATGAAGCATCACACACGCCATCTCTTGAACAACCCTGTTTTTGCGCTCAACAACACCATTCTGCTGAGGTGTATAGGGTGCTGAGAATTCATGTTTTATGCCGTTGGAAGTGCAAAAATCAATGAATTTGGAATTTATGAATTCTCCACCTCTATCACTCCTAACACGAATGATCTTTTCATTCTTTTCAATCATAATACGATGGCAAATCTCATGAAAAGAATCAAACGTATCAGCTTTCTCTTTTAAAAATGCTACCCAAGAAAACCTAGAGAAATCATCAACCAATAAGAAAATATACCATTTACCTCCCAAAGATGGTTTACGGGTCGGCCCCATTAAATCCATGTGCAAAAGTTCCAAAGGCCGTTTTGTACCTACGTGGTTCAAGTTCTTGTGTGCAGTCCTAGACTGTTTTCCCTTTTGGCAACCACCACACACAATGTTTTGTTTAAGCAAAAGTTTTGGAACCCCCTTGACCACGTCCTTGTTTGAAATTCTAGCAAGTTCCTTAAAATTTAAGTGACCTAGCCTTTCATGCCAAAGTGTTTCATTATCCAAAGAAACTAGGTTACATTTTTCAGAAAACTTATTAGGAACAACATAACAATTGTTTTCAGATCTAACCCCTTTTAAAAAGAATACATGGTCCTTATCAGTTACAACACATTCAACAGATGAAAAGTTAACTGAAAAACAATTGTCGCAAAGTTGACTTATGCTGATGAGGTTAGTCTTAAGGCCATCAACAAATAACACATTATTTAGAACCGGGCCATCTGGAATAGCTACTGTTCCTTTTCCAACAATTTTGGAAGATCGACCGTCTCCGAAAACAACGAGTCCTCCGGAGATTTTCTCAAGATTTTGAAAACTATTTATGTCACCGGTCATGTGACGGGAACACCCGCTATCCAGATACCAAGACGAACTATCATATGCATGCAAGGAAACATTGGTAACAAGACAAGGAAAGATTTCACCTTTGCGCACCCAAACCTTTTTGGAGTGCGTCGGTAATGGTCGTGAAGTTATATGCCTAGGTGAAAGCGTCTTGTTAAAACTATTGCTGCTCCTTGATGAAGTCGTCTTGCGCGGTAAACTACCAAGGTTCTTTTCCTTCAATTGAATTGCAATCGATTACCGAGGAATCACCTTTGTGGTAGTCATTGCAAGAGGTGTTTGAGGTGCGCGTTTGACTCCCGTCTTGCAATATCTTCTTATGTGCCCTGAAACACCACAACGAAAACATACCTTAGATCTTGACGATCCCAAAGAGGATGAAGTAGGTTTGTTGTCGTTGTTTGTCTTGAATTCCGGTGTCGGAGGAGGAGATACCGACTGAAGCACAAAAACTGTCCCACTCGAACTTGGACTGTTTCCAGTTTGAGTGTACCCGAGGCCGAACCGATTTGTTTGACCAAGACCAAGAAGCCTATCCAACTTACTCCTTCCTGAAGAGAATCGCTTCAAGTCATCCTTGAGTTGGAAAATGGTCTTCGTCATTTCCAGGTTATCCTGTCGAGCCTCGTTGTAGAGCTTTGAGAAGTGATCCGCTTTATCCACCAGTTTTGTATGTTCCTTCTCAAAAAGCTCATTGGACTCTTGAAGGGAAACATTTACTTTTATCAGATTTTCCCTTTCCACTTCAAGAGCGTTTGAGAGAGAAGTTGCTCTTTTTGCTTCTTCTTCGAGATCATGCACTCTCCCTCTCAAACTCTTGTTTTGCTTAGCCACTTTCTTTGAATCCCTCAAAAGCCTGTGGTAGGCTAAAGCAAAATCTTCACCTTCCGAATCATCCGATTCGTTGTCCGTTGCAATCTTTTCAACAGTGGAGTTAGACAACGACTCGGATGTACTTGCCATAAAGCACATGAAGGGTGAAGATATGGACGCGTGGAATGCCGTGGAGCTCTTTTCTTCATCACTTGAAGACGACTCATTTGACGTTGAGTTGTCATCCCAAGTGACGACTTGCATCGCCTTCTTCTTTGCCGGATACTTGTTGGGACACTCCGTTGCAATGTGGCTGTAGCCTCGACATTTGAAGCATTGTAGTTGTCCCTCTGAACTTTTCTTATCCTTTGAGAAGTTCTCTTGCTTTCTTGACTTGTAACTTGAAGTACCCTTGCCTTTGTTCGACTTTCCGAAGGATGGAGATTTACTTGAATTACCCCTTAGAAAGTTCCGGTGAAACTTTCTTGTCAAGAGAGCGAGCTGCTTCTCAAAATCCTCCATAGAAAGGTTCTCGTCATCGTCTGAGGAGGATGTATCCGCGTCTTCTTCCTTAGTTGTTTTCTACGCATAACCTGAAGACTTAGAAGAGGATGCTTTTCCAGAAGAATTGTTAGTAGTAAACGTCATTTCATAAGTTTGTAATGAACCAACTAATTCTTCTACACGTATTTCGTCCGGGTGTTTAATAGTTTCAATGGCTGTAACCTTTGGGCGAAATCGTTCAGGAAGAGTTCTTAAGATCTTTCTTACAATCTTAAATTCTGGAATCTTCTCTCCCAGGTTAGCACATGAGTTTACGATGTCTTGCAATCGTGTATAGTAGTCCGTGAAAGATTCATTTTCTGCCATCAAGATAGAGTCAAACTTGCTCGTAAGCATTTGCAGTTTCTGAATCTTCACGAGGTTAGTTCCCTCATGTGTAACCTGAAGAACATCCCAGATTTCTTTCGCAGTCTCACATGCCGAGACGCGAGAGAATTCAGTTTGAGATAAGGCATTAAAAATAGCATTAATTCCCTTGCCATTGTAAGAAGATGAATCTAACTCTTCCTTGGTCCATTTCGACCTAGGTTTTAAGGTGCGAACATCAGAGATAGTTTCAGTTGGATTAGACCATCCTAATTCAATTGATTGCCACACCCTTTCGTCGATAGAAATTAAAAAGGCTTTCATTCGTACTTTCCAGTACGCATAATTTGTTCCATCAAAGAAAGGGGGTCGATTGATGTTTCCACCTTCAACCATTGTTTACAACCCTATTCCCGCTCTGATACCACTTGTTGAGTTATATGTAATGTAGATCTAAATAGGGGAAGAAACACCTAGAGGGGGGTGAATAGGTGTAAACGTATAAACACTCAAAAAACATTGCGATAAAAACCCAATGCAGAAATAAAAATAACACGCAAGATTTTTACGTGGAAAACTCCATCACCGGAGTAAAAAACCACGGGACCGATAACACGGCAGAAATCCACTAGAATTAAAACACGTACAAGGTGATTTACCGTACACACTTACGACTCAACCTTTTCCATACGCTCCTAGAGGATCTTCTCCGCTCGCTCCGCGACGCTTCTCGAATCCACGATCTGCGCCCAACGCCGAATCCACGGCGTCCAACGTCGAATCCACGACGTCCGACCGAATCCACGGTCTGCACCCAATAGCACCCTTCGAATCCACGAACGTGCCTCGCTCCGAATCCACGAGAGCGGTTGAACCTTGAATCCACAAGGACACGCGAATCCACGCGCCGATTTTGGGGAAATCGTTGTTTTTTGGGTGGTGATGATCCGCCAAATACTTAGATCAAAGATAGATCGGAAATACCATCTAAGTATTCATTAGTTTGATTCAACTCAAGATGTGAGTATGAAAACCTAGAATCAAACTAATCAATATAGATGAAGAAACATAGAGTATTCTCTAATGATTTCCTTTCTTCTCTATATGTGGATCTTAGGCCGTATGAAAATGATATATGAAAATGATGGCTATCTGGATTAACCCTAGAAAAAGAGTCATAGGGTCTATTTATAGGTTAGAAACATTTGGAAGGAGATAAGAATCAGAAACCTAACATTTCTGGAATTTTGACGGACGGCGATCCGGATCGGATTTGGGCGATCCGGATTGCAGTAGCAATAAAGACGGTTTCAAGAAAACAAACGTTCGGGATCCGGATCGGAATGCCTGATCCGGATCGTTCATACATTTCAGAAAACTCAACGTTCGGGATCCGGATCGTGAGATGCTGCGATCCGGATTGAAGTGATGTATGAAACAACAACCTTCGGGATCCGGATCGCTGGCTCTGATCCGGATCCGGAACATGTCCGAACACCAGTTTTTGATTTTTATGCAGTTAAAAACTCTTCCAGGTGTTTCTACACTACAAGAAGTATTCGGATCACCAATAATCTTTAGTTAAACATACCTGATCCTTTTGAATTCTTCTTTCTTGAGATTGAGTTAAACGATCCAACTTTCTTCACCTTCAATCTTCAAGAATTGAACCTTTCACGAAACTACGCCAACTCAAATTCCGTAACATCTATGATTGATAACAGGCATATTGTTGTACAACCGATATGAGCGAGAGGTAAGCAAGGAATGACCTACTTGGGGGAGATTGGTATACCATAGTAGGAATATTTCAGCATGCTTTACTAATATATGTTTCACCCACTTTTATTATTTATGAGGACAAAGCATGCTTGCATGGACATGTAGTTAGGCCATCTTTTACTGCTACACTACTTTTGGAACTTGACTTAGGAGAAACCATGTATTCCTTTTCTCTTTCTTTGTAAGTCAGGTGGTCTGTGTTGCTCAGGTTCGAGCAGGGGTTCTGGGTAGTGTAGTCGGGACTTGGTGTCTGGGACAGGTTGGATTAGTTGTGGGGCTTTGCGGCAACCGCGGATATTGGGCGGTTGACCGGACATTTATTTATGCACTAGATTGGGTATCTGATTTCTCTAGTGGACAGAGTTTTCCACTATTTGAGTATTTTTGCATCTGATTGAGGACCGAGGCTTTCTTTAGTGGTTGGGCTTTCCCACTTTGATCAGAGTCATGATCCAGTCCTGCTGATTTACGGTACTTGTTACTGAGGCACTTTACTCGTGTGGGTCGCTCCCCTCGAGTGCCACTCCGGAGTGTGCGATTTTCAGACTTCGAGTCCTTGAGACTCCCATCCCCTATCGGTGTTATGCGTAGGCTGGCATACCCGATTTGGCAGGCACAGCAGGCAGTACCAGTTCTACTGGTGGCATTAGGTTGGGTTTATTACAGACACTTGCTTTATAGTTGCACTCGTGTCAGGGGGACCGAGTGGAGTCTAGTAGCTGTGTTTAGACCAGTGCTAGTGTTGTTGGGAACCGTGTGGGGATACGGTGGTCCCAGAGTCATTGTGAGTTGTTGACCGTTGTATAGCAAGCATAGGCAGGCAGGGCAGACATGGCAGGCATGGCAGGCATAGCAGGCATAGGCAGGCAGGGCAGGCATAGCAGGCATAGGCAGGCATGGCAGGCTGTCACGCCCCGGGGCTCGAATCGCGCGGAAGAGGAGCCACCGATGCTCCTAATTCAGCCATATTTTTTTTTTTGTAAACCAACTCTCCCCGGTGCGTGTCCAGACCCGCCGCATACACAAATTCACTCTGCAAACGGGCAGAGTCTCCTTTGTATATGCACGGCGTCTCACATACAAAATGTCTCACAAGGCGTAGCACATACAATCTCTAACCACATCAGTTGGGGTCTCGTGCACATACAACCAAACGACTCACATGATATTCTAATATTCACTTAGAACATAGAGGCCGATGTTTTGAAAGGATAAATAATCACAGGGTTTTGAAAACGGCATCCACACGATGCCGATCTTTGTGAAAACATTTCGCAAACACATAAATCCCACAAGGTTTGTAAAATTCGGTGCCCACACGACACCCACGTTTTAAAAGTAGTTTTCGCAACCGGTTTTCTTTGCTTTTCATTGTTTAAAACGGCCAAGTATGAAAGAATGCAATAATCATTCGTTTATTCAAAAAGGGAAAAGGCAACATCCACTTCGACCCCACGGGGGTGTCGCAATCCACAACTAGCTAGCATGAGTAATAAAAGAAAAGGAAAGGAAAGTCACTGTATCTAAAGTCACTAAAAGCCAGAACAGCACTCTCGCGGCCTCACCGGTGCCCTGGCACTCGCCCCTGGACGGACCTGTCACGGAGTGGGAAGTCAGTGACTAGAATAAACATAATGAGCAAGAAAGCTATAATAAAGCAAACCACTGTAACCAGAGCAACCGTCACCCCTAATACACCGTCAACAACGAGCATGACCTGCACCAAACATAAACCGGGCACCCTCCCCGGACACCGCACTGGGCCCCTACCCCGGTGCCCCCCTCTCTGCCGAGCACCTGCCTCGCACCAACCTCGGCGTCACCGCTCGCACCCTCCACCCGTGAGGGCCCCCATTCCTAACGCCACCGTCGCGTGGGGTACACGGGTCAACGTACCACTTTTCCGGAAAAGCACACCCTTGCGGTGGCCAAACCGCTGGTGTGCGTGTAGCAAAACTTGAGCCTCAGATGATAAATCGAATGAAGTAAAAATTGGGGTCAGCATTGCTCATAAGGATAACTAGAAGGGAAAACACCTTTGCTCACGGAGAATAACTTAAAGAGAAAAACACCTTTGCTCATGAGAATTAACTTACGAGAAAAAACCTTTGCTCACGAAGAGTAACTTAAAGAGAAAACACCTTTGCTCATGAGAATTAACTTACGAGAAAACACCTTTGCTCATGTCCGCCCTTACACAATTAACCTTGGCGAAAGTACCCACCTTGTGTGTGTCGTCCGGTGTTCGGTACGTCCGTGATCGTGCGTCAGTCGCCAACAACGTCCTGCACTCCTGAAGGAACATGGGCAAGTCAAGACTAAGGATCCGAAACTCACACCGACTCCCAACAACGTGCGGCGGAGTTCCCCGCACGGCACCGGCCTGTGCGGCGCACACTCCGCCTGGGCACAGCCCCGCGCGGCACCAGCCCGCGCGGGTAACCCTCCTGCGGGCGGCCCCACGCGGTTGAGCGCCGCGCGGGCGCGCTGCCCGCGGTGCGGGGCGACCCCGCGCGGCACCAGCCCGTGCGGGCGCCCCTCCTGCGGGCGGCCCCGCGCGGCCAAGCGCCGCGCGGGCGCGCTGCCCGCGGTGCGGGGCGACCCCGCGCGGCACCAGCCCGCGCGGGCGCCCCTCCTGCGGGCGGCCCCGCGCGGCCGAGCGCCGCGCGGGCGCGCCGCCCGCTGTGCGGGGCGACCCCGCGCGGCACCAGGCCGCGCGGGCGCCCCTCCTGCGGGCGGCCCCGCGCGGCCGAGCGCCCCGCGGGCGCTCCGCCCGCGGTGCGGGGCGTCCCCGCGCAGCACCAGCCCGCGCGGGCGCCCCTCCTGCGGGCGGCCCCGCGCGGCACCAGCCCGCGCGGGTAACCCTCCTGCGGGCGGCCTCGCGCGGTCGAGCACCGCGCGGGCGCGCTGCCCGCGGTGCGGGGCGACCCCGCGCGGCCAAGCGCCGCGCGGGCGCGCTGCCCGCGGTGCGGGGCGACCCCGCGCGGCACCAGCCCGCGCGGGCGCCCCTCCTGCGGGCGGCCCCGCGCGGCCGAGCGCCGCGCGGGCGCGCCGCCCGCTGTGCGGGGCGACCCCGCGCGGCACCAGGCCGCGCGGGCGCCCCTCCTGCGGGCGGCCCCGCGCGGCCGAGCGCCCCGCGGGCGCTCCGCCCGCGGTGCGGGGCGACCCCGCGCGGCACCAGCCGCGCGGGCACCCCACCTGCGGGCGGCCCCGCGCGGCCAAGCGCCGCGCGGGTGCGTTGCCCGCGGTGCGGGGGCGGCCCCGCGCGGCCCTAGCCCGCGCGGGCGCCCCACCTGCGGGCGGCCCCGCGCGGCCAAGCGCCGCGCGGTGCTCGCCTGCGGGTGGTGCCCGCGCGACGCCCCTGCCGCGCGGCGCCCCGCCCGCAGCCGGCCCGGCGGCGGCGGCGGCGGCGGCGCTCCCCGCGAAAACTCCACCCCGAAATGCCTAACCAAAACCTAATGGAAAAACTCACCTTCGATCCGCCGGAAAAGAGAAGAAGAGTATCGTCCTATCGTTGCCCGGTTGATCCCGCGAGCAAGAAACCTCCATCCTTCTCCCGTAAGCCCCGCCGTCGGTCGTAACAAGAGCGAAAAAAGGTTGGGTCCCCGTTTTTTCTCTATTTCCCTCTCGTAGTGTCTCTTAAAGAAGAGAAACCCTAGCCGCCGAACGAAGGTACCTAAGAGGGAAACCCTAAAACCCTAGGTTCCTCAAAGGAAAAATAAATAAATATTAGGAACAGATCCGGCGGCTAGAATTACCCCAAGAAACGTGCCGATCGTCCGCACGGATCCCGGGGCGCCTAAGGGGGGTCCGAACTTCAGAATTTTATTCTGGGAGAACCGGGAGTCGGAATCTGAAACCGATCGCGTCCCCGTTCTCCATTTCGCGAACCCTTCCGCCTAAAAATGTCCGCGAGCCCCGACGGACTTTTCGGAAAAACACCAAAAATTGTCCCACAGTCGGCAGTCGTAAGAAAAAGGGGTAACAGGAAGGGTCACGGAAAAGCCAGGTCTTACATAGGCATAGCAAGCATAGGCAGGCAGGGCAGGCATAGCAGGCATAGGCAGGCATGGCAGGCATAGCAGGCATAGGCAGGCAGGGCAGGCATAGCAGACATAGGCAGGCAGGGCAGGCAGGGCAGGCACAGCAGGCATGGCAGGCATAGCAGGCATAGGCAGGCAGGGCAGGCATAGCAGGCATAGGCAGGCATGGCAGGCATAGCAGGCATAGGCAGGCAGGGCAGGCATAGCAGGCATAGGCAGGCATGGCAGGCATAGCAGGCATAGGCAGGCATGGCAGGCATAGCAGGCAGGGCAGGCATAGCAGGCATAGGCAGGCATAGGCAGGCAGGGCAGGCATAGCAGGCATAGGCAGGCATGGCAGGCATAGCAGGCAGGGCAGACATGGCAGGCATGGCAGGCATGGCAGGCATAGCAGGCATAGTAGGCTTCGCAGGAATAGCAGGCAGTGCCAGTGATTACTGGTCTATCGATTGGGTCGATTGTGCACTTCATGTGCTGGTGGTTGCATACCGCCCTTTGATTCTTCCCTTTTGGGCTTTTAGTTAGAGGCTTGGTAGCTGTTGAGGGTCTCCAGCTTCCTTATTTCAGTCTTTACGGTTTTGGTTACCTTTTGTATTTTGAGGACTTAGTGGGCAGACCGTCGGGTCTGGCGGTGGTACCCACTGAGAACTCCCTCTTTGGTGTAGTTCTCACACCCTCTGGGGGTTTTCCCCCTCATTTTCTTTCCTCTCCTCTGTTTTGGAGAGTCCTAGCGGATGTTGCTGATTCTGCGATTGTTGATCGAGGCGAGAGAGTTGCGAGATAGACCCCTACTCGTCGTTGGAGAGTAGCGGTACCCCTTCAGAGGAGATCTACAGCAGATTAGTTGTTTTACTTTTTCCTCTTTTAAGAGACTGATGTAGTGAGGACTTTATGTACCGTGAGACTATACACCGTTGTATTTATTGGAGTTACCTCCCGGTTGAGTCCAGAGCTTGTACATGAGGATATTGTATGATTATCATTTTTGGGAGACAGACTTATTGTATTATTTCCAGTTGTACAGTGATTGATTTTTAGTTATACAGCAGATCTTTTATTTATAGCTCTGATATTTTGTTTAGTTGTAGTACTTTTCTTGCAGGAAGGACGCTTCGCCTATGCAGGTTGGCATAGGTGGCAGATCTGTTGGCGAACCCAGGTCGCAGTTTCGACCCCGGGGCGTGACAGATTAGAGTGGTATCAGAGCTTAGGGATAGGTCGGTTGGGACTTAGAAACCCTAGGCTTATGGTTTGACCCTTGGTTGACTTCGTGAGAGTCGTGACTTTTAGCGAGAGTCCTGACTGAGTTTTATACCTCTCCCAAGGGACGGGAGGAGTGACTGGCATGTTTATTCTCCTAAGTAATTATGTTGCCTGCAGACAACATAATGCTGTGGAACGGGTAACATGCTTTAGACTTTCGCTGGATTGGGTCGAGTGGCTTTTGTTTGCTGCTTGTGGTTCCGTCGTGGAGAGCGGTGTCTCCCCGACGCTGCGTTTCGACCCGTGGGCATCTTGTCTTAGTGATTGAGCTCGAGCAGTTGGTTTTGTGCCGGATACCTAGTTTGAGGTCAGAGAACTCCGGACCCGGATGACAGGATTGTCTGAGGCATATCAGCGGCAGAGTTGTGGTTGGTAGTGATGGAGTGATCAATTGAGAGCCTCCCTGTGCTAGAGAGTTTATGCAGTTGTTGAACTGCGCGCTCCAGGTTTCGAGGGGCGAGGTGTGAAGATCCGGACCTTCGTGGTCATTACAGTGTGATCGGCAGCTTGCGGAGGCATATTTCTGTGGATAGTGATGATTGCGCGCAAATCAGACCCCGAAAACGGACTCAGTGCGAGAAATGGATCAAGATTGGTTAATTTGGAATTTCGTCAAAAAATAGAGGTGGTTTCGCGCAAAATGGACACCGTATTTGGATTCAGCGCGGAAAAACGATCAAAACGGCTATTTGGTTGCATTATTTGGAGTTTTGGGCGTCGGAATTGGACTCAGCGCGCGAAAATAGCAAAAATGGGCATTTTTGAGCAGTTTTGGATCTTTTCTGGCGGTCGGTCCACGAGGGCGCGCGTGCACCAGGCGCGGCGACGGTTGGCACGCCACGCGTCGACGCTGGACGGGCGGTGTGAGGACCCGGATATTCCCACGTTTGGATTACTGTTGGATCTGCGGCTTCTGGAGACCCATGTTGGGTGTTAGAGGTGTTTGCGCGCATATTGGACTCAAGGATTGGACCCGGCATGAAAAACGGATCAAGTTTGCTCTTCCGGGAATTTTTGGTAAATTTTAGAAGTGGAATTTGGCAAATCGGACATCGGATTTGGATTCAGCGCGCAAAAACGGTCAAGATGGACTATTTACTTATATTTTTCGGAGCTCGGATGACCCGGCACGGATTTCGAGGCGTGGGGTTACTGTTCCGGCGGCCGGAGTTGCGCCGGCGGCGGCGGCGGACGGCGGAGCGCGGCGGCGGGCCGAGGAGAGGCCGGTCGGTCCACCGCGGGAGTCGTGCACCGGGCGCGGGCCACGTGGCGAGCTCCGGTTGGCCGGCGCAGCACGCGCGGTCCACGCAGTGGCGCGGGTGCACGGTGGACCGGGTGCGGACGCGTGGCGGACTTTGGTTGGCGGGTTCTGGTGCGCGCGGTCCACGCGGCGGGAGGCAGGTGCCTCGGGGCGCGTGCCCGACGTGCGGCAGCGGGAGGCGCGGTCGCGCACGTGGGCGCGGCGTGGGCGCGGTCGGGGGCGTCGTGGGGGCGCCACGTGGCGCCCCGTGGTTGGTCGGGCGCAGCCGCGCACGTCCACGTGTCGGGACACGTGGCGTCGCGCGGTTCGCGGGCGCACGTGCGCCGGGCGCGGGGAGTGCGTCTGGGCCACGTGGCGGCCCGTGAGGGATTCGGGCGCGCACAGTAAAGGGCCGGGCCCGTTACTGTAGTAGCCCGAATACCCCGGGCGCCCGAACTTTGGGCCAAAAGTCCAAAATCTGGATTTTTCGGGCTGGGCCTATAAATAGGCAGTTGGCTGAGGATTTTTGCCCCCTTTCCCGAGCTCCCCTGCCCATGGCCCCTTTAGGAAAGTTGTAGAACTTTGTGCTGTGCATCTTCTGGCAGAGGCCCGGATTTTTTGGAAGCCGCGGCGTCGACGACTTCGGCATCGGAGCGCAGTGTGGCGATCTTTCATCGGAGGCCCGTTATCGTCGCAGTTCGATCTGAGAGGTCCACAGAGCTACTCCGTCAGTATTTTTGGACGATTTCTACGGCGTTGGAATCATGAGAGGTACGCCTTCGATTTCTGTGTTGATCACCTTGATTGATTCTGAGTTCTTGGCAGGGTTTACGAGGCATTTCTGAGCCACTGTTTTGCTGGTGGAATTCTGGACAGCGGAGGCTTACCGGAATTTTATCTCCGCACTCGAGCATCAGATCGAGACGAGCCTGTACACTTTTTGGATCTACACGTCGCGAGGATTATCATCGTATTTTTTTGGGATTTTTCTGAGGCTTGCCCGAAGGTATACTGTTTCCCCTTTTTCTGTGCAGAGTTTTACAGTTGTGTGGTTGTGAGTGTTTGCGCACCTGTACTGTGGAATTTGTAACTTGGCCTACGGGGCTCGGATTTGGGCGTGCAGGTACCCGTTTCGAAGGTCTCGACGAGACGCTCGCGGTGATATTTTTATCGGAATTTTCAGAGCACTTTCTGCAGGTGGGAATTTCAGATCTTCAGGACTGTCTTCTGCAGATTTTTGTACTTGGTTATTTTGTGGTATAAAGTGTAACCTTGGACCTTTTGTTGTACCCAGGAGTATTTGCGGATGTTTGTGAACCCGTTGGGTTGAGGATTAGTGGAGGTTGTTGCTTCTGGTGTTTTCAGCTGTGGAACTCCGGACAGTTAGCATTTTCAGGTGGGTGGCCTTGTCTTCACGACCTATGGGCTGTGCATTAATTCTATCTGTGTAGGGACTTGCATGTTATAGATGTGTTTTATATAGCATGCTAGATTATAGGAATTGATGTTCCTGATGTTGATAGATCATCATGTATTTATTGTCCTTCCCTACAAGCTGTTGATTATTGTTATCTTGGAATTTGACCTAGCACCCCTGTCATATGATTGCATGTGTAACCAGACTGGTAGAAAACCCTCACTTGGGCTAGGGTTATTTCTGCTTTAGACATCCACACTTCTATCTTTCCTGGACATAGTGTTCTTCCTCGCCCGGGTAGTGGGCCGAGTGGTCAGGAGTTATCTTTTAGTGTGGGATGCATGTTACACTCGTGCTTGGGAGCAGAGTGGCGTCTGGTAGATGTAGTTGGTTGTTCATCTGTAGCGGGAGCCGTTTGGGTAGACGGCGGTCCCGAGATGTTTTATTTTTCTTGTTTTATCTGTCGCCGCTGTGCTAGTGGCAGCGGTAGATCAGTGTTAGCAGAACCTTAAACCCAGAACCTTTTTGGACACACATATGATTTTTGTCAACCAAATATTTTCTTCCAAGCATCGTAGGGTCGCCTGAGTCTGTTCCTGTTTGATTGGACGAAGGCATTAGCCCTTCGAGGCTTAGATATAAAACTTGGTTTCAACTGTTTTCCTAAGCAGAACTAAAAATCATTAAATATGGATTTCTTACAGATCAGATGGCTTCAGTAAGAAATGTCACAGTTTTTCCTATAAATCAACCACCGAGATGATTCGAGTGGTCTGGGTTCTAAGGTCTGCCTTTTCTTGGGACGAGAACAATGGGAGGCTATGCCTAGAGCCTGTTCTTGTTTGATTTGGGTTGTAGGTTCTAGTCTTTCGGTGTTCCCGGACCCTTCATTGGGTCAGTGGTTGAGATGTTCGGCCTGTTTGGCCTGTTGAGTCAGCTGTTCGCAGTGGATGCGATGTCGGCCTGTTGAGGCAGTTGTTCGCAGTAGATGCGACGTTTGGCCTGTTTGGCCTGTTGAGACAGTTTCTCGCAGTGGATGCGACTTGGTGCCATGAATTGGCAGAGTGTGATCTAGAGGTTGTTTCTCTGATTTAGTAGTGGAGGTAGTTCTCCCACTTAGCCTTGAGGATCTTGGGGTTCTGGCAGATCGAGTCGTGGAGGTTTCCCGACTCAGCCATGGTCGTGCATTTATCAGATTGAGTCGTTGAGGGTTCTCCGACATAGCTGTGAGAGTGTGTTGGGCTATTCCTGTTCGAGTCGAGGTTCTTTTTCCGACTGAGTTGTGCTTTGAGCTTGGAGTTACCGATCTGTTTGATCGTGGATCATAGCCTGCATGAGCCACATTTGAGCTTGACAGAGATACTTTACAGAGATACTTGAGATGGGTTACTTTTTACTCGAGCGGGTCGCTCCCCTCGAGTGCCACTCCGGAGTAGGCGAGACCGGGTTGTTATACCGGCGTGAGATTGAGCTTTTCTATCGCGACTTGTCGTTGCATTTGTCCCTCTGGCTGTGCTGGTGTTGGCAGTCATGGACGCCCTACGTAAGTCCGCTCCTCCGGGACGTAACGGCAGTAGATCCTACGTAAGTCCGCTCCTCAGGGACGTAACGGCAGTAGGTTGGCGCAGGCTTGACTGGACCCGAGGAGGCAGTCAGTTCAGATTGAGTGATCAGAGATGAGAGTTAGTTGTGGCATCATGTTCTTTCTGTCCCACTCTTTGAGCATCTAGATAGAGGCATAGTAACTGTAGAGTTTACTTTTCCCAGCTTTCCTTACAGCACTGCTTTTGTTACATTATGCCTCTAGTGGACTTAGTGGGCAGACCGTCGGGCTTGTTGGCGGCACCCACTGAGAACTACTTGGGACGTAGTTCTCACACCCGTCGTGGTGTCTTTTCCCACAGGAACTTCTACTCCAGTTCCTGTTGTTCCTGTTGCTGATCCTTCTGACCGAGGCGAGGGAGTCGCGAGCTAGTTCCCTACCCGTCGTTGGAGTGTAGCGGTACCCCTTCAGAGGAGAGCTTCAGTAGATTAGTTATTTTATTTTCCTCCTTTGAGAGACTGTTGTAGTGAGGATTGTTATGTATTGAGAGCCTGTACACTGATGTATTTATTGGAGATACCTCCCGGTTGAGTTTAGAGTTGTATATGAGGATTCTGCATGATTATCATTTTTGGGAGACGGACTTTGTTGTGTTATTTCCAGTTGTACAGTGATTGATTTAGTTATACAGCAGATTTTTATTTATAGCTCTGATATCTGTTTAGCTGTAGTACTTTTCTTGCAGGTAGGACGCTTCACCTATGCGGGTTTGGCATAGGTGGCGGATCTGTTGGCGAGCCGGGTCGCAGTTTCGACCGCCGGGGCGTGACAGGCGGGCGCGGGCTACGTGGCGCACGCGCGTTCGGCAGCGTGCGCCCACGTGCGCCGCGGGCGCGGTGCGCGTTCCCGCGCAGGGGACACGCGGCGCCGCCCCATTGGCGGGCGCCGCGCCTGGCGTGGTACCATCCGGGCCATCCGCCCGACGGCGGGGCGCCCGGATGGGCGCCACATGCCCCGCCTTGGCGGGGGGCTGGGCCGAGAGTTGGGCTGGCCCAGTACTGTGCGTTGCACAGTGTTTGCAAGAGGGTTTTCTTCCTCTTCTTCGTTTTCCTCTTCTATTTAAGTGCTTATACCACCTCCATCTTCCTCTTTTGGTGCTTCCAACCCTGGGCACTTCTACAGAGGAATCATATGCAACCCTCCTTCATTTTCATCAGCAAAGAGATGGGTTTTAGAGGCTTCATCACCATCATCTTCTCTATGAAGCAAGCACCACCATTGTTGCAGTTTGTGAACCTCCCCGTCGCGTTTCAGTGCGAAAATTCCTTTGGACTCATTTCTTGGAGTTTTGAGCTCATTTTTGGTTCTTCGTCTTCACAAGAGGTAAGGCTACAATTTTTGTATTCAACTCTTCCCCAAGATCTCCTGTTTTTACAGAGTTTTAAGGCCATCTTTGGGACCCTTTGTTGCAGCCTGAGATTTTGGGCAATCTGTGGTATTTTGGCCTTTCTGAATTGTAGGAGGGGAATTTTTGGATAATTTTTGCGGGAAAATTTCCAGGACTCGAAGATGTAAAATAGTGGTATGTATCATTTTCCCCAGATCTGAGTTTTTATTAGGGTTTATTCTTGATATTTGGAGCACCTTGCTGCAGTCCTGTACAGATGGAACTTGGTGATAGTTCAAAGTGTTTATGGGTTTTCGCCTTTATCCGAGCACGAAAATTGGAGTTCTTTAGCTCAATTTGTATCTACTCTCGACAAGGAATCCAAGGGTACCTCTCTTGCAGGATTTGGAGCATGTTTGATTAGGTAACTTTAATGATCTTTTTAAGTGCGATTATATGGTTTACTGCAGTCCCTGTTTTAGTTTTGATTTGAGCAAGGCACCTTTGAATGCAGATAACTTCGTGGATATAAGGTCTTTTGCAGAACTTCAATTTGGCACTTCTTCTTAACTTAGATGTGAGCAAATTCTCTTTTATGATCTGTGGATAAATCCCTTTGGAAAGCCCCTAATTAAGCTTGGGAATGCTAGCAAGTTTATGTTAGCAGTTTTGGACAGCAAGGTGATATTTCCTTCATTTCAATGTTAAGGGAAATTAATGGTGGATTTTTGGGGACTTGAAGATACTTATATGAAAGAGGAGATCTTTGTTTTACTGTTGGAGACTTCATTTTGAGGTATTTGAGGTTGCACATACTTTTTATTTAACCTTGTTGCACTTGCTGAAATTCTGGAATTTGAGTGCGTAGTGTGCATTGTTTCAGTGATTGCGCCCAATCCGTGAGGCAGATTTGGATGATTTTCGCGGCATCGGACTCCTGGGAGGATAAGGATTACTCATGCCAAAATTTAGCCAGATCGGGCATCGGATCATCAAGTTTCAGGTGGGTGGTTGTGCTTTGCTGAAAACGACGATTTACCCACTCGGGCTATTGGTTTCCCTCATGGCATAATTGATTGCTGTTCTCTTCTCCTTGGTATAATATGCTTGGATATCCATGTTCAGATTAAGTTATTTGATCCTTAGCTTATGCATGAGTAAATGATTAGTTGGTTGAAATTACATTATCTCATACGAAGTTGATATTAAGCGACCATCCTTAAACCTATTCTATGTGAGGGTAATTAGGAAACTAATCTTCGACCTATACCTTATGATGAATGGTTAACATAATTATGTGAGAATGATGGTGCTAGTCTATATGTGAATGGTTGCTTGATTTATGTGAGGACTTGATGGGGTTATGTGAGAAGTGCTTGGTTGCTTATGTGAGAAGGACTTGGTTGATTTATTTGCGAATGGCTCATATGAGAGTAGTTGGTTTTGATGATCCTTAACCTACAATGGATGATGTTGGGCATAGATGTTGATTCATGACCAATCTATGTGAGAATAATGAGTTGATTGATCTTTGGTCTAGTTTATGCGAAAATGGGTGTTGATGTTGGTTATTGATCTAGTCGATGTGAGAATGACCTATGCCTTTGATTTCTCATTCATTCATGATAAGATGGATATCATTGTGAGTTGAGGCCCATTCCTTATGAGACTAAGCATTGTTTATGACTCCTATTACCTCCAAATAAGATTGGATGTTGTTGGTAGATCCTACGTTCATCCTATGTGAGATCAATAAAAGTTGTGGGGCTTTAGGCTATTCATTGGTGATACATGATTGAATGTCTATGATTATGTAATGTTAAATGATCCTAGGAATATTCATGTACGAATGCGAGGTTTGACAAGCGTTGTATCACTTTATGTGATGTTGATTATGAGTGACACCTGGGTTAGAATGTTGATTGCGCATCGGGGATAAAATTGCAGGCTTGGTTGAGATCAAAGCATATCATGTTAGAGAGAAAAGGCCAATTCATACCTGTGAGCATCGTGTATGTGGTATAGGCAGGCATAGGCTATGTTGCACTTAATGTTCTTATGCAATTATCTATATTTTGGAATAGCATGCTCTAATAAATGTAAGGACATCGGCACCTGTTTTCTTTTTATCATCTTGGGACATTTGCATGCTTGTATGGTCATTTAGATAGGCCACCTTTTTCTGCTACACTATCATGTTGGATTTGACTTAGGAGAAACCATGTTTCTTGCTTTTCTCCTTTCATACTAGGCTCAGGGTATTTGTAGCTCGTGCGCGAGCAGGGGGTTTTGGATAGTGTAGACAGATATTGGGGATTTGGGACAGGCAGGCTTTGATGGCAGGGTATTGCGGCAACCGCGAATTTTGGGCGGTTGACCGGACAGTTGTTATTGCATCGGATTGGTGGAGAGGGATCGAGGGATCAGGCTTACTTTAGTGGATGGGATTTTCCCACTTTGATCAGTGTCATGATCCAGTCCTGCTAGTTTTCATACCTTTTTACTTCCTCGTGTGGGTCGCTCCCCTCGAGGGCCACTCCGGAGTGTGCGATATACAGACTTTGAGTCCTTGAGACTCCTATCCCCTATCGGTGTTATGCGTAGGCTGGCATACCCGATTTGGCAGGCACGACAGGCTTTACCAGTTCTTACTGGGTCATTGATTGGGTTTATTCGGGCAGGCAGGTTAGATACTATTTTCTGATGCATACTTTCAGCTATCCTTATTAGCTCGGCATTTAGAGGTATTTTAGTGGTAGCTTCCTATTATCAGTAGTTCTGTTTATAGCTTACCACCTCTCTTATTCCTTTTCTTGCCTCTGGTAGACTTAGTGGGTACGTCGGGGTTTGAGGCTTTACCCACAGGGGGGGAGGCTGTTGGTTTTACTAGTGGTTCTCACCCCCATTGCTGTTTTTCCCCTTTTCTCCCTTTGTTTTGCAGTGTCTGCTGCGGGAGTTGCGGATCTTTCTGTTGACGGTTCGAGGCGAGGGAGTCGCGAGATAGATCCCTACCAGCGTTGATTTTCTTCAGCTCTGATATCTGTTTAGTTGTTAGATGATACTATTGCAGGTTGGACGCTTCGCCTATGCGGGGTTTCGCATAGGTGGCGGATTTGTTGGCGAGCCCGGGTCGCAGTTTCGACCCCGGGGCGTGACAGATTAGAGTGGTATCAGAGCCTAGGATGTAGGTCATTATGGACATAGAAACCCTAGGCTTGTGGTTGGACATTAGGGTGACTACGTGAGAGTCGTGACTTGTAGCGAGAGTCCTGATTGAGTTTCATACCTCTCCCAAGGGACGGGATGAGTGATTGGCATGTTTATTCTCCTAAACGATTATGTTGGCTGCAGACAACATAATGTTATGGAATGGATGACATGTCTTAGACTTTCGCTGGATTGGGTCGAGTGCTTGTTGTGTGTTCTGTTGTGTGGTTTGTCGCAGCGAGCGGTGTATCCCTGACGGAGAGTTCTGACTCGTGTGCACCCTACTGCAGCTTGTGGGCTAGGATAGGCAGTTTCGGGTCGGATACCCAGATTGAGGTCAGAGAGCTCCGGACCCAGATGACAGGATTGGCAGTGGCATATCGGCGGCGGAGAGAGCAGCTGATAGGATGATACAGTTGCTGGAGCAGTGGACATCTCCGATAGTGCTTTCCGTTGAGACCAACCCCTTTGTAGATCCCTGGTGGCGACAATTCCAATGGCGCCGGTTGGGCGAGCAGCCCTCTTTGGGTCGACTTTTAGTGCTGAGGCACCGAGGCGGGGTGGACAGTGGATAGCAGATGAGCAGTGGGACATCATTGATTGACTGGATCAGCTTTGGCTATTTGACCTATCCCGACTCGTAGGATTGAGTTTGGAGCCTGGGGAGGCAGAGTCATGGTTGGTGGTGCTGGACAGACTATTTGAGAGCCTTCTTATGCCAGAAGGTTTGCGCAGTTGATGAACTGCACGCTCCACGTTAAGAGGGACGTGGCGCATGGGATGTGTGTGCTGGGTTAGAATTGCGCCAGGATATCTTTTTGGCTCATTCGGTCCCTCTGACTTCAGATTTTGGATGCCCCGATGGAGCATAGCGTTGTAGTTCCTTTGGACAGATGGAGGCACTCGGTGCCAGTTGATGGAGAGCAGACTAGTAGGCAGAGGCCTTCTCGAGTCCTTTTCAGAGTCGTGGACTTCTGAGGCGCCAGAGGTCGGGTGGACCCCGACGGTAGTGTCAGTATCTGTATCAGAATAGCGCAGCGGAAGCGTGATAGGCTGCGATCATTGCCGCAATATGAGTGGAGGCAGAGATGGTGCTTTCTACGGGATTAGCCAGGATATTCTCAGGCCAATTGAGCGACGACCACTAGCACTGGCAGCTGAGTTTGTGCGACCGGGATGGGGGCGTGCCATCAGTGAGATGTGTTGTCACAGGTGTGATTTCCTTTACAGCTATTTGAGTTAGAACGAGGTGCATCCCTGCATGGACTAGAGGTAGAGTTGCTACCACGTGCACATGAGTTAGACTCTTGATTAGGTTGTGCACGTGGAGGAGGCTTGTGGAATATGTCCAATGCAGTTAGGCTGTGGATTATACTCGTAAACTAGCTGGTCTTGGGGCAGCCCTAGATTTTTGACTCGGTGTATTGGATTGGTCGGTGTAGCATCTTGCAATTTTGATTGTGGTGAGAGGACTTTAAACTTCTGCGAGTTGGACAGGAGGAGTTTGTTTACGGGGATGGGTGGGTTGCACTAGTTGCAGCGACAGTGTGTCAACAAGGGTCAGGCAGGTGATGAGCCAAGGATGCATTGCCCAGTTGATGACTGTGATAGAGGTGCCTACGGCGGCCCCGAGACTCAAGGGTGTCCTTAGTGCCCGTGAGTTCTCGGATATGAGTCCACCGGAGTTGAGAAGAATGCCGCCGGGCAAGGAGATTGAGATTGTTATTAACGTGGTTCTAGGAACCGCGTCGATATTGAAGGCACCTCATTGGATGGCACCAGCACAACTGTGAGCTGATGGTATAGTTATTGATTATGATGGATAAAGGGGTTGTTAGACCCGGTGTATTACCTGATGGAAGAGAAATTGGATCTTTCGTCCTATCAGCAGTGTTTGAGTTGTAGTGATGCCCCCGCGGTAGTCTTGGATGTGAGTAGATGTTTTTGGGCCGGCCCACAGTGCAGAGCTTGAGCAATGCTTGCGCAGTAAGCGCCATTACTGGAATGGATGGGATGATTAGGACTAGGGATCGTGCCCCAGAGTGATCCGTTCCAGATTTTGATTTCAGTCGAGCAACCCACACTGGTGGATGAGATCAGAGAGTGTTGAATTAAGGGTCCCCAGTTGATGTGAAGCAAGGACAGAATAACTACCACAGCAGGGACAACTTCAACTCTTCGTTGTTTTTCGGTGGTTCTCCAACTTAGAGTTGTAGTTGTTGATGTTTCCGATATTGGACTCCCTTTTTATATGGATAACTGTGAGGGTGTACTTCAGGTTTCTTGAATGAGTTGGTTTTGAGGAGGAAATTTTGGGGGTGTCGTGGATCAGTGGTTACCTGTTGTTTCTTCTTTTCCCCGTGACATGTTGGAATCCTTGATGTTTTCCATGGCTCAGCTTAGAGGGGATATGTTCGGATTATCCGCCATTGTTTGACTCGCTCCACTTGAGACCTGTGAGTGTCTGGAGTACGTGAGACGCCGTTGCGGATTCTGGCTCGAGAATAGAGGAACGACGCAACTAGGCCTTGCCGTACAGGTGGTTAATGTTGTTGTGGATTGATCACGGGAAGCGGGTGACGCTTTGAGAGCCAGTGACGAGGATGTTGGATATTTGCCCTTCTGATTTGAGACTCCTTTTGGGCTATGTTAGTTTCGAGGACTAAACTTTCTTTTAGTGGGGGAGGATGTGAAGATCCGGACCTTCGTGGTCATTACAGTCTGATCGACAGCTTGTGGAGGCATATTTCTGTGGATAGTGATGATTGCGCGCAAATCGGACCCCGAAAACGGACTCAGTGCGAGAAATGGATCAAGATTGGTTAATTTGGAATTTCATCAAAAAATAGAGGTGGTTTCGCGCAAAATGGACACCGTATTTGGATTCAGCGCGGAAAAACGATCAAAACGGCTATTTAGTTGCATTATTTGGAGTTTTGGGCGTCGGAATTGGACTCAGCGCGCGAAAACAGCAAAAATGGGCATTTTTTGAGCAGTTTTGGATCTTTTCTGGCGGTCGGTCCACGAGGGTGCGCGTGCACCAGGCGCGGCGACGGTTGGCACGCCATGCGTCGACGCTGGACGGGCGGGCGCAGGCCACGTGGCGCACGCGCGTTCGGCAGCGTGCGCCGCGGGCGCGGTGCGCGTTCCCGCCCAGGGGACACGCGGCGCCGCCCCATTGGCGGGCGTCGCGCCTAGCGTGGCACCATCCGGGCCATCCGCCCGATGGCTGGGCGCCCGGATGGGCGCCACGTGCCCCGCCTTGGCGGGGGGCTGGGCCGAGAGTTGGGCTGGCCCAGTACTGTGCGTTGCACAGTGTTTGCGAGAGGGTTTTCTTCCTCTTCTTCGTTTTCCTCTTCTATTTAAGTGCTTATACCACCTCCATCTTCCTCTTTTGGTGCTTCCAACCCTGGGGACTTCTACAGAGGAATCATATGCAACCCTCCTTCATTTTCATCAGCAAAGAGATGGGTTTTAGAGGCTTCATCACTATCATCTTCTCCATGAAGCAAGCACCACCATTGTTGCAGTTTGTGAACCTCCCCGTCGCGTTTCAGTGCAAAAATTCTCCTGGACTCATTTCTTGGAGTTTTGAGCTCATTTTTGGTTCTACGTCTTCACAGGAGGTAACGCTACAATTTTTGTATTCAACTCTTCCCCAAGATCTCCTGTTTTTACAGAGTTTTAAGGCCATCTTTGGGACCCTTTGTTGCAGCCTGAGATTTTGGGCAATCTGTGGTATTTTGGCCTTTCTGAATTGTAGGAGGGGAATTTTTGGATGATTTTTGCGGGAAAATTTCCAGGACTCGAAGATGTAAAATATTGGTAAGTATTATTTTCCCCAGATCTGAGTTTTTATTAGGGTTTATTCTTGATCTTTGGAGCACCTTGCCGCAGTCCTGTACAGATGGAACTTGGTGATAGTTCGAAGTGTTTATGGGTTTTCTCCTTCATTCGAGCACGAAAATTGGAGTTCTTTAGCTCAATTTGTATCTAGTCTCGACAAGGAATCCAAGGGTACCTCTCTTGCAGGATTTGGAGCAAGTTTTATTAGGTAACTTTAATGATCTTTTTAAGTGCGATTATATGGTTTACTGCAGTCCCTGTTTTAGTTTTGATTTGAGCAAGGCACCTTGGAATGCAGATAACTTCGTGGATATAAGGTCTTTTGCAGAACTTCAAGTTGGCACTTCTTCTTAACTTCAATGTGAGCAAATTCTTTTTTATGATCTGTGGATAAATCCCTTTGAAAAAGCCCCTAATTAAGCTTGGGAATGCTAGCAAGTTTATGTTAGCAGTTTTGGACAGCATGGTGATATTTGCTTCATTTGAATGTTAAGGGAAATTAATGCTGGATTTTTTGGGGACTTGAAGATACTTATATGAAAGAGGAGATCTTTGTTTTACTGTTGGAGACTTCATTTTGAGGTATTTGAGGTTGCACATACTTTTTATTTAACCTTGTTGCACTTGCTGAAATTCTGGAATTTGAGTGCGTAGTGTGCATTGTTTCAGTGATTGCGCCCAATCCGTGAGGCGGATTTGGATAATTTTCACGGCATCGGACTCCTGGGAGGATAAGGATTACTCACGCCAAAATTCAGCCAGATCGGGCATCGGATCGTCAAGTTTCAGGTGGGTGGTTGTGCTTTGCCGAAAACGACGATTTACCCACTCGGGCTATTGGTTTCCCTCATGGCATAATTGATTGTTGTTCTCTTCTCCTTGGTATAATATGCTTGGATATCCATGTTCAGATTAAGTTATTTGATCATTAGCTTATGCATGAGTAAAGGATTAGTTGGTTGAAATTACATTATCTCATACGAAGTTGATATTAAGCGACCATCCTTAAACCTATTCTATGTGAGGGTAATTAGGAAACTAATATTCAACCTACACCTTATGATGAATGGTTAACATAATTATGTGAGAATGATGGTGCTAGTCTATATGTGAATGGTTGCTTGATTTATGTGAGGACTTGATGGGGTTATGTGAGAAGTGCTTGGTTGCTTATGTGAGAAGGACTTGGTTGATTTATTTGCGAATGGCTCATATGAGAGTAGTTGGTTTTGATGATCCTTAACCTACAATGGATGATGTTGGGCATAGATGTTGATTCATGACCTATCTATGTGAGAATAATGAGTTGATTGATCTTTGGTCTAGTTTATGCGAAAATGGGTGTTGATGTTGGTTATTGATCTAGTCGATGTGAGAATGACCTATGCTTTTGATTTCTCATTCATTCATGATAAGATGGATATCATTGTGAGTTGAGGCCATTCCTTATGAGACTAAGCATTGTTTATGACTCCTATTACCTCCAAATAAGATTGGATGTTGTTGGTAGATCCTATGTGAGATCAATAAAAGTTGTGGGGCTTTAGGCTATTCATTGGTGATACATGATTGAATGTCTATGATTATGTAATGTTAAATGATCCTAGGAATATTCATGTACAAATGCGAGGTTTGACAAGCGTTGTATCACTTTATGTGATGTTGATTATGAGTGACACCTGGGTTAGAATGTTGATTGCGCATCAAGGATAAAATTGCAGGCTTGGTTGAGATCAAAGCATATCATGTTAGAGAGAAAAGGCCAATTCATACCTGTGAGCATCGTGTATGTGGTATAGGCAGGCATAGGCTATGTTGCACTTAATGTTCTTATGCAATTATCTATATTTTGGAATAGCATGCTCTAATAAATGTAAGGATATCGGCACCTGTTTTCTTTTTATCATCTTGGGACATTTGCATGCTTGTATGGTCATTTAGATAGGCCACCTTTTTCTGCTACACTATCATGTTGGATTTGACTTAGGAGAAACCATGTTTCTTGCTTTTCTCCTTTCATACTAGGCTCAGGGTATTTGTAGCTCGTGCGCGAGCAGGGGGTTTTGGATAGTGTAGACAGATATTGGGGATTTGGGACAGGCAGGCTTTGATGGCAGGGTATTGCGGCAACCGCGAATTTTGGGCGGTTGACGGGACAGTTGTTATTGCATCGGATTGGTGGAGAGGGATCGAGGGATCAGGCTTACTTTAGTGGATGGGATTTTCCCACTTTGATCAGTGTCATGATCCAGTCCTGCTAGTTTTCATACCTTTTTACTTCCTCGTGTGGGTCGCTCCCCTCGAGGGCCACTACGGAGTGTGCGATATACAGACTTTGAGTCCTTGAGACTCCTATCCCCTATCGGTGTTATGCGTAGGCTGGCATACCCGATTTGGCAGGCACGGCAGCAGTACCAGTTCTTACTGGGTCATTGATTGGGTTTATTCGGGCAGGCAGGTTAGATACTATTTTCTGATGCATACTTTCAGCTATCCTTATTAGCTCGGCATTTAGAGGCATTTTAGTGGTAGCTTCCTTTTATCAGTAGTTCTGTTTATAGCTTACCACCTCTCTTATTCCTTTTCTTGCCTCTGGTAGACTTAGTGGGTACGTCGGGGTTTGAGGCTTTACCCACAGGGGGGGAGGCTGCTGGTTTTACTAGTGGTTCTCACCCCCATTGCTGTTTTTCCCCTTTTCTCCCTTTGTTTTGCAGTGTCTGCTGCGGGAGTTGCGGATCTTTCTGTTGACGGTTCGAGGCGAGGGAGTCGCGAGATAGATCCCTACCAGCGTTGATTTCTTCAGAGGGATAGATGTACCAACCCGGATTGTGGGTTTCACTGTACACAGTTGTATTTTATTATTTCAGTTTATCTCTCTTTTTGGATTTGTAGATGATGTATAGGTTGCTTTTACTTGTATTACTGTTTCGGTGGACCGGATTATTGTATTTCTATTTTTGGGAGATGGATATTGTACTTTTTTTTCTGTTGTACAGTGATTCAGATTTTTATTACAATAGATTTTCTTCAGCTCTGATATCTGTTTAGTTGTTAGATGATACTATTGCAGGTTGGACGCTTCGCCTATGCGGGGTTTCGCATAGGTGGCGGATCTGTTGGCGAGCCCGGGTCGCAGTTTCGACCCCGGGGCGTGACACGAGGCGCATAGGATGTGTGAGACTGGGAGTGGATTGCGCCAGGATACCTTTCAGTTTATTCAGTCCCTCCGTTATAGGTTTGGACGCCTCGTTGGAGTAGGTGTTGTGTTTGGAGCGTAGCGTTGCAGTTCCTTTGGATAGGGATCTGCTGCCAGAGGCGAGTTCTGGATTTTGGCGCTTGGTGCCGGGTGATGGAGGACAGATCGGCCGGCAGGGGCATTCCGATTTCTTTTTCCTGGATAACGAGTTCCCGAGATATCAGAGGTCGGGTGGATCCCGATGGCAGCATCAGTATTTTATCAGAGTGGCGCAGCGGTAGCGGGGATTTGTTATCTGGGAGGACCTTGTTCGTCACCTCAGTAGGAACAAAGACAGAGGTCGTGCTCCCTATGTGGATAGTTCTGATTTTCTTTATTGATTGAGCGACAACCCTTTGCATCGTGCAGATGAATCTGTGCCGCCCGGTTGGGGCGCCACGGTAGTGGATTAAGTTGTCGCAGGTGAGATTTCATCACAGCAGTCAGAGTTTGAGCATATTGTTTTCCTGCATGGACTAGAGGCAGATTTGTTACCATGTGCACTGGAGGTACAGGTTTCTGTTGTTGTTGTACATGTGAAGAGGCTTTTGGATCATGTCCAGTGCAGCTGAGGCTGCGAGTTACCGACAGATTTATTGGTAATTGTGGCAGCTCGGTATTTGGACCATGTGCCTGAGATTGATTGGCACAATGCCACAGAATGTTTGACTGCGGCGAGAGAGGACTTGGACCTTCGGCAAAGCGGACAAGATGAGGCTTGCTTGTTGAGATTATTAGAGCACGCAGGTTATAGCGACAGTATGAGAGGTGCTTACGGCGGCACGGGACTCAAGGATATCTCGGTTGTCCACGAGATCTCGAGTGTGATTCCACCGGAGCTGTTGTCAATACCGCCGGTTTAGGGAGATAGAGATTGCGTTTGACGTGGTTCGAGGGACCGCGTCACCCTCGACAGCACCTCATTGGATATCGCCTGTGGAGCTGAGAGAGCTGATGGCACAGTCGCAGGATCTGAGGATCAAGGGGTCTGTTTGACCTAGTACACGTCTTGAATAGACGATGATGAGGGTTCGTTATGACTTGAGCACAGGCAGGTTCAGGTATTATCAAGGACCTTTTGTTGGAGTTCTACTCCGGCAATTATAGTATGGTGCGAGTACTTACTTGGAATCAGACAGCCGAGGATTTTGCCTTGATGGCATTCAGGATCCGGTAAGGGCATTATGAGCTCATTGTGAGGCCGAATGGATGACTAATGCCCTGTGACCTCAAGATTTGAGGAATTGTGTGTCCTAGTTGTACTTGGACGGATTAGGAGTGGTGTTCCTTGAGGATATTTTGATTTACTCCTAGAGCGACTTGGAGCACTTGTGGATGAAGCTGTATGCCAAGTTATTGAGATACAAGTTCTAGCTCCAAGTGCATGCCTTCTTGGGTCGCTTTGTGTTAGCCGTAGGGGCGGCAGTGGAAATCCGGCCAATATGGATACTAATTGGGAATCAGCCGAGATCAATATTTATGGTCAAAGTAAGGAGCTTCTTGGACTGGGCAGTGCCAGGAGAGCTTGGCAATCGGTGATGAGACTGATACCGCGCCAATACTAGCATTTCCAGTGTTGGGAGAGAGATCTGCGAGTTTGAGTGATACCTCCCATAGTGACTGTGGAATTACCGTTGGGTTATTAGTGAGCATTCTGGATTACCCCGACAGGGCCACTATGATGGCAGATACCTGGAACAGGAGAGCTGGCTGGTTTTGAGTTGGATGATTCCACAGCTGGCGCTGTGTGGGCTGTTGCGGCAAACATGGCTTGCGGTTGTGTCCCTGAGGGCTCCTTTTATGGTAGACCGTAGCTGAGTAGTTCATCGGATGGTCAGGATTCGGAAGTGACGAGTGAGGACCCTTGTTTGTGAGGGCTTCCTTCTTTCTTGGATGATTGCGGGGATGTGTTTCGGATTGCCTTGTTGAGTTGACACAGGTTGTGGTTTGGTGCGTGTTGCACTGGCGATTATCTTGTTTTCCCCCAGCTTTGGATGGAACCTGTTGTATTTCACGTCTCAAGCTCAGGAGTGTTGTCTTTTTGGATCCCTCGCCCGTGATTGACTTGCCTCTTTGAGGTCTATGATCGTTTGGAGTACGAGGGACGCCCGTTGCGAATTCTGGCTCGTGAGATGGGGGAATTGCGCGATCGGGCTATGCATTCTGGATTTGCTGTTGTTGTTGTTAAGGAGTAATCACGGGGAGTGAATGGGTTTGGGGAGCTGGAGGCGTTATTGAGGGATACCTACCCGTGGCATTTGTAACTCCAGGTGGATATGAGCTAGTTTCGAGGACGAAACTTTCTTTAGTGGGGGAGGATGTGAGGACCTGGATCCCCACGATGTGATTACTGGTTGACCAGCAGCTTCTGGAGGCCTATATGGCGCGTCGGTGGTGTTTGTGCACCAATTGGACACTAGAGATGGACTCAGAGTGTTGAATGGATCATGAGAATAGTCAGATGACCCCGTCGAGTGCTTAGAATTGGTTTTGCGTGCAATGGATATCAAATTTAGACTCAGCGCGAAAATTCGGATTAAGAACGCCTTTCTGGGAGCCTTCGGCAATTTTTAGGATTGGAATTTGGCAAAATGGACGCCGGATTTGGACTCGGCGCGCGAAAACGGTCAAAATGGGCTATTTACATGTTTTTTTCGGAGTTGGCTACAGTAAACTTACTGTTCACTGTCGGAACAGTAACTCCGGCACGGCAGGCAGCTCCGGCGACGGCGGAGGGCGGCGGCACGACGGCGGGCAGGCACGGGAGCGACGGCGGGCAGGCGCGGGCAGCGCACAGCGCGCGGGGAGGCGCTCGGGCAGGCGCGCGGGTCCACCGCGCCGTCGTGCACCGGAGCGGGCCACGTGGCATGGCAGGATTGGTTGGCTCTGCAGGCTTGGTCCACGGAATAGACCGCGGGTGTATGGTGGACCGTGGGTGACACGTGGCGGAGTGTCATTGGCGCGGTGTTGTGCGCCGGGTCCACAGAGCGGGCGCAGGCCGCCTCGGGGCGCGTGCAAGCAGAGGCGGCAGGCGGCGGCACAAGCGCGCACATGGCCGCTGTCGGCCTTTCCCGCGCTCGCGGGCGCGCCACGTGTCGGCACCACGGCGGGCCACGTGGCGCGATGTGGGTGGATGGTTTTGGTGTGTTGTGTTCGGCGGGCCACGTGGCGGAAATCCAGTGGGGCTGCTTCGCGTGGTGTGCGGTGTGCGGCGGGCTACATGGAGGCCCGACGGGAATTCGGGGCCGCACAGTGTTGGGCGGGCCCAACACTGTAGCGGCCCGAAAGAATCGGGCGCCCGGAATTTAGGACATGGCCGTCATTTTCGGATTTGTTTCTGGAGCCTATAAATAGCGATCTGAGCCTTCTTCTTTCCCCTTTTTCCGCCATTTCCGAGCTGCAAAACGACTTGAGGCCTTCAGCAAAGTTGATCCCCACGCAGTGCTGCATCCATCTGCAGAGTTTGGAATTTTTGGTAGCACACTTATCGAGGTTTCCATTTTTATGGTGTGGCGCGACGCTCGTCATTTGTGTTCCCCTTCGTCGCATTTCGGTACGAGCTCCCCCGGCCTACTCCGACCATATTTTCGAGCGATTTCTTCGCTGTTAGATCCGCGACAGGTAAGGCTACGATTTTGGTTTCTTCAGCATTTTCTCGTTTCACGCTTTTCAAGGAGTTTTTCCATGCTTACTGGGACCCCTTTTTCTGATGGAATTTCTGGACAGTGACCACCTTGCCGGATTTTTATCTCCGCAACCGGGCATCGGTTGGAGACGTGCCTGTACACTTTTTTCATCTACTCGACGCGAGGATTATCAGTTTTTTATTGGATTTTCTGAGGCTTGCCCGGAGGTAGACTTTTCTTCCTTTATCTGTGCATGGAAATACAGATGTATGGTTGTGTGTTTGTGAGCGCCCTGTGTTTTGGAATTTGTAACTCGGCCTACGGGGCTCGGAATTTGGCGTGCAGGTACTCATTTCGAAGGTATCGACACGAGGAACGCGATACTCTTTTGTTGGATTTTCTGGGTTCTTTACCCAGGTGGAAAATCCACATCTTTGGGACTGTTCCAACAGAACTGTACGTACTTAGATATTTTGGAATAAAATGTAATCTTGAACCTTATTGTTGTACCCAGGAAGGTTCGCGACTGATTCTGACCTGTTGGAACTGGGGAAAATTGGAGATAGTGAATTCTGGGTGTTTTCAACTGTTTGGAGCCGAGGCTCGCACAACTTATACCGAGGGAGCAGTTTTAGCAGATTTTGGACTGAGAGCGTCTACACTCTTCGGACCCCCAGGTTGCCTTGGATTGAGCACTTCAGGTGGGTAAGCTTAATTTGGTAACTGTATGAGGTTCTTATATCATGGTGAATGCAAGTGCACATGTGGGGATATCACCCCTCTATGATTGATAACAGGCATATTGTTGTACAACCGATATGAGCGAGAGGTAAGCAAGGATGACCTACTTGGGGGAGATTGGTATACCATACTAGAATATTTCAGCATGCTTTAATATATATGTTTCACCCACTTTTATTATTTATGAGGACAAAGCATGCTTGCATGGATAGTTAGGCCATCTTTTACTGCTACACTACTTTTGGGAACTTGACTTAGGAGAAACCATGTATTCCTTTTCTCCTTCTTTGTTAGTCAGGTGGTCTGTGTTGCTCAGGTTCGAGTAGGGGTTCTGGGTAGTGTAGTCGGGACTTGGTGTCTGGACAGGGTGGATTAGTTGTGGGGCTTTGCGGCAACCGCGGATATTGGGCGGTTGATCGGACATTTATTTATGCACCAGATTGGGTATCTGATTTCTCTAGTGGACAGAGTTTTCCACTATTTGAGTATTTTGCATCTGATGAGGACCGAGGCTTTCTTTAGTGGTTGGGCTTTCCCACTTTGATCAGAGTCATGATCCAGTCCTGCTGATTTACGATACTTGTTACTGAGGCACTTTACTGTGTGGGTCGCTCCCTCGAGTGCCACTCGGAGTGTGCGATTTCAGACTTCGAGTCCTTGAGACTCCCATCCCCTATCGGTGTTATGCGTAGGTGGCATACCCGATTTGGCAGGCACAGCAGGCAGTACCAGTTCTACTGGTGGCATTAGGTTGGTTTATTACAGACACTTGCTTTATAGTTGCACTCGTGTCAGGGGGACCGTGTGGAGTCTAGTAAGGTGTTTAGACCAGTGCTAGTGTTTGTTGGGAACCGTGTGGGGATACGGTGGTCCCACAGTCATTGTGATTGTTGACCGTGTATAGCAGGCATAGGCAGGCAGGGCAGACATGGCAGGCATGACAGGCATAGCAGGCATAGGCAAGCAGGGCAGGCATAGCAGGCATAGGCAGGCATGGCAGGCACAGCAGCATAGGCAGGCAGGGCAGGCATAGCAGGCATAGGCAGGCAGGGCAGGCACGCAGGCATGGCAGGCATAGCAGGCATAGCAGGCAGGCAGGCATAGCAGGCATAGGCAGGCATGGCAGGCATAGCAGGCATAGGCAGGAGGGCTGGCATAGCAGGCATAGGCAGGCAGGGCAGGCCCAGCAGGCATGGCAGGCATAGCAGGCATAGGCAGGCTGGGCAGGCATAGCAGGCATAGGCAGGCATGGCAGGCATAGCAGGCAGGGCAGACATGGCAGGCATGGCAGGCATGGCAGGCATAGCAGGCATAGTAGGCATGGCAGGCATAGCAGGCAGTGCCAGTGATTACTTGTCTATCGATTGGGTCTATTGTGCACTTCATGTGCTGGTGGTTGCATACCGCCCTTTGGTTCTCCCTTTTGGGCTTTTAGTTAGAGGCTTGGTAGCTGTTGAGGGTCTCCAGCTTCCTATTTCAGTCTTTACGGTTTTGGTTAGCTTTTGTATTTTGAGGACTTAGTGGGCAGACCGTCGGGTCTGGCGGTGGTACCCACTGAGAACTCCCTCTTGGTGTAGTTCTCACACCCTCTGGGGGTTTTCCCCCTCATTTCTTTCCTCTCATTGTTTTGCAGAGTCCTAGCGGATGTGCTGATTCTACGATTGTTGATCGAGGCGAGAGAGTTGCGAGATAGATCCCTACTCGTCGTTGGAGAGTAGCGGTACCCCTTCAGAGGAGATCTACAACAGATTAGTTGTTTACTTTTTCCCTCTTTTCAGAGACTGATATGGGTCGGAAATAATACGATCTAAATAGGGAAAGAAACACCTAGAGGGGGGTGAATTAGGTGTAAACGTATAAACACTCAAAAATCGTTGCGATAAAAAACCCAATGCGGAAAATGAAAATAACTCGCAAGATTTTACGTGGAAAACTCCATCACCGGAGTAAAAAACCACGGGACCGATAACAGGCAGAAATCCACTAGACATTAAAACACGTACAAGGTGATTTACCGTACACACTTAC
>CM055067.1:32558489-32602531 GCA_029204045.2 Tillandsia leiboldiana | reverse complement strand
AAGGCATGACGGTGAACTCTAATGCGTGACCGCCCCACCTGAGGCCGGCTTTTGGGATATCCTCGGCCTTAAACCTTCATGGGTGGTAACCAGACTGTAAATCAATCTTAGAAAAGACACAAGACCCTTGCAGCTGCGTCAAATAAGTCATCAATGCACGCAAAGGGTACTTGTTCTTGATGGTCACTTTATTCAACTCCCGATAATCAACACAGGTCCGAAGTGATCCATCCTTCTTCTTCACAAATAGCACCGGCGCTCCCAAGGCGATACGCTTGGTCTGACAAAATCTTTGTCCATTAAATCCTGGAGTTGCGCCTTTAGCTCTCGCAGCTCAGCCGGTGCCATTCCGGTAAGGAGCCTTAGAGATTGGCGCAGTTCCTGGAACTACGTCAATCAAAACTCAACCTCCCTATCCGGCGGCATATGAATCAGATCTGGAGGAAACACATCCGGGAACTCGTGGACAATAGGGATATCCAGGAGTCCCGGTGCCGCCACAGGCTCCTTAACCACCGATGCCAAAAAGGCCACGCATCCACTGCGCATCATCTGCCGCGCCCGAGAAGTCGAAAACCACAGAGGCAAAGAAAGCACTCTGGCACCCCCTGTAAACAAACACTTCCTGGCCTGGCTCGCTAAAAGTAACAGTCCTCGCGGCGCAATCAATCGTCGCGAAATAGCGAGCTAGCCAATACATCCCCAGCACAATGTCATAATCTCGCAGCTGACTAAGGACCATCAGGTCCGCTGGCAAAATCCAAGACTCAAGCTGTACCGGGCAAGACCAACAACACTCCTCTACAATCAAAATATGATCAGGAATCCGTACCTCTAATGCATGCGGTAACCGACGTAACTCTAGTCCATGCGATGATGCAAATGCTCTACTAATAAAAGAATGTGATGCACCGGTATCAAATAAAGTGCGAGCTCTAATGCCGAAAAGTAAAATGATACCTGCCACCACGTGGTCGGCCGCCGCAGAGTCCCCTACCTGGGCGGCGTAGACTCGCCCGCTCTGAGCTGGTGGTCGGTAGTCTGTAGGGTGGGAGTAAGGAGCCCTGCTCGCTGAAGCATAAGGCCGCTGCTGGGGCACCGAAGGAGCTGATGCTGAGGAAGGAGCCTGCGGTGTAGAGAGAGGGCAAGTAGCTCGAATATGGCCGGATTGTCCACACCGATAACAGCGGCCATACCTCTGGTCACAAGTATCCGCCGCGTGCTGTCCCCTACAAAAGACGCACCTGACCGCAGACTGGGGCTGCCTCGACTGCTGCTGCTGCTACCCTTGCCGCTGTGACCCCTGCTGTCGCGACTGCGACCTCTGCTGCTGCGAGTGCTGCTGCTGTCGCTGGGGCTGCTGCTGTGGGGGCCTCTGGGATCCCCCAGGCACTCGCCGATCCGAACGCCCACGGCCCGCAGACTGTGGCGGTGGCGGTCGGGGCGGCCTCCATGAACTGGCCTGTCCCCCCTCGTCTGGTGCTGGCCGCTTCCTCTCAGAACTCTGAGCGACCGAGCCTCCGCGCCTAGCGACCACATGATCTCCCCTCTCGACCCACTGTGCATGATCCACTGCCTCTGATAAGGTCTGAAGCCTCTGGGCGTGCACCAAGGTATAGATCTCGGGGCGTAAACCTGTCTCAAACAGCTCCACCTGGTGCAGCCCGTCCCTGGCAACATAGGGTACGCAGTTAAGCAACTGCGTAAACTCCTGGAAATAGTCCCATACTGAGCGATCACCCTGCTGTAAGTTCTTTAAGTCATCTTCTATCTTCTTCTTCACGCTCGTGGAGAAGTAAGTGTCAAGGATCATCCTCCTGAACTCCGACCAGGGTAGCTGTCGGGTGATCTGAAACTCTAAGGGCTCGACCCGACGCCACCAAGCATCCGCATCCCCCTCTAAACAATGTACGACCATGTGTACTCTGAATCTCGAATCAATGAAGAAATCTCTGAACAACTTCTCCATTGATGCCAACCACGATCCTATCTCCGCTGGATGAGTACTCCGCCCCGAGAACCTAGGTGGTCCTCGCTTACAGAACTGTGCGAGTTTGTCAGCAAACTCCTGCTCCTCCGCTGGGGTCAATGGCCTGATCACCCCCTGAGCCCCACTGCTAGACGACGGTGCCGTAGGAACAAGTGGAATAGCCGGTGGTACAACCGGTGGTACAGGGGCCTCTACAGTAGTAGGGGGTGGTGCCGCAACCTGAGCCAGCAACTGCTCAAACCTCTGCTCCTGTCGGTGGTGACTCTCCGCCAACTGGGCCACCATGGCCCTCAGCTCACCGATCTCAGAAGGCCCGGACTGCTCCGGCTCCTCCGGGGGTGTAGGAGTACCCCGAGTAGGGATCTGCCGCCTAGGAGGCATCCTGCCACACCAGAAACCACGGGTCAGAAACCAAAACCACACACGACCCAATCCAGCGAAAGTCATGGACATCCCCCTATTCCTGTAACCTTATGTTGTCTACAGCCAACATAACAGTCCACCAGGAATAGGCTATGCCAATCCCTCTCCACTCACAGGAAGAGTTTAATAACAAATTGCCGACTTTCGCAAAATATCGCGTCACTCACGCCCTGCCTTCCTAGGGTCTGACAAAAGCCTAGGGTTTCCTAAGTCCCAACTGACCTATCCCTAAGCTCTGATACCAAAATAATCTGTCACGCCCCGGGTGTAAACCAGAACCCGGGCTCGTCCACAGACCCGCCGTGCACACGGTATTTCCCGTGTACACGAAGCGCTGGTAACCTGCTCAGATAAAAAGAAATAATACTAGAGCATAAAACAGAGCTAAACTGATATTAGTACATCTCAGACAAATGCTGGAAATAAAAGTATAATAAACTCTCAAGAATATACATATGTCTCTCCCAGCTCACGAAGTAAATACAACCAGCTGGCCGCAGCCAGACCCAAAATAAAAGAAAATACAACCGTCTGAGTATACAGGGGATACAACAAAACTACAAAACTCGAGCTCGGGGTAGCAGCTATCTAGTCGGCGATCCTTTTACCTCGATCTTGGGAGGAAGGCCCCGCAACTCCAGCAGATGACTCTGCAAAACAAAGGGGACAAGAAAAGGGAAAAACAGTGGGGGTCAGAACTACTATAAAGACAGTAGCCTCCCCTAGTGGGTAAACCTCAACTCAAAACTCCTACCTGCCCACTAGGACTACCAGAGGCTAAAAGAATGAATGCGGTAACTATGAGTATGACTCCTGATGAAAGCTACCACTAATACGCCTCTACCTGCCCAGCTAAAGATAGCTAAATGTATGCATCAGAATATCGAAGCCTGCCACAGCGGGTATGCCAGCCTACGCATAACACCGGTGTGGGATAGGAGTCTCAATGTCTGCAAAATCGGGTATGCCAGCCTACGCATAACGCCGATATGGGACAGGAGTCTCAAGGTCTGCTAAATCGGGCATGCCAGCCTACGCATAGCACCGATAAGGGATAGGATTCTCAATGTCTGCCAAATCGGGTATGCCAGCCTACGCATAACACCGATATGGGACAGGAGTCTCAGGGTCTGAAGTCTGCAAATCACGCACTTTGCTCTATAAGGAAAAGTACCGTCCCCCAAAGGAAGCCCAAAACCCTCTCCCCGAAACCCAAGTATCTGACTACACTATCCCAGCCCCTGCTCTAACCCGAGCATAAAATCCCCTATGTCTAAGTGACTGAAGAAAGAATGCAACATGGTTTCTCCTAAGTCATTCCCAGCATGATAGTGTAGCAGAAAAAGGTGGCCTATCTAGGTGACCATTCAAGCATGCAAAAGTCATTATCTTGATGAACCGTTTTAAGTACTCTAACCACATACCCCAACCTCTCATTTAATCATTCAACAAGATAGGGATTTAGCATAGATTCCAAGTAATTCTACTACATATTTAAAGCATGGACTCACCTTTAATTAACTTGTAGTTTTCTAACAATGCGATTATCAACGAAGAAACCAGGACTTCATACAAGCATGCTAGGTCCATTTCACAGATTTACTAACAGCATAATCAAAAGCATTCTAATAGGCCTAGCGATAAATCCCAAATAAGAGGTTTACAACATCACCCACCTCGAGCGCTAATCCCAGTTTCCAAAAGCAGAACCCAAGCTCAGTCCAACAACTCCCCACCAATCTGTACAAAATACCCCAAAGGAAAGTACATAAGCTACTCATTCAAAATTCCCAGAATCTGTCCCTTAATACCACAGTCCAGAATTCACCAATTTTTACCTGCGAAAAATGCCCAGAAAAATCCAAGGAAAATACCGTCGCGATCCTCGCGACGAGCCCGTCGAAACGAGTACCTGCACGCCCAAATCGGAGTTCCTACGCTGAGATAAAAATCCGACAAGAGGAACATCCCGATCCAAACTGTACCAAATTTCTGTAACAAAGAACCACAGAAAAAGGAGATTCTCACCCTCGTCCAAAACGCAGAAAAATCTGAGAAAAATCCAGGAGACTCCTTGCGAAGTGTAGATGAAAATTGCCTCTTGAATCGCCTCGATCCGACGTCCGAGCGAAAAGATACGGCAAGAACACTGCGGTGCTGTCCAAAAGTCCGCGACGAAAAATGGGTCAAATGGGTGCTCAGAAAACTACAAGATCAGCACGGAAATTGAGGAACCTCAAAAGACAGGAGTTGAAGTCCTACCTGTCTTGAGTCCAACAGCGCAAGAATCGGCGAAATCCGATGTCGGGGTGAGTCGGAGGAGTCCAAACACTGAGAACGGGCGAAGAAGATCGCCGGGAAACAAGCGTCGCGCCGAGCCGTAAAATGGTGAACCTCGGGAAGAGTGCCTCCAAAAATCCTCAAAGTTCTCCAATGGGTAGTGCACTGAGGGAGGAAAAACTCCTCTGAAGAAAGCCCAGCGAAAATGGGTCCAAAAAGCCAAAAGAACGAATAGGGGGAGCTATTTATAGGCCCAGCCCACTATGCTATCGGGCCGGGTTTTCGGGCGCAAGTTTCGGGCGCACTGCGCCCGGAAACCCGGTCGCACGCCTCCCGTCCGACGCGCCCGAATCTCCCAGGAGCGGCCACGTCACCCCCAAACAGGGGACAGCAAATTCCCGCGGTCGCTGAGTGCCGCGTGTCCCCTCGCGGTCAGCGGGGGTAGGTACGGCCGCCCAACCGCGAGGCGACACGTGTCGCACTCGAGTGCGGCCGACCGCCCCGCCTGGCGCCACTGTGCACGCACAGTACCGAGGCGCCCCCCCCGCGCACACCGTGGACTGCGCCCACGTGGGCCAACGAATCCGAAGCCGCCACGTGTCCTGCGCCCGGTCCACCGCAATCCCGCAAAATCGGTGAGCCATGCCGCGTGCGCCGGCCTATCAGGGCACGCTACGTGTCACCCGCCCGCGTCCATGCACCGCCGCGCTACCCCGTGGACCGAGCTGCGTGAGCCGGCCAATAATAGGCCGCCACGTGGCTCAGGCCGGTCCACGAGGCTCCCCCATGCACCGAAAAACCCCGAAAACTTCCGGAAGCCCGCTTTTGGTCATCCGGACTCCAAATTTAACAAGCAAATAGCCGTTTTCAAGCGTTTTTCCGCGCTGAATCAAAATCCAACCTCAGATTGGCCCAAAACCTTTTCTAAAATTCGGTAAATGCAGCCGAAGGCCAAATCAGCTATCCAAGTCTCACATGGTCCATCTGTGGCACCCCTTTGATGCACCATGGGCCAGACACACCAACACTAGGTGTTCTACACAGTGGATTCATCGGAAAGTTGCATGGGAGAACCAGAACACTACAACGGCGTTTATCAAATCATTAAAATGATAAAGAAAATGAATTACCAAGATCAATAGATATTTGAAATCCCAAATAAATTATATAATGTATCTAGTCAATCTGTTGAAGAGAGTGGCTCTTTGAGCATCTTTCGTTTAAAAATCCCACCTTATACCAACCTTGAAATTTGACGGAGTCAAGTATTTCAATCATGCATTTTATTTAATCAAAAAAAAAAAATTACAAAGCCATGCTTGGTATACATGTGGTAGCTGCACACAGTACTCGGACGACCGAGGTGGTAGCTCTTTCCTCCATGTGGTGGTAGTTTTCACACTCCTCATTGGGATGTAACTCTTTCCACATCTTTTGAGCATTTTACATTTCTTTGACTCCCCCTCAATTGGCTATCAATTAATTTAAGATATAAAGTATTCAACCAAGGATTGATCTCGAATTCATACTCAACCAAATAGTCAAATAAGATAAAAACAATACCAAGAGATCATTGAGAGAGAAATTGACTTTGATCAATTAAAAAATGATTTAATTTAAATAAATGATCAATGCATCAACTGAATTATTATGATATCTAAAGCATAATAAATTTCTAATTATATGAAAGGATGCAAGTAAAGTCAATAATACACGTGCTCAATTAATGTACTATGTATAAACATAGATAAAGAACAAAAACACAAAAACAAAACCTAACCTAAGCAAAAGTTTCAAAAAGAAGTTTATTTCAAAGAAAGCATTCCAATTGCTTTACGCAAATGAATAAAACGTTTTTGATCCAAAGGTTTTGTTAAAATGTCAGCTAATTGATCTTCAGTTGAAATATACGACAGTTGAAGAGTATTTGATTCAACTAGCTCTCTAAGAAAATGATATCTAAGTTCAATGTGTTTTGTTCTAGAGTGCAACACAGGGTTTTTGGAAATGTTTATAGCACTAGTGTTGTCACAAAGAATTGTTACCGAAGTTGCTGAAATCCGGAAGTCGCTCAACACACTTTTCATCCAAATGAGTTGGGTTGAACAACTAACCGCTGAGATATATTCCGCTTCGGCAGTCGAGAGTGCAATGCAGTTTTGCTTTTTACTGTGCCATGCAACAAGGCTGTGGCCTAAATAAAAACATGCACCACTCGTACTTTTCCGATCATCCACAGATCCTGCCCAATCGGCATCTGAGTATCCAATAATATTTAGACTTGTTCCCATAGGATACCAAATTCCGAAATTTATGGTTCCTTTAATGTATTGGATGATCCGTTTCACCGCTTTCAGGTGAACCTCCTTTGGTGCAGATTGATATCTCGCGCAGATCCCAACACCAAAAGATATATCCGGGCGACTAGCCGTGAGGTAAAGTAGACTTCCAATCATACTCCGATAAAGTTTCTCATCTACATTCTCACTAAAAGATTCACTTCCTAATCCTTTATTGCTAGTTCCCATTGTAGTTGGAAAATCTTTACAATTTTCTAGATCAAACTTTTTGACCAACTCCAAAGCATACTTGGATTGACACAAATGGATGCCTTCGTCACACTGTTTCGCTTGCAATCCAAGAAAGTATGTCAATTCGCCCATCATTGACATCTCAAATTCGCTTTCCATGGTTTCAGCGAATTTAGAAGCATCATTATCCTTTGTTGCTCCAAAGACAATGTCATCGACATAGATTTGTGCAACAATGAAGTTATTTTGATAATGTTTCACAAAGAGAGTCCTGTCTGCTCCCCCTCGAGTATAGCCCTTCTCCAAAAGGTGCTTTGTCAACCTTTCGTACCATGCTCGCGTTGCTTGTTTTAAACCGTAAAGAGCCTTTTTCAAACGAAAAACATGGTTAGGTAGTTTACAGTCTACAAAACCTTTCGGTTGAGCCACATAAACTTTCTCATTTAAAAACCCATTTAAAAACGCGCTCTTAACGTCCATTTGAAAGAGTTTTATTTTAAAGTGACAAGCAATAGCGAATAAGATATGAATGGACTCGAGTCTAGCTACAGGGGCGAAAGTTTCATCAAAGTCTATACCTTCTACTTGAGAGTAGCCTTGAGCAACTAAACGTGCTTTGTTCCTGATGATGGTACCATCTTCATTTTTCTTATTCTTGAAAATCCATTTGGTACCTATCACATTGTGTTGCTTTGGAGGCTTTGTTAATTCCCAGACTTTGTTTCGCTCAAACTGATGGAGCTCTTCCTGCATTGCTTTAATCCAGTAGTCATCCTGAAGAGCTTCATCGATGTTCTTTGGTTCGATCAAGGAAACGTAGCAAGCGAATCCACAAACCAATTGTCTCCGAGTTTTGACTCCTTCTTGTGGGTCTCCAATGATGTTTGATTCAGGATGATCCTTGGAGATGCGTAACGTTTGTTGTAACGGAGTACTCGGAGGTACATGAGATGATTCCTGCACATCAGATAAATTTGAAGAACCATTAGATGCATCATTAATATTGGAAGTATTATCATGAGAAGATGCACTTAAAGGAGTATCATCATCAAGAGAGATATCGAGGGTAGATTTTTCCGATGCAAAGTGAAAAGCTTCATCTACTTTAACATTTATAGATTCTACAATCGTTTTAGATTCCATGTTAAATACCCGATATGCTCTGCTATTTGTAGAATAACCCAAAAAGATCCCTTCGTCACTTCGAGAATCGAACTTACCAAGATTTTCGCGATCACGCAAAATAAAACATCGACTCCCAAAGATACGAAAGTATTTGATATCCGGTTTTCTACTAAACCACATCTCATATGGTGTATTTAAAGTTCCTGGGCGCAAATACACTCGATTAATGACATAGACAGCGGTGTTCACAGCCTCAGCCCAAAAATATAGCGGTAAATTCCGGCTATGAAGCATCACACGCGCCATCTCTTGAACAACCCTGTTTTTGCGCTCAACAACACCATTCTGCTGAGGTGTATAGGGTGCCGAGAATTCATGTTTTATGCCGTTGGAAGTGCAAAAATCAATGAATTTGGAATTAATGAATTCTCCACCTCTATCACTTCTAACACGAATGATCTTTTCATTCTTTTCAATCATAATACGATGGCAAATCTCATGAAAAGAATCAAACGTATCAGCTTTCTCTTTTAAAAATGCTACCCATGAAAACCTAGAGAAATCATCAACCAATAAGAAAATATACCATTTACCTCCCAAAGATGGTTGACGGGTCGGTCCAAAAAGAAAAAAAAAAAAAATAGTCTACATAAACTACACAACATTTAATCGTAGGAAGATTAAAGGCAAGGAAAGATTTCACCTTTGCATACCCAAACCTTTTGAGTTTTAGAGTATGTTGGCAATGGTTGAGAAATTTTCTTTGATGAAGACGTCTTGTATGATTGATCTTTTTCTTTTGTCATCGTCTTGCTTGAAGTACTACCAATGTTCTTTTCTTTTGAAAAGTCCTTCTTTGATTTCCGGGGAGTGAACTCATTGGTAGCAATTGCAAGATGTGATTGATTTGATCTTTGAGCTCCAATCTTGCAATTTCTTTCAATGTGCCCTGTAATACCACAACGAAAACATACCTTTGCGCTTGATGATCCCGAAGAGAAAGAAGTAGGCTTGTTGTCGTTGTTTGTCGTGAATTTCGGTGTCGGAGGAGGAGATACCGACTGAGGCACAAAAACTGTCCCAACCGAACTAAAATTGTCTTCAGTTCGATTGTATCCGAGGCCGAACTTGTTTGATTGACCAAGACCAAGAAGCTTATTCAACTTACTCCTTCCTGATGAAAATCGCTGTAAGTCATCCTTGAGTTGGAGAATGGTCTCTGTCATTTCCAGTTTTTCCTGTCGAGCCTCGCCGTTGAGCTTCAAGAAGTAATTCGCTTTGTTCACCATATCTACATAATTCTTCTCGAGTTGCTCATTGGACTCTTGAAGGGAAACATTTGCTTTTAACAGATTATCCCTTTCCACTTCAAGATCGGTCGAGAGAGAAGTTACCCTTTTTACTTCTGCTTCGAGATCCTGTAATCTCCCTCTCAACCCCTTGTTTTGTTTAGCCAGTTTCTTTGAATCCCGTAAAAGTCTGTGGTAGGCTTAAACAAAATCTTCACCTTCAGAGTTACTTGATTCATCATCCGTTGCAGTTTTTTCAACCCGGGAGGAGTTGGACAATGAATCTGAAGTACTTGCCATTAAGCACATGAAGGGTGAAGATGTGGACGTGTGGAATGCCGTTGCGCTTTCTTCTTCATCACTTGAGGATGACTCATTTGACGTTGAGTTGTCATCCCATGTGACGACTTGCATCGCTTTCTTCTTCGACGGATTCTTAGTTGGACACTCCGTTGAGATATGGCCGTATCCTCGGCACTTGAAGCATTGGACTTGTCCTTCTGAACTTTTCTTATCCTTTGAAAAGTTCTCTTGCTTTCTTGACTTGTAACTTGAAATACCCTTGCCTTTCTTCGACTTTCCGAAGGATGGAGTTTTATTTGAATTACCCCTTCGAAAGTTGCGGCGAAACTTCCTTGTCAAGAGAGCGAGCTGCTTCTCAAATTCCTCCATAGATAGGTTCTCGTCATCGTCTGAGGAGGATGAATCCGTGTCTTCTTCCTTTGTTGTTTTCAAAGCATAACCTGAAGACTTAGAAGAGGATGCCTTTCCCGAAGAATAGTTAGTAGTAAATGTCATTTCATAAGTTTGTAATGAACCAACTAGTTCTTCTACACGTATTTCGTCCGGGTGTTTAATAGTTTCAATGGCTGTAACCTTTGGGCGAAATCGTTCAGGAAGAGTTCTTAAGATCTTTCTTACAACCTTAAATTCTGGAATCTTCTCTCCCAGGTTAGCACATGAGTTTACGATGTCTTGCAATCGTGTATAGTAGTCCGTGAAAGATTCATTTTCTGCCATGAAAATAGAGTCAAATCTGCTCGTAAGCATTTGCAGCTTTTGAATCTTCACGAGGTTAGTTCCCTCATGTGTAACCTGAAGAGCATCCCAGATTTCTTTCGCAGTCTCACATGCCGAGACGCGAGAGAATTCAGTTTGAGATAAGGCATTAAAAACAGCATTAATTCCCTTGCCATTGTAAGAAGATATATCAATCTCTTCCTTGGTCCATTTCGACCTAGGTTTGATGGTGCGAACATCACCAATAATTTCAGTTGGATTAGACCATCCTAATTCAATTGATTGCCACACCCGTTCGTCGATGGAAATTAAAAAGACTTTCATCCGTACTCTCCAGTACGCATAATTTGTTCCATCAAAGAATGGGGGTCTGTTGATGTTTCCACCTTCAACCATTGTTTACAACCCTATTCCCGCTCTGATACCACTTGTTGGGTTATATGTAATAATGGATCTAAATAGGGGAAAAAATACCTAGAGGGGGGTGAATAGGTGTAAACAATAAACACTCAAAAAATCATAGCGCAATAAAAACCCAATGCGGAAATATAAATGAACACGCAAGATTTTTACGTGGAAAACTCCAAACCGGAGTAAAAAACCACGGGACCGATAACACGGTGAAATCCACTAGAATTAAACACGTACAAGGTGATATACCGTACTCACAGACGACTCAACCTTTTCCATACGCTCCTAGTTGATCTTCTCCGCTTGCTCCGCAACGCGTCTGGAATCCACGATCTGCGTCCAACGCCGAATCCACGGCGTCCAACGTCGAGTCCACGACGTCTGACCGAATCCACGGTCTTCACCCTGTAGCACGCTTCGAATCCACGAACGTACCTCGCTCCGAATCCACGAGAGCGGTTGCACCTTGAATCCACAAGGCCACGCGAGTCCAAGCGCCGATTTTGGGGTAATTCGTTGTTTTTGGGTGGTGATGATCCGCCGAATACTTAGATCAAAGATAGATAGGAAATACCATCTAAGTATTCATTAGTTTGATTCAACTCAAGATGTGAGTATGAAAACCTAGAATCAAACTAATCAATATAGATGAAGAAACATAGAGTAATATCTAATGATTTCCTTTCTTCTCTATATGTGGATCTAGGGCCGTATAAGATGATATTTGATTATGACGGCTACTTTTTGGACTAACCCTAGAAAAAGAATTATAGGGTCTATTTATAGGTTAGAAACCCTAGGAAGAAGATAAGGATAAAAAACTGTCCGTTTCTGGAAATTTTCACGACGGCGATCCGGATCGGATTAGCTGTGATCCGGATCGTCGTAACGAGTCAGGCAATTCCAGAGAAACAGGGTTCGGGATCCGGATTGTAATGCACGATCCGGAACGTTCATGAATTTCAGCAAATTCCCATATTCGGGATCCGGATCGAAATGGCTATGATCCGGATCGGATTTGCCAATGAACAAACACCCTTCGGGATCCGGATCGGACTGTCTGATCCGGATCCTGAACATGTCCCATGTCCAGTTCTTGATTTTTATGCGATAAAAAATTCTTCCAAGTGTTTCTACACTACAAGAAGTATTCGGATCACCAAAAATATTTAGTTAAACTTACCTGATCCTTTTAAATTCTTCTTTCTTGAGATTGAGGTATATGATCCAAACTTCATTCATCTTCAATCTTCAAGACTTAACACTTTCACGAAATGCGCCAAAACAAAATCCGTAACAGAATGCCGTTGCGCTTTCTTCTTCATCACTTGAGGATGACTCATTTGACGTTGAGTTGTCATCCCATGTGACGACTTGCATCGCTTTCTTCTTCGACGGATTCTTAGTTGGACATTCCGTTGAGATATGGCCGTATCCTCGGCACTTGAAGCATTGGACTTGTCCTTCTGAACTTTTCTTATCCTTTGAAAAGTTCTCTTGCTTTCTTGACTTATAACTTGAAATACCCTTGCCTTTCTTCGACTTTCCGAAGGATGGAGTTTTACTTGAATTACCCCTTCGAAAGTTGCGGCGAAACTTCCTTGTCAAGAGAGCGAGCTGCTTCTCAAATTCCTCCATAGATAGGTTCTCTTCATCGTCTGAGGAGGATGAATCCGTGTCTTCTTCCTTTGTTGTTTTCAAAGCATAACCTGAAGACTTAGAAGAGGATGCCTTTCCCGAAGAATAGTTAGTAGTAAATGTCATTTCATAAGTTTGTAATGAACCAACTAGTTCTTCTACACGCATTTCGTCCGGGTGTTTAATAGTTTCAATGGCTGTAACCTTTGGGCGAAATCGTTCAGGAAGAGTTCTTAAGATCTTTCTTACAACCTTAAATTCTGGAATCTTCTCTCCCAGGTTAGCACATGAGTTTACGATGTCTTGCAATCGTGTATAGTAGTCCGTGAAAGATTCATTTTGTGCCATGAAAATAGAGTCAAATCTGCTCGTAAGCATTTGCAGCTTTTGAATATTCACGAGGTTAGTTCCCTCATGTGTAACCTGAAGAACATCCCAGATTTCTTTCGCAGTCTCACATGCCGAGACGCGAGAGAATTCAGTTTGAGATAAGGCATTAAAAATAGCATTAATTCCCTTGCCATTGTAAGAAGATGAATCTAACTCTTCCTTGGTCCACTTCGACCTAGGTTTGATCGTGCGAACATCAGCAATAATTTCAGTTGGATTAGACCATCCTAATTCAATTGATTGCCACACCCGTTCGTCGATGGAAATTAAAAAGGCTTTCATCCGTACTCTCCAGTACGCATAATTTGTTCCATCAAAGAATGGGGGTCTGTTGATGTTTCCACCTTCAACCATTGTTTACAACCCTATTCCCTCTCTGATACCACTTGTTGGGTTATATGTAATAATGGATCTAAATAGGGGAAAAAACACCTAGAGGGGGGTGAATATGTGTAAACACTAAACACTCAAAAAATCATTGTGCAATAAAAATCCAATGCGGAAATATAAATGAACACGCAAGATTTTTACGTGGAAAACTCCAAACCGGAGTAAAAAACCACGGGACCGATAACACGGTGAAATCCACTAGAATTAAACACGTACAAGGTGATATACCGTACTCACAGACGACTCAACCTTTTCCATACGCTCCTAGTTGATCTTCTCCGCTCGCTCCGCAACGCGTCTCGAATCCACGATCTGCGTCCAACGCCGAATCCACGGCGTCCAACGTCGAGTCCACGACGTCTGACCGAATCCACGGTCTTCACCCAGTAGCACGCTTCGAATCCACGAACGTACCTCGCTCCGAATCCACGAGAGCGGTTGCACCTTGAATCCACAAGGCCACGCGAGTCCACGTGCCGATTTTGGGGTAAATCGTTGTTTTTGGGTGGTGATGTTCCGCCGAATACTTAGATCAAAGATAGATAGGAAATACCATCTAAGTATTCATTAGTTTGATTCAACTCAAGATGTGAGTATGAAAACCTAGAATCAAACTAATCAATATAGATGAAGAAACATAGAGTAATATCTAATGATTTCCTTTCTTCTCTATATGTGGATCTTAGGTCGTATAAAAGATGACGACTTGTATGTGGATTTACGGCGTATAGGGATTTTCTGGATTAACCCTAGAAAAAGAATCATAGGGTCTATTTATAGGTTAGAAACCCTAGGAAGAAGATAAGGATAAAAAACTGTCTGTTTCTGGAAATTTTCACGACGGCGATCCGGATCGTCGTAACGAGTCAGGCAATTCCAGAGAAACAGGGTTCGGGATCCGGATTGTAATGCACGATCCGGATCGTTCATGTATTTCAGCAAATTCCCATGTTCGGGATCCGGATCGAAATGGCTATGATCCAGATCGGATTTGCCAATGAACAAACACCCTTCGGGATCCGGATCGGACTGTCCGATCCGGATCCTGAACATGTCCCATGTCCAGTTCTTGATTTTTACGCGATAAAAAATTCTTCCAAGTGTTTCTACACTACAAGAAGTATTCGGATCACCAAAACTATTTAGTTAAACTTACCTGATCCTTTTGAATTCTTCTTTCTTGAGATTGAGGTATATGATCCAAACTTCATTCATCTTCAATCTTCAAGACTTAACGCTTTCACGAAATGCGCCAAAACAAAATCCGTAACAGCATGCGCCCTGTCTGCGACGGCCACCCCTGTAGCCGTGAGCCCGGTCCGCGACATTGGCCGTGCTCCAGCGGTCCACCAGGCAGTGCTCCCGGTCTGCGCCGCCGCTGCCTTCTGTCGTGGACCCGCTCCACGCCTGGACCCGTGCACCAGCCCTCAGCCTAAAGGTCCGGAAAGCTCCGTTTTTAGCCCTTTTTGCCCCGTTTTTGAGTGTTTTTGATCGCGACGATGTTTTTAACGATAATTCTTACTGTAGTTCGTCTTCGGGCACAAGGTGTGAGTGTATCAGCTGGAGTTTCCGCATCGTCTTCTTCCTCGTGTTCGAGGTGGGTACCCCTTAGAACCCCTTTGTGCATATTTTCGTTACTATTATGTTTCATCGTCATCATATTTGTGGCGACCGAGGGCCACGGTGTACGAGGATACATCCCGTTGTGGCAAATCTTTCCGGTGTTTGAATTACGGTATTGTGGGAGAGGTGTAAGAGTAAGTAGTTGCATCATTTAATATTGTTAACTCCCGTTACCCCTTTTCCGGCTCCGGTTGCGACCACGCGACCCCGGCGGCTGCGGCGACGACCTCGTGACCACGATAACGGCGGCGGCGGCCTCCCGTTTAACAACGGCGGTGGCGGCCTCCCGTTCAAAACCAAACCTGCGTCGCTCGCGAAATCCGAACCACCAACACCCGAAACGCCAATCCAAAAAAATTAAAAGCAACGATGCTAACCTTGATTTCACTGGAGGAGGAGGAAGAAGAAGGATCGCCCGTTCCTTGCTCGATCCATCCCGCAGAAAGGAAGCCGTTTCTCCTTTCCTCTCCCCGCCTCCCAGTCTCGGTTTCCCCACGCCGTTCTTGAAAAGAGGGAAAAAATATGGTTTGGGGTTTCCCCCCCCCGCACGCACCCCCACCCTGACTTACACGCTAACCCAAAAGTAAATTAATCATTCTGGCGTGAATGGGGAGTGGGATTGCACCTTAAACCCCAAATTCAACACTTAGCGATCGGATGCGGACCAGGGGTCCAACTTACCTCGAAAAGCGTGCCGATCTCCCGCACGCTTTTTGATGCACACGGAACCGCTAGTTTACCTTGAAAAGCGTGCCGATCGCCCGCACGCTTTTTGATGCATCCGAAACCCAGTAACCATTCAGAAATTTATTCTGGGAGATCCCGGGGTCGGAATTTGAATCCGATCGCGCTACCGTTCTCCATTTCACGAGATCTAACACCTAAAAATACCCGCGAGCCCCGACGGTCTGCCCAGAAATTCTCGAATTTCAACCCCCCCTAACAACTGAAAATATTAATTAGGGCCCAAAACGGAAAACCGGAAGGTCGAGGTACTACCAAAATAATTAAAATAACCCAATAACAAAATTATGTGAAAAAGTCAGATCGTAGAAGGATCCCGTCCGATCACCTCGAAAAGCGTGCCGGCCACTTAGCACGGATTCCGATGCACCACTCAAAGGCAAACGCTTTGACCCCCATTCTAGGAGATCCGTGAATCGGAATCCGGATCCGTTCGCTTTGGCGTCCTCCGTTTTCCGAGCTCAATCGTAGAAAAATACCCGCGGTCCTGGCCAGTCCATTGCAGAAAACACAGTGAAAAGTTTTCCTAACAATCCCGTCATAAAAAGGAGGTATGCAAAGGCATCGGAACGCCAGGACTCTACACAGGATGTCGACGCGTTCGCAGTCTTCTTTCTCTGAGCCTGAGCAGGAGGACTCTGGACAGGGACAGCAGAGTGAGGTGCAGGAGCTTCGTGCCCAGATGGCACTGATGTCTGAGGCTGTTCGGCGCCAGGAGGAGACTTCACAGCGCCAGGAGGAGGCTGTTCGACGCCAGGATGAGACCTTACGGCGCCAGGAGGAGACTTCACGGCGCCAGGAGGAGGCTTCGCGGCGCCAGGAGGAGGCTTCGCAGCGCCAGGAGGAGGCCTTGGGTCGGATGATGCTCATGATGGAGCAGAGGGTGCAGCCAGTTGTAGCACCCCCAGAGAGTTCACCTGTACCTTATTCGCCAGTGGTGGCACCCCCTATTGTTCAGACAGCACCGGCAGTTCCTATTGAGCCGGTTGCCAGCAGACCACCGTCTGGGTCGAAGGGACCTTTGACCCCAGCTGAGCGGCGTGAGGTGGTTGATCTGTTGATGAGGTTCCGTCAGTTCGATTCGCCTCATTTTTCGGGACTGAGTGCGGAGCCGTGGTAGGCAGAGTCGTGGATCACGGCTATGGAGCTACACATTAAGAGCTTGTTCATCGAGGAGAGGTTTCAGGTCCTTTTGGCGACAAACTTCTTGGAGCGCAACGCCGAGGCTTGGTGGCGGCGTGTGCGACCTGCTGGTCCGCCTGGGACGCAGCTTCTTACTTGGGCAGAGTTCCGCAGTCTTCTTCTTGGGGCTTTCTTTCCGGAGAGCGTCCGCCAGAGGTTGGAGGAGCAGCTAAAGAATCTCCGCCAGGGAGATCAGCCCGTGCATGAGTACATTGCTGATTTCAACCAGCTGTTGGCTTGCGTACCCCACGCGGCCAGGGATGAGGCTCACCGGATATACATGTTTGAGCGAGGGTTGCGTCGGGACATTTATCAGTTTGTTCGTTCACTCAGATTGCAGACTCTGGAGGCCTCTATGGAGCAGGCACTCTATGTTGAGCATGGGGAGGCAGTGATGGAGGAGGTGGCTCCAGCCCCCGCAGTGTTCTAGGGGCGAAGCGCCCAGCGCCGATGGATGAGGGGCAGTCGAGTCGGTAGGGACCCCCGAGACCTCCACGATTCCATCCTTAGGGTCGTGGGTATCAGGGGCGCCAGATATCAGGAGCGCCCCGTCAGTCTTAGCAGCAACAGTAGCGTCGACCGTCTCAGTAGCAGCAGCCTTTGCAGCAGCAGCGGACCCCGCGGCAGCCACGCCAGGACCGATGTGTTATTTGTGGAGGGCCGCACCCACCGATTCCGTGTCCTCAGAGGCAGGGCCGTTGTTTCTGTTGCCGGCAGTCTGGCCACCTTCAGAGTTCGTGTCCCAGAGCAGGTCTTCCAGTTCTTTCCTCGGCTTCAGCACCCTCCGTTCCTTATCAGACGGCAGGACCTTCTGCGGCTTACGGTAGGCCCGATCATGCTTCATCTTCCTCGCGACAGCCGGAGCGACGTCCCCTAGCGCCGAGCGGGCGAGTCTATGCCACTCAGGTTGAGGATGCTACAGCGGCTGACCACGTCGTCGCAGGTATTATTTTGATTTCTGCACTTCATACTCGAGCTCTTTTTGATACCGGCGCATAGCACTCATTTATTAGTAGAGCATTTGCATCCCTACATGGTATAGAGGTAGTTTCTTTATCGCATGCATTAGAGGTTCAGATCCCAGACCATGTCTTGCATGTCGAGGAGTATTGTAGGGATTGCCCTGTACAGTTGGGACCCTAGATCTTGCCGGCAAACTTGCTTTTCTTGCGGCAGCTCCAGGATTTCGATGTTGTACTCGGCATGGACTGGTTGTCACGGTATTTTGCTACCATAGACTGTAGAGAGAGGACGGTGACCCTCCGCGAGCCTGGACAGGAGGAGTTCATTTTCAGAGGCTGTCACGCCCCGGGGGGTTTGGTTTAGCGGAAACGATTCATGAAAGTCGAATATTTGGCGTGTAAATTTTTTTTGTTTAAAAGAGAACCCCTCTTCCCGGGCACGTGCCCAGACCCGCCACACATACAGGGTCACTCTGCAAACGGACAGAGTCTCCCCTGTACGTGCACGGCGTAAGCGTTCAGAACATGTTCCAACAAACACAGCCCATCAATCACAGCAATTAACCAGCATTCTAAACTAATAACAGAAGAACGTATGGCCGATCAATTTGGAAAGGATAAATCCACAGTTTTGAAAGAGCGTCTACCCGGCGCTTACGTTTTGAAAGCTAGTTTCAAAATTAGCATAAATCCACAAGGTTTGAAAGCGGCGCCCACCCGACACCAAGTTTTGAAATCCCTTTCGCAATCCATAAATCCACAGGGTTTTGAAACCAGTGCCCACACGACACTTAGGTTTTTAAAACGGTTTTCGCAATCTTTTCTTTGGCTTCTGTTTTTTTTTGATTTTCAAATGGCCAATAGACATAGAAGGAAAAGTAACGTACAAGGGCGCTATATGCAACCCGCACCGACATCCACGTCGACCCCACGAGGGTATCGCGAACCTCTCACATAACTACAATGCAATGAAAAGCGAGAAATAAAAGAATAAATACAGTCCAGGGTCCCCAGCGACCCAGCTGCTCCTGCCCCGTCCTCACGACCGCCTACCTCTCCCCCCGTCTGGACCCTGTCACGAAGTGGGATGTCAGTGACGCAAGAAAAATAGTAGAGCAGGAGAATATAATGAAACAAACCGTGAAGATAACCGGAGCAACCACCCTCCCAAAGAGGAAGGCAACCTGTACACCTGCCTCCAGAAATACCCGGACACGTCGGACAACTAAACCGACGGCCCGTACCGTACCTGCAGAAACCCGACCACGCCGGACAACTAAACCGACGGGTCGCACCGCTCGCACCTCGGCGCCTCAACCCCACCACTAATAAGGGGCCCCACTACGTCACCTCGTGGGTATACACGGGTCATAGACCACTTTTCCGGAAAAGCGCACCCTTTGCGGTGGCCAAACCGCGGGTGCGCGTGTGGCAACCTCGAGCCAAGTAACCGTAACCACCATCATGTCAGTATCATAATATGAATAACAAGAGTAATGAGGTAAATGAGGTAAAGTGCATAATCGAAAACAAGGTAATATTGCGCGCACTCGAAGGTGGCCCGCTGACATATAAGGGTTAAAAGAAGAACACCGTCGGCAATCGACGCTAACCATTATTGCGAACCCACTAACATGCATAAGCTGTCGCCCGTCATTATGTAACCCCAGTACACTTAGAATAGACCCCGCCCAATATGATAGAATTTAGAGGCTAGGAATAAATTAAAAACAACCCACCTGTCGCTAGTAGCAAAACCACGCTCGGCTCCCCGCGTCCCGGCGCGCTCCCCTAAGCTGCAAAACGGGATCCCCGGGCGGGGAGGTCAAGAACCTTTAAACGCGAAGTAAGGAAAAGCCCCAATACTGGCCGGCCCCCCGACGGCAGCAACCGAATCCCCCCCCACGCGCCGCCGTCCTGTCCGCGCGGCGCCCCGCATGCGCGGCTGCCCCGCGCGGCGCCCCGCATGCGGGTGCCCCGCACGGCACCCCCGCATGCGCGGGCTGCACCGCGCGGTGCCGCCGCATGCGCGGGCTGCCCCGCGCGGCGCCCCGCATGCGCGGGTTGCACCGCGCGGCGCCCCGCATGCGCGGCTGCCCCGCGCGGCGCCCCCGCATGCGGGTGCCCCCGCACGGCACCCCGCATGCGCGGGCGGCCCCGCGCGGCGCCCCGCATGCGGGTGCCCCGCGCGGCGCCCCCGCATGCGCGGGTTGCACCGCGCGGCGCCCCGCATGCGCGGCTGCCCCGCGCGGCGCCCCCGCATGCGCGGGTTGCACCGCGCGGCGCCCCGCATGCGCGGCTGCCCCGCGCGGCGCCCCCGCATGCGGGTGCCCCGCACGGCACCCCGCATGCGCGGGCGGCCCCGCGCGGCGCCCCGCATGCCCGGGTCGCACCGCGCGGTGCCCCCGCATGCGCGGGCGGCCCCGCACGGCGCCCCGCATGCGGGCGCCCCGCGCGGCGCCCCCGCATGCGCGGGTCGCACCGCGCGGTGCCCCCGCATGCGCGGGCGGCCCCGCACGGCGCCCCGCGCGCGGGCGCCCCGCGCGGCGCCCCCGCATGCGCGGGTTGCTCCGCGCGGCGCTCCGCGTGCGATGGCGACGCCCCTCTTCTTCCATCTCCGACGCATCAAGAACCCCCTCCCCCGTCTCGCTCGTGACGAGAAAAGACAAGAAAGGAAAACGAAAGCGCGGCTCACCTTGTTTTGGTCGGTACCGGGCGAAGGAGAGGGATCGTCCTCTTCGCGTTCGTCGGATCTTTGCGGGGAGGCGATCGCTCTCTTCTCTTCCACGCCGGCCGAAGGAAAGGACGAGGGTTTTGGGGGAACCGTTCCTCGTCCACGCTCGGATATTGTACGCCCAGGAGGGGGGGGGGGGGGAGGCGAGGTTTAGATAACCTAATTTCCCCAGGCCGAAATACTTAGACGTTTTGGGCGTAGTGGATTTTGGACTCCAAAATTAATTTTAACCCTCGAGTGAAAGGAAAACAAAAAGGGGTGGTTTAACCCCATACCTCAAATTGATCGACTAAAATCGATCTGATTGCGGACCCGAGTTCGGTCCGCCCCCGGTAATTGTGTAAGTCACCTGGGCTACGGTACCAGCTTCCGGAATTTATTCTGGGAGATCCGGGGGTCGGAATCCAAAACCGATCGCGCCGCCGGTCTCCGTTTCGCGAGCTTTATTAACCAAAAATACCCGCGAGCCCCGACCGTCTGCCCAGAAAAACAAGGAAAAATTACCCTCGAACCCCTATTGTCAACCAGACGGTTCAATAAAAATCGGCGGAAAGCCCCGAAAGGTAAAATAAATCCGCGGTTATCACACCACTCACCTCTAGAAAACGAGTTTCATCCTCGAAACTCAGACCCGGATGGCGGTGAATAGGTTCGGGTAGTTCTCCCTCATTTTAGATTCCAGCTCCCATGTTGCTTCTCGCTCCTCGTGGTTGCTCCAGAGTACCTTCACGTAGGGGATGGCTCGATTCCGCAGTGATTTGCTTTCCCTTGCCAGGATTCTCACGGGGGTTTCCTCGAAGCTTAGGTCTTCTTTAAGGTCGAGTATGGCGACATCCAGGATATGCGATGGATCGGAGAGGTATTTACGGAGCATCGAAACGTGGAAGACGTCATGGACTCGGTCGAGGTTTGGTGGTAGGGCAAGGCGGTACGCCACTGGGCCGATGCGTTCCAAAATCTCGAAAGGCCCTACAAACCGTGGGCTCAGCTTCCCTTTTAGCCCGAACCGCTTGACTCCTCTGGACGGCGAGACCCGCAAGAAAACATGCTCTCCCACTTGGAATTCCAAGTCGCGGCGCCTTTGGTCCGCGTAGCTCTTCTGGCGACTCTGGGCGGTTAGCAGGCGCTGTCTGATGAGGCGAACCTTCTCTTCCGTTTCCTCCACTAAGTCGGGCCCCAAGAATTTCCGCTCCCCCAGATCGTCCCAGCAGATCGGGGATCGGCAGCGTCTTCCATATAAGGCCTCGTAGGGTGCCATCTGGATGCTGGCCTGGTAGCTATTGTTGTAGGCGAATTCCACGAGAGGTAGGTGCCGTGACCACCCGATCCCCCAATCTAGTACACAGGCGCGAAGCAGGTCTTCGAGGATTTGAATCACGCGCTCTGACTGTCCGTCCGTCTGAGGGTGGAAGGCTGTGCTGAACTGTAATTTGGTTCCCATGGCCCGCTGAAGGCTCTGCCAAAATTTTGAGACGAAGCGCGTGTCTCTGTCCGAGGTGATCGATGCCGGCACTCCATGTAATCTAACGATCTCGCTGACATATGTTTGGGCCAACCGTTCTCGGGTCCAGGTCGTATGAACTGGCAGAAAGTGTGCTGACTTGGTTAACCGGTCGACTACGACCCAAATTGCGTTGTGGCCCTGGGGTGAACGTGGGAGGCCCGTGACGAAGTCCATGGTGATTTGCTCCCACTTCCACTCTGGCACCGGTAGGGGCTGTAGCTTCCCTGCTGGCCGCTGGTGCTCGACCTTTATCCGTTGGCACACTAGGCAATGAGCTACGTGTCGAGTGACGTCCCCTTTCATGTTGGGCCACCAGTAGATCTGTTTGAGGTCCCTGTACATCTTCGTGCCCCCTGGATGTGCCGCATAAGGGGCCCGGTGTGCCTCTGTCAGAATTTCCTCCTTCAACTCCGACGAATCAGGCACGCAGATCCGTCTGCGGAACCGTAGGGTGCCGTCGTCTTCCACTGCAAAGTCGCTCTCTTGGTCCAGGGGGATCTTGTCTCGTACGCGCTGTAAGTGTGGGTCGGTCTGTTGCCCCTCCCGGATCTTCTCAAGTAGCGTCGGCTTGACCACTAAGGTTAGGAGTTGCCTAACCGTGCCTGTCGGCACCACTTCCAACTGCATTCGTGCGAACTCCGCTATCAAGTGGTTTTGCTCCGTTATCGCGCTCCTTGACGCCCCGTCTTGGCGCCCTTTCCTGCTCAGGGCGTCCGCCACCACGTTTGCTTTTCCGGGGTGGTACTGTATCGTCAAGTCGTAATCCTTCAACAACTCCAGCCACCGCCTCTGCCGCAAGTTTAATTCTTTTTGGGTAAAGATGTACTTAAGACTTTGATGATCCGAGAAGACGTTACAGTGGACTCCAAAGAGGTAGTGCCTCCACAGTTTTAGAACGAAGACTACTGCGGCCAGCTCCATGTCGTGTATCGGGTAGTTCTTCTCGTAATCCTTTAATTGCCGGGACGCGTAGGCAATCACTTTCCCCTGTTGCATCAGAACACCACCCAGGCCGATCCCCGATGCGTCGTAATACACTTCGTAATCTTCCCCGGGTGTCGGCAGCACAAGTATCGGTGCCCTGGTTAACCTCCTTTTGAGTTCCTCAAAGCTTTCCTGGCATTTGGCCGTCCATATGAACTTCTCCCCTTTTCTGGTCAACCGATTCAAAGGGGCAGCAATCTTCGCGAAACCCTCTACAAAACGCCTGTAATATCCTGCCAGTCCTAGGAAACTGCGGACCTCTGTCACCGTCGTCGGCGGCTGCCAGTCGACCACGGACTCCACCTTCTTCGGATCCACGGAGATTCCCTGTGCCGAGATCACATGTCCTAGGAAGCCGACTTCGCGTAGCCAGAACTCACACTTCTTGAGCTTAGCGAACAGCTCCTGCTCCCTGAGAGTTTGGAGGACTGTTTGCAAATGGTCCTCGTGTTCCTCGTCGGTAGTGGAGTAGATCAGTATGTCGTCGATGAAAACCACCACGAACCGATCCAGGAAGGGTCTGAAGATCCGGTTCATCATGTCCATGAAGACTGCGGGGGCGTTCGTGAGTCCGAAGGGCATAACCGTGAACTCGTAGTGGCCGTACCGGGTCCGGAAAGCAGTCTTCGGAATGTCCTTGTCCCGAACCCGGAGTTGGTGGTAGCCCGACTGTAAATCGATCTTGGAGAAGACCGTCGCCCCTCTCAGCTGGTCGAAGAGGTCATCTATTCTAGGCAGGGGGTACTTGTTTTTCTCTGTGACTTTGTTTATTCCTCTGTAATCAATGCAGAGACGCAGGCTTCCGTCTTTCTTCCGCACGAAGAGTACCGGTGCGCCCCAGGGTGACACACTCGGTCTTATGAACCCTTTATCCAAGAGGTCTTCCAGTTGTGCTTTAAGCTCCTTTAGTTCTGCGAAGGCCATTCGGTAAGGTGCCTTCGAAATAGGCTGCGTGCCCGGTAGTAGTTCGATGGGGAATTCCACCTCCCGTTCCGGGGGCATCCCAGGCAGTTCCGTGGGGAAGACGTCGGGGAAATCCCTCACCACTGGAATATCGGCGAGCGTCGTCGGGGGTCGGGTAGCCAAATCCACCGATGCCAAGTAGGCCACGCAACCACCCTCCACCAGTCTTCTGGCCCGGGTCGCTGAGATGATCGCCGGGAAGGAGATGCTCTTACCCATCATGTACACATGCTCAGGGAAACCCGGTTCGTGTAAACGCAGCTGTCGCTTGTCACAATCGATGAGTGCCTGGTACCTCGTGAGCCAGTTCATGCCCAGCACCACGTCGTACTCCTTCAGGGGGATTACCACTAAATCCCAAGGGCATGCTAGTCGCCCTAGTTTAATCGGGCAGGCGGTCACGACGCTGACCGCCTCCAAGGTCCCTCCCGCCGTTTGCACTGTCAAGGGGTTTTGGAGGGGTGTCTCCTCGAGGCCAAACAAAAACACGAAGTCACGGGAAATGAAAGAGTGTGTTGCTCCGGTGTCGAAAAGGGTTCTAGCACGGGAATTGGAAACAGAAGTGGTACCTGCAAGTGCTTCCTCCGGCGGGTCTGTCTCTTGGTGGGTCATTGAGAAGACTCTCCCGCCTGGTTGTGGCTGCCGGTCCTCCTCGCGCCGTGGTGCAGGGGGCCTAGACGTCGACGCCATAGGGGCTTTCCCCCGCCCTGAGAACTGTGGCGTGGGCGTAGAAGCTGCGGAGGACGCAGACCCCCCGCCTAAGGGGCAGTTGCGGCGGAAGTGCCTTCGTCTGCCGCACCTGAAGCAGTGGTCGCCTTTTTGGGGGCACTCCCCCGGAATGTGCCCTCCCCCGCATATGACACAAGGCCTATTCCCTGGCCTCGGTCCTCCTGTTGGCGCGCTCCGGGACCCTGCCTGAGGTCTCCACCGTTTGGGGGCCCCGCCCCCGCCCCAAGAGCCTCCTCCCGAGTTCTGCTGTTGCCGCTTCCGGTCCTCTAGCCGCGTCGAGTTCTCCCTTCTGGCGCGGGTGACCGCAAAACCCCGCTCCACCATAGTGGCTCTGTCGACCACTTTCTGGAAGGTGTGTAGTTCGGCTGCTTGCACCACCTCGAAGATATTGCTCCGCAAGCCATCCACAAAGAGCTGCGCCTTGTGTGCCTCGTCCCTTATGACGAACGGGACGCAGTTTGCTAGCCGGACGAACTCCCGCTGATACTCCATGACCGTCCGGTTCCCCTGTTGGATGTGGTTCAGGTCATCCTCCAACTTTTTCTTGACACTGTTGGTGAAGAAGGCCCCGAACAGTTCCTGTTTGAAGGTTGTCCAGGACGGAAATGTGGTACCCTTAGTAGGATCGGGGCGTACCGTCTTCCACCACAAGCGGGCGTTCCCCTCCAAGCAGTGGACCGCTAGGGGAACCCGCTCGTCGTCCTCCATGAGCAGGTCTTCAAAAAGTTTCTCCATCGACCCCACCCATTTCTCGACGACCCACGGATCGGTCGTGTCCCCTTCGAACGTGGGTGGGTCGTATTTCTTGAAGTCTTTCAGGTTGGCCCGCACCCGATCTCGCTCGGTCGTCGCACCCGTCCCCTCCCTCGCGGCGGTGGCAGCCACGGTCGGGGCAGGTGTGACTACAGTCTCCTCCAGAGTAACCCTGCTGGTCGTCCCCGGCGCCGGTCCCGTAGTCGTCGCCGGTGGTGGTGCTGTCGGTGGTGCCGCGGCCGGCGCTGTCGACCCCTGTGGGGGACCCGGGGCGACCGTCACCGTCGCGGCCTGTTGCCGTTGCGTCAACTGACGCACGTGCTCAGTAAGATTGGCCAGATTCCCCGCCATCTCCTGCAGTTGTTGCCGCAGGAGCTGGTTCTCCGTGGCCGTCGACGCCGTCGCGTCTGTTTCCGCGTCCCCGGCCGATGATCTAGTACGGGCCATGTCTGTCAAACATCACAAGAGTCAGCTTTAGACTACCCTGCTAACAACAACCATAAAGGGAAAGCGAGGACTCAACATTTTCCCCCCCCTTCGGCCACTCACGTTCTACAGTCCTAAGCCCTACCCATTTCATTCATATGTAGGCATGTGAGGGTTGTCTACGGATGTCGGCACTAATTGTTGTGATTGGAGGAACCTCTCTGATACCATTTAATCTGTCACGCCCCGGGGGGTTTGGTTTAGCGGAAACGATTCATGAAAGTCGAATATTTGGCGTGTAAATTTTTTTTGTTTAAAAGAGAACCCCTCTTCCCGGGCACGTGCCCAGACCCGCCACACATACAGGGTCACTCTGCAAACGGACAGAGTCTCCCCTGTACGTGCACGGCGTAAGCGTTCAGAACATGTTCCAACAAACACAGCCCATCAATCACAGCAATTAACCAGCATTCTAAACTAATAACAGAAGAACGTATGGCCGATCAATTTGGAAAGGATAAATCCACAGTTTTGAAAGAGCGTCTACCCGGCGCTTACGTTTTGAAAGCTAGTTTCAAAATTAGCATAAATCCACAAGGTTTGAAAGCGGCGCCCACCCGACACCAAGTTTTGAAATCCCTTTCGCAATCCATAAATCCACAGGGTTTTGAAACCAGTGCCCACACGACACTTAGGTTTTTAAAACGGTTTTCGCAATCTTTTCTTTGGCTTCTGTTTTTTTTTTATTTTCAAATGGCCAATAGACATAGAAGGAAAAGTAACGTACAAGGGCGCTATATGCAACCCGCACCGACATCCACGTCGACCCCACGAGGGTATCGCGAACCTCTCACATAACTACAATGCAATGAAAAGCGAGAAATAAAAGAATAAATACAGTCCAGGGTCCCCAGCGACCCAGCTGCTCCTGCCCCGTCCTCACGACCGCCTACCTCTCCCCCCGTCTGGACCCTGTCACGAAGTGGGATGTCAGTGACGCAAGAAAAATAGTAGAGCAGGAGAATATAATGAAACAAACCGTGAAGATAACCGGAGCAACCACCCTCCCAAAGAGGAAGGCAACCTGTACACCTGCCTCCAGAAATACCCGGACACGTCGGACAACTAAACCGACGGCCCGTACCGTACCTGCAGAAACCCGACCACGCCGGACAACTAAACCGACGGGTCGCACCGCTCGCACCTCGGCGCCTCAACCCCACCACTAATAAGGGGCCCCACTACGTCACCTCGTGGGTATACACGGGTCATAGACCACTTTTCCGGAAAAGCGCACCCTTTGCGGTGGGCAAACCGCGGGTGCGCGTGTGGCAACCTCGAGCCAAGTAACCGTAACCACCATCATGTCAGTATCATAATATGAATAACAAGAGTAATGAGGTAAATGAGGTAAAGTGCATAATCGAAAACAAGGTAATATTGCGCGCACTCGAAGGTGGCCCGCTGACATATAAGGGTTAAAAGAAGAACACCGTCGGCAATCGACGCTAACCATTATTGCGAACCCACTAACATGCATAAGCTGTCGCCCGTCATTATGTAACCCCAGTACACTTAGAATAGACCCCGCCCAATATGATAGAATTTAGAGGCTAGGAATAAAGTAAAAACAACCCACCTGTCGCTAGTAGCAAAACCACGCTCGGCTCCCCGCGTCCCGGCGCGCTCCCCTAAGCTGCAAAACGGGATCCCCGGGCGGGGAGGTCAAGAACCTTTAAACGCGAAGTAAGGAAAAGCCCCAATACTGGCCGGCCCCCCGACAGCAGCAACCGAATCCCCCCCCACGCGCCGCCGTCCTGTCCGCGCGGCGCCCCGCATGCGCGGCTGCCCCGCGCGGCGCCCCGCATGCGTGTGCCCCGCACGGCACCCCCGCATGCGCGGGCTGCACCGCGCGGTGCCGCCGCATGCGCGGGCTGCCCCGCGCGGCGCCCCGCATGCGCGGGTTGCACCGCGCGGCGCCCCGCATGCGCGGCTGCCCCGCGCGGCGCCCCCGCATGCGGGTGCCCCGCACGGCACCCCGCATGCGCGGGCGGCCCCGCGCGGCGCCCCGCATGCGGGTGCCCCGCGCGGCGCCCCCGCATGCGCGGGTTGCACCGCGCGGCGCCCCGCATGCGCGGCTGCCCCGCGCGGCGCCCCCGCATGCGGGTGCCCCGCACGGCACCCCGCATGCGCGGGCGTCCCCGCGCGGCGCCCCGCATGCGCGGGTCGCACCGCGCGGTGCCCCCGCATGCGCGGGCGGCCCCGCACGGCGCCCCGCATGCGGGCGCCCCGCGCGGCGCCCCCGCATGCGCGGGTCGCACCGCGCGGTGCCCCCGCATGCGCGGGCGGCCCCGCACGGCGCCCCGCGCGCGGGCGCCCCGCGCGGCGCCCCCGCATGCGCGGGTTGCTCCGCGCGGCGCTCCGCGTGCGATGGCGACGCCCCTCTTCTTCCATCTCCGACGCATCAAGAACCCCCTCCCCCGTCTCGCTCGTGACGAGAAAAGACAAGAAAGGAAAACGAAAGCGCGGCTCACCTTGTTTTGGTCGGTACCGGGCGAAGGAGAGGGATCGTCCTCTTCGCGTTCGTCGGATCTTTGCGGGGAGGCGATCGCTCTCTTCTCTTCCACGCCGGCCGAAGGAAAGGACGAGGGTTTTGGGGGAACCGTTCCTCGTCCACGCTCGGATATTGTACGCCCAGGAGGGGGGGGGGGGGGAGGCGAGGTTTAGATAACCTAATTTCCCCAGGCCGAAATACTTAGACGTTTTGGGCGTAGTGGATTTTGGACTCCAAAATTAATTTTAACCCTCGAGTGAAAGGAAAACAAAAAGGGGTGGTTTAACCCCATACCTCAAATTGATCGACTAAAATCGATCTGATTGCGGACCCGAGTTCGGTCCGCCCCCGGTAATTGTGTAAGTCACCTGGGCTACGGTACCAGCTTCCGGAATTTATTCTGGGAGATCCGGGGGTCGGAATCCAAAACCGATCGCGCCGCCGGTCTTCGTTTCGCGAGCTTTATTAACCAAAAATACCCGCGAGCCCCGACCGTCTGCCCAGAAAAACAAGGAAAAATTACCCTCGAACCCCTATTGTCAACCAGACGGTTCAATAAAAATCGGCGGAAAGCCCCGAAAGGTAAAATAAATCCGCGGTTATCACAGAGGCTGCCAGAGCACCTTCTTTGCGATGACTATTTCTTCGGCGAGGGCTAGGCGGATGATGAGTAGAGGATGCACCGCTTTCTTGGCGGCGATTATAGAGGTGTCTACGGCGGCACTAGGGCTCGAGGATATTCCTATTGTCCGCGAGTTCCCAGATGTGTTTCCCCCGGAGTTGACGACTATGCCGCCGGAGAGGGAGATAGAGTTTGTGATTGATGTGGTTCCAGGAACCGTACCAATCTCAAAGGCACCTTATAGGATGGCCCCTGCCGAGTTGAGGGAGTTGAAGGCCCAGTTTTAGGATCTGATGGACCGGGATTTTGTTAGACCCAGTGTATCTCCGTGGGGAGCGCCGGTGTTATTTGTGAAGAAGAAGGATGGGTCGCTTCGATTGTGTGTGGATTACAGGGAGCTGAACAAAGTGACCATCCGGAACAAGTATCCTCTACCACGGATAGATGTTTTGTTCGATCAGTTGCAGGGAGCGTCAGTGATCTCGAAGATTGATCTCCAGTCAGGTTACCACCAGCTGAGGGTGAGGGCCGAGGACATCCCCAAGACGGTTTTAGATCCCGGTACGGGGATTATGAGTTCACTGTTATACCTTTTGGTTTGACTAATGCCCCTGCTGCATTTATGGATTTGATGAACCGGGTATTTCAGCCGTGCTTGGACCAGTTTGTGGTTGTATTCATCGACGGCATTCTGATTTACTCCCGGAGTGATATAGAGCATGAGGAGCACTTGAGGATAGTGCTGCAGCTTCTACGAGAGAAGAAGCTGTATGGCAAGTTTAAAAAGTGCGAATTTTGGCTTCGGGAGGTTCCATTTTTGGGCCACATTGTATCAGCCGCAGGAGTGGCAGTAGACCCGACGAAGATTGATGCTGTTCGGGATTGGCCGAGACCGACGACGGTTACCGAGGTGCGGAGCTTTTTGGGCTTGGCAGGCTATTATCGTCGGTTTGTGGAGGGCTTTGCGAAGCTCTCTACCCCCCTGACCAGTTTGACTAGGAAGGGGATGAAGTTTGTCTGGACTGAGCGGTGCCAGCAGAGTTTTGAGGAGCTGAAGAGTAGATTGATTTCAACACCAGTTCTTGCATTGCCAGTGATGGGCGATGGATTTGTGATTTATAGTGACGCCTCTCACAGCGGGTTGGGATGTGTTTTGATGCAGCATGGTAGGGTAATTGCTTATGCTTCACGGCAATTAAAGGATCATGAGAAGAATTACCCTACTCATGATTTGGAGCTTGTAGGTGTGGTGTTCGCTTTGAAATGTGGCGGCATTACCTCTACGGAGAGCACTGTGAGATTTACACTGATCATAAGAGTTTGAAGTACTTGTTTACTCAAAAGGAGCTGAATTTGAGGCAATGCCGGTGGTTGGAGTTACTAAAGGACTATGATGTGAGCATCCTTTATCATCCCGGCAAGGCCAATGTGGTAGCAGATGCTTTGAGTAGGAGGTCAGTGCAGAGCCTGAGCATGTTGATCACGCAGCAGGCACCGCTAGTGGAGCAGTTGAGGCGGTTACAGATTGAGGTAGTATCCCCTGGGGTCTTTGCTAGACTCATGTCTATGGTCTTGCAGCCCACTCTGTGGACAGGATTAGAGAGACACAGAGTGAGGACCCCCACTTGACAAGGATTAGATCACAGATTCAGGCAGATCAGATAGGGGATTTTGCAGTGGATAGCTCGGGAGTACTGCGGTACAGGGACCGAGTGTGTGTGCCTACGGATCCTGAGATCAGAGACCAGATTTTGAGAGAGGCCTATTATACACCTTATACCATTCATCCTGGTGGTACTAAGATGTATAAGGACCTCAAGGCACACTTTTGGTGGTCCGGAATGAAGCGGGACATTGGAAAATTTGTGGCTCACTGTTTAACTTGCCAGCAAGTGAAGGCAGAGTGGAGCAGACGCGATTTGGGTTATTGTGGACAGACTCACCAAGTCTGCTCACTTCTTGCCTGTACAGATGACTTGGCCGTTGGAGCGACTTGCGTAGTTATATTTAGATGAGGTGGTGAGGCTACACGGTGTACCCGCCTCGATTGTATCAGATAGGGACCCGAGGTTTGTATCCTATTTTTGGGAGAGTCTGCAGGCAGCCTTGGGGACACAGCTCCGGTTTAGCACAGCATTCCACCCACAGACTGATGGACAGTCCGAGCGCACTATACAGACCCTTGAGGATATGTTGAGAGCGTGCGTCATGGACTTTGGAGGAGGGTGGTACCGACACTTAGCATTGGTTGAGTTTGCGTACAACAACAGCTATCAGGCGAGCATTCAGATGGCTCCATTTGAGGCGTTGTATGGACGCAAGTGTCGGTCGCCCTTGTATTGGAGTGACGTGGGTGAGAGGAGGACTTTGGGACCGGATTTATTATTGGAGGCTGAGGAGAAAGTCAGATTAGTTCGCCGACATCTTGAGATATCCCAGAGTCGTCAGAGGAGCTACGCTGATACTCGTCGGCGAGACCTAGAGTTTCAGATTGGTGATCATGTCTTTTTGAAGGTCTCGCCTTCAAAAGGGGTCCGGAGATTTGGAGTTCGGGGGAAGCTCAGTCCCCACTTTATTGGACCCTTCGAGGTACTTGAGAGATTAGGCCCTGTGGCTTACAGAGTTGCCATTCCTCTGTTAAGGAATTTGTTTTGGCGTATTTCGTGAAAGTGGTTAAGTCTTGAAGATTGAAGATGAAGAAGTTTGGATCATATACCTCAATCTCAAGAAAGAAGAATTCAAAAGGATCAGGTACGTTTAACTAAATAAGTTTGGTGATCCGAATACTTCTTATAGTGTAGAAACACTTGGATGGATTTTTAATCGTATAAAAATAAAAAACTGGACATATTATATGTTCAGGATCCGGATCAGGGTACTACAGTCCGGACCCCGAACATAGGGTAGTTCATGCGCAAATCCAGTCCGGAACACATCTTGTTCAGTCCGGACCCCGAACGTGGATTTTGCAGAAACTGCATGAACAGTCCGGACCGTGGTTCTTCAGTCCGGACCCCGAACGTGTTTTTCTGGAAATATTCTGTTTAATGACGACAGTCTGGATCGCATTATTCCAGTCCGGACCGTCGACCTGAAAACTTCCAGATAAGGTTAGTTTTTTATTCTTATCCTCTTCCAATGGTTTCTAACCTATAAATAAACCCTACGATTCATCTTTTAGGGTAATCCAAAATACGGTCGAAAAAGAGAAATCCACATATAGAGAAGAAAGGAAATAACTAGATTTAATTCTATGTTTCTTCATCTATATTAATTAATTTGATTCTAGGTTTTCATACTCAGATTTTGAGTAGAATCAAATTAATGAATACTTAGATGGTATTTCCGATCTATCTTTGATCTAAGTATTCGGCGGATCATCACCACCAAAAATAACGATTTTCCCCAAAATCGGCGCGTGGATTCGCGTGGCCTTGTGGATTCAAGGTGCTACCGCTCTCGTGGATTCGGAGCGAGGTACGTTCATGTGATCGAGACGTACTACCTGGTGGAGACCGTGGATTCGGTCAGACGTCGTGGATTCGGCGTTGGACGCACATCTTGGATTCGAGGCGTATTGCGGAGCGAGCGGAGAAGATCAACTAGGAGCGTATGGAAAAAGGTTGAGTCGTCTGTGAGTACGTTATATCACCTTTGTACGTGTTATAATTCTAGTGGATTTCACCGTGTTATCGGTCCCGTGGTTTTTAACTCCTGTGATGGAGTTTTCCACGTAAAATCTCTGCGTGTTATTTATTTTTCCGCATTGGGTTTTATTACGCAAATATTTTTGAGTGTTTATTGTTTACACCTATTCACCCCTCTTTAGGTGTTTTTTCCCCTATTTAGATCCATATTAGATATAACCCAACAAGTGGTATCAGAGAGGGAATAGGGTTGTAAACAATGGTTGAAGGTGGAAACATCAACAGACCCCCGTTCTTCGATGGAACAAATTATGCCTACTGGAAAGTACGGATGAAAGCCTTTTTAATTTCCATCGACGAACGGGTGTGGCAATCAATCGAGTTAGGATGGTCAAATCCAACTGAAATTATTGTTGATGTTCACACCATTAAACCTAGGTCGAAATGGACCAAGGAAGAGATTGACTCATCTTCTTACAATGGCAAAGGAATTAACGCCTTATTTAATGCTTTGTCACAAACTGAATTCTCTCGCGTCTCGGCATGTGAGACTGCGAAAGAAATCTGGGATGTTCTACAAGTTACACATGAGGGAACAAACCTTGTGAAGATTCAAAAGCTGCAAATGCTTACGAGCAAATTTGACTCTATTTTCATGGCAGGAAATGAATCATTCACAGATTACTATACACGAATGCAAGACATCGTGAATACATGTGCTAACTTGGGAGAGAAAATTCCAGAATTTAAAGTTGTAAGAAAGATCTTAAGGACTCTTCCTGAAAGATTTCGTTCCAAGGTTACGGCCATTGAAACTATTAAACACCCGGACGAAATCCGTGTAGAAGAATTAGTTGGTGTAGAGTACCGGAGTTTCGGGCAGTGTGCCGACTCCACGGGGCAGCCTGGTATTGTGGAAATACCTTCAGCAGGTTCTAATTTCGTTTACAGGATGGTTCGGGTGGTCCCGGAGCGACGCGGAAGCTTTTATGTAGAAAAGTGAGTTGGCGTCGGATTGAGAGCTTGCGGGTCGAGCATTGGTTTCATGGATGGGTTTGATGTGAGTTGATCCCTTGGGACATGTGTATTATGAGTTTACAGAGGTGTTCGGTTGGTTTCGGGGTGATGCGGAGGTCCCGAGGCGAGAAAGTGAGTTGACGGGGCATTTCGGAGATTTTCTGGCTAGTTCTGGAGCTTTTGGGTGGCTTGGTTCCGGAACCAGCCATTTGGTTCCGGAACTAGGGCCCGTGTACCGGTACCAAGTGGGTGGTACCGGTACACAAGCACAGAAAGTGCCCAGTTAGCTCGGTTTGGTGCACTGTAGCTTGAGGTATGGGCTTCTTCTGTTCCAACCACTCCATCGTTGATTTTTATACCCCGGCACATGCTCCCTCTCCACCCATCATTTCTTATCCCCTCCACCTTTTTCTTGCTGCCAGAGAAGAGAAAGAAGAGGAGGAAGTAGAGGGAGAAGAGAAGGTCTGTGAGCTTCGTGCTTGGTGGAGTTGACCCGGTCAACGTGCGCGCACGAGAGCACAATTGAGGTAAATTGATCATCGGAAATTATGGATTTGGATTTGTTTGTTCTCCTCTTGGGTTTTATTGATGGAATTGAATGGTAATTTGAGCTAATTTCCATCCTTGCTCCATTCTTGTGCTCTCGGGTTGAGGCAACAGGCTGGGATTACTGCGCAAATCCGCGGCACTGTGCAATGCTTGTATTCGTGTATTGGGTGATCAGTTTGTGCTGAAATTTTTGTGGTGGCCTAGCTGGGTGCTGTGGAGGTTGACTGGAGCTTCGTGGATTTTTTCGAGACGCGCAACGGCGCGCGTGCGCGCGAGAGGCGCAGTTCAGTTTTTCGTCAGATTTCGCCCGTTTCTTCACCGATTTCGGCGCGGCCTTCGGAAAGCATTTGAGGTGGGTTGGAATTTCTTCAAGATGTATGGAATGCCCTTTAAAGCTATTGAATGCATGTTGATCATGTTTAGCTTAATTATTTGCATAGCTGGTAAATCTGATAGTTGCCTAGAAAATTGTAGGAATACAATTGCAAGCCCCAGATATTTTTAGCATGATCTAGAAGTGATTTGACACTAGACTGCATGTTTAGTTGGCTTTATATTGGCATCTGAACCGTTTTAAAAATCGTCGGACCTGTTTTAATGAAAACTGGGTTTTGAAAAGAGTTTTAAAATATTGAGATCTTCCTGAGGGGTTGAGTAGGTTCAGGATGCATGTGTTCTCGTGCCAGAGGGCCGAGTGGATTTTTTAGAGCATTATGAGATGACTTTCTAGTGTCATGAGAGAGTTTTGAGATACTTGAGTTCGCGGGGTATTGAGGATGTATTCCCTAATTGGGTTACTCTAGATCATGGGTCGTGTTCTGATTTAGTGGTGGAGATGGTTCTCCCACTTAGCCTTGAGAGTTTTGGGGGCTCTAGCAGATCGAGTCGTGGAGGTTTCCCGACTCAGCCACGGGGCGTGCATTATTAGATTGAGTCGTTGAGGGTTCTCCGACATAGCTGTGAGAGTGTTGGGCTTTCCTGTTCGAGTCGTGGAGTCTTTCTACGACTGCGTATGCTTGTTGAGCATTGAGATCCGATCTGTTTGATCGTGTATTTTAGCCTTGAGTCGTTGAGGGTTCTCCGACATAGCTGTGAGAGTGTTTGGGCTTTTCTGTTCGAGTCGTGGAGTCTTCCTCCGACTGAGTTATGCTAGTTGAGCATTGAGATCCGATCTGTTTGATCGTGGATTATAGCCTGCTGAGCCTGGCTTTTTATGCCAGTTATGAGATACTTGAGATACTTGAGTTCGGTGGGGTCGCTCCCCTCGAGCTATGCCCCGGGTGCGATGATGATACCGAGCCTGACGAGGCTGCGATGTGATTACTGAGATGGTCTTAGAGGGACACCCTACGTAAGTCCGTTCCTCCGGGATGTGCGGCAGTGGATGCCTACGTAAGTCCGTTCCTACGGGATGCGCGGCAGTAGATGAGCGCAGGCTTGATTGACTGGTCCAAAGCGGGACAGTCATTGGGATTGGGTGATATGTGTGAGTGAGTTTCATAGCCTGTTCATAGATGAGTTTTCCTTTGAGCATGATACTTGAGGCGTGTTAGCAGTAGTGGGTGTATGCATATCTTCATCATTTGTAGAGTTTCTTGAGCATGATGATTGAGACATGATAGCTAGTTCCTTTCAGCTTTTATCTATCTATCTATCTGCATACCTATCTGTTGTGCCTCCAGTAGACTTAGTGGGCATACCGTGGATATTGAGACGGTACCCACTGGGAACTACCTTTGCAGTAGTTCTCACACCCGCTGCGGTGACAGGTTCCTGTGGTAGCTGTTCCGGCTTGGTTCGCGCGGAGGCAGCTGATCGAGGTGAGGACGTGGCCGTTTAGTTCCTTACCAGCACTGAGAGTCAGAGGTAGATGTACCTTGGGTATTTTATGACTCCACTTTTGTACTGGACATTCTGAGAGATCAGTGAGGATTTCTTGTACTTTTGTAGCTGAGAGACTTTGTATTGAGATTTTTTATTTTATCAGATGTTCAGTGGATTTCTGTAGCTACTGGTTCTTTTTCAGCTCTGATACATTATAGCTATAGATCTGACTTGCAGGGTAGACGCTTCGTCTGTACGGCAGTTTCCGTACAGATGGCGGATCTGTTGGCGAGCCCGGGTCGCAGTTTCGACCCCGGGGCGTGACAGATTAGGGTGGTATCAGAGCCTAGGAATATAGGTCGTTGAGGACTTAGTGACCCTAGGCTATTGGTTGGACAGTAGGATGACTGTCGTGAGAGACGTGATTGTAGCGAGAGTCCTGATTGAGTTTGTACCTCCCCCGAGGGATTGGGGCGAGTGATTTTACATGTTTATTATCTAAAGTGATTATGTTGGCTGCAGACAACATAATACTTTAGAACGGTTAACATGTTATAGACTTTCGCTTGATTGGGTCGAGAGTGTTTGTGGTTTGGTTGGCCGTGATTGTTCTTCTTGTTGGCCCTGTGATGCCGTGCAGCGGCGAGGGCGTGTTTGACCTTGGATGAGGAGCCCGAACAGCGGGGGGCTGAATGGACAGAGCAGAGCGAGGTCTGCCAGTTACGGGCCCAGGTAGCTCAGTTGTTTAGGCGACGCGGCGCCAGGAAGAGAACACGGAGCGCGTGATGCGCATGTTTGAGCAGAGAGTATCGTTTGAGGTATCGCCGTAGTACCTCCAGCCGCGACATCGTCGACTTCGGCCCCGTTGGCACTGTGAGTAGTGCGGGAGCAGCGAGAGATTGCTGATTGATAGTCGTGCATCCGCCAGTTCCATCCCCTACAGATTTCAGGGCGGAGTTGGAACCTTGGGAGGCCGGGAACTGGATTGCTGCCATGGAAAAGTTAGCTGAGGACTTGTTCATCCAGGAGAAGCATCAGGTGCCCTTAGTTGCGCACGTTTGGATAGGGACGCCGTGTGTTGGTGGCGTCGAGTCTGTCCCGTTGGACCATCAGGAGAGCGGTTGAGGATTTGGAGCGAGTTTCTATGATTGTTGAGCAGAGTGCCCCATGTCGCCCAGGATGAGGCCCAGGAGATTGATCATGTTTGAGAGGGGACTGCTTCGAGATGTTATCATTTTGGATATTCTCGACGAGCGACTTCAGATGCAGCGGTTGTGCATGCCCGATGGATTGACTGAGGTCTGTGATCATGTCCGAGAGGGACGGAGAGCGAGGGACTAGCTCTAGAGAGAGATGTCCAGTATCGCCTGATTTTGGGATAGTCGAGTGGATCGAGGTTGCCATGATTCCAGTCACAGGATCATGAGTCTCAGAGGAGACAGAGACTAGGATGTTCTCGACAGTCGAGGCACCAACAGCAGTATTCGTATGATTGTGTCTTTTGTGGTGAGCCGTATTCTTCGCTATAGAGTGACTTCAGGATGAGGGCGATGTTTTTCATGTGTTTAGTCAGGACATCTTCAGGCAGAGGGTCCCAGAGTGGTGTTCTTGGATTTGCCGCCTGCGACGGCACCCCACTACCCCTTCAGGATGCAGCGGTTCATCCGACTTACCGGCAGGCTGATTGAGCCGAGATGCCGAGGCAGATTGAGCGATGGCCACCAGCATCTAGTGGATGAAATGGTGTAGTTGGTTGGAGGACGCCAGGATAGTGGAGCGCGCCTTACCAGGTGTGGTTTTCTTATGGTCATCGGAGTTAGAGCGTGTTGATGCCAACACCGCTGGTGTGTGCGTTACTAGAGCAAAGATAGCTGCGTGTGGGCCGGAGGTGGGACTGTTGGCTTGTGCACGTGAGGATCAGGTTCCAGATCACGTATAGCACATGGATGAGTGTTGCCAGTCCTGCCAGTGCAGATAATACCTTGGATTTGATCCTAGAGTTGTTAGTCCTACATCAGCTCCGAGATGTTGATATAAGGTTGGATAGGGATTGGTTATCCCAATGTTGTGCTATCTTGGATTGTCGAGAGTGGACATGACCCTCCGTGGACCTGGCCAGGAGGAGTGTGGTTATAGAGGATGCTAGAGCACGGCAGAGGTTGAGTCGTGGTCGTGTCGCTTTGCTAGCGACGGTAGAAGAGGTGCCTACGGCGGCACCGGGACTAAAGGAATATCTTTATCGCCGTGTGATTCCGGACAGGAGTTTACCTGATCTGATGTTGAAGCCGCCGTTTAATGAGACTGAGATCGAGTTAGTGATCGACGTGGTTTTGGAAACCGCGTCGACTTCAGCATCATCACTTGGAGTATCACTCGTGAGACAGTGAGAGAGCTGTTAGCGCAGTTGCGAGAGCCGAGGGATCGAGGGGTCTGTGTGACCCAGTACCACGTCGTGGGGATACGACAGTGAGGATCCGAGAGATTGATATTTTGGATGTGTTACCACACCGTTGATGCACGGTGGTGATGCCACGCCGTTGATACACGGTGGTGATGCCACGCCGTTGATACACGGTGGTGATGCCATGCCGTGGTATACGGCAGTGATGCCGCGTTGTGAGTGCACAACGGTGAGAGTGCTGTGACGATTCGAGCACAGTTAGATTTGGATCGTGTTGGGTTGATGCCTTGCGGGACATAGAAGGCTTTGTGGAACCCTACAGCTGAGGGCTGTGCCAGATAGGGTTCTGAACCCGATAGAGACATTTTGAGCTTACAGTGAGGTCAAGCGGATTGACTAAGGCCCTGCGGCCTTTTGGATTTGAGGACTTGTGTGTTCCGGCGGTACTTGGACCGGGCTGTAGAACCAGTGTGAGTTTGAGCTCTACAGTGAGTTGCCGTGCCAGTGGTTGGTTAGTTATATACTTGGGATTTATTTCCGAGGTGACATAGAGCACGAGGAGCACTTGAGGATATTGCTGCAACTTCGGGGAGAGAAAAGTTGTTGGTTGCCAAGTTGAGAGAGTTGTGCTTGACTTTGAAAGGTTCTGTGGTTAGGCCAGGTGTTTTCAGCTGCAAGGGTGACAGTGGACCCGACGAGGGTGTTGCCGTTTGGGTTCGGCTTAGACCCACGATAGTGACAGAGGTCCAGAGTTGTGGATTAAACAGTGCCAGCTTAACTTTGAGGAGTTCAAGCTGTGGATGGTTTAGCATTTTTGTGAATAGTTGCTTGAGATAGAGAGAAATTTGAGATATCTATCGATCCTAGAACCTGAGGTACTGGGTTACTCAGAAAGAATTTGATTTGAGGCAATGCCGGTGGATAGAGTTATTAGGGATGTATGTTGAGCTTACAGTAACATCCCGACCAAGCCAATGTGGTCGCAGCTGCCTTTGAATAGGCGAGCGGTGAAGTTTTGGGGTATGATGGTTACTCAGCAGATGCCGCTGAAAGAGTAATTGAGATTAAGGAGGTGTTCCCTGAGAATGTGACAAAAACTTGTGTTTTGGACTCGTAGCCCACTCCGTTGGACAGGATTGAGAGGGAACTTCTCAGTGAATGCAGCGGGAGTACTGAAGTACAAGGACCGCATCTGTGTGCCCGTGGATTCCGAGATCCGAGAGCTGATTTTGAGGAGGTTAGGGGCTGAGTGTTGTTCCCGATGTTGGACTTCTTACCCTGTAGATGGATGTAAGAATGCTTTTGTGAAGCTCTCAGCATTGTGGTTGCTAAGGAGCAACGGAAAAGTTATGCCAATTGGAAGCAGGGAGTTTTGGTGACTTCTGAGAATCACTATCCGCAGAAATGTGTAGATTTGAGTTTTCGCGGAAGTTGAGTCAGCGAATTGTTGGCATATTCGAGGAGTTAGAGCGCATTGGATCAGTTGCTCACCGATTGCGCTACCGCCATGAATTGGCAAGTACCCACGAGGACGTTGGTGTATCCGTTCTGAGGGAAGTGTGGATTTGGATTCCTTGCATGATTGGACTTCGTTTCTTTGAGTCAGACGAGGACTTGGGCTATCAGGAGTGACCGGTGCGAATTCTTGCTCGAGAGACGAGAGAATTGCGCAACCGGATCTTACCTTTGGCAAAGTCCAGTTGAGCCGTCTTGATGAGACAAAGGCTGCTTGAGAGCCTGAGGATGACTGAGAGTTTCATATCCCCACTTATTTGAGTCACCCTCCTGAGTTTTGGAGTTTTTGGGTTTCGAGGACGAAACCGTTAAAAGGAGGGGAGAGTGTTGAGAGTACCGGAGTTTCGGGCAGTGTGCCGACTCCACGGGGCAGCCTGGTATTGTGGGAAATACCTTCAGCAGGTTCTAATTTCGTTTACAGGATGGTTCGGGTGGTCCCGGAGCGACGCGGAAGCTTTTTTGTAGAGAAAAGTGAGTTGGCGTCGGATTGAGAGCTTGCGGGTCGAGCATTGGTTTCATGGGATGGGTTGATGTGAGGTGATCCCTTGGGACATGTGTATTATGAGTTTACAGAGGTGTTCGGTTGGTTTCGGGGTGAGGCGGAGGTCCCGAGGCGAGGAAGTGAGTTTGACGGGGCATTTCGGAGATTTTCTGGCTAGTTCTGGAGCTTTTGGGTGGCTTGGTCCGGAACCAGCCATTTTGGTTCCGGAACCAGGGCCCGTGTACCGGTACCAAGTGGGTGGTACCGGTACACAAGCACAGAAAGTGCCCAGTTAGCTCGGTTTGGTGCACTGTAGCTTGAGGTATGGGCTTCTTCTGTTCCAACCACTCCATCGTTGATTTTTATACCCCGGCACATGCTCCCTCTCCACCCATCATTTCTTATCCCTCCACCTTTTTCTTGCTGCCAGAGAAGAGAAAGAAGAGGAGGAAGTAGAGGGAGAAGAGAAGGTCTGTGAGCTTCGTGCTTGGTGGAGTTGGACCGGTCAACGTGCGCGCACGAGAGCACAATTGAGGTAAATTGATCATCGGAAATTATGGATTTGGATTTGTTTGTTCTCCTCTTGGGTTTTATTGATGGAATTGAATGGTAATTTGAGCTAATTCCATCCTTGCTCCATTCTTGTGCTCTCGGGTTGAGGCAACAGGCTGGGGATACTGCGCAAATCCGCGGCACTGTGCAATGCTTGTATTCGTGTATTGGGTGATCGGTTTGTGCTGAAATTTTGTGGTGGCCTAGCTGGGTGCTGTGGAGGTTGACTGGAGCTTCGTGGATTTTTTCGAGACGCGCAACGGCGCGCGGTGCGCGCGAGAGGCGCAGTTCAGTTTTCGTCAGATTTCGCCCGTTTCTTCACCGATTTCGGCGCGGCTTCGGAAAGCATTTGAGGTGGGTTGGAATTTTTCAAGATGTATGGAATGCCCTTTAAAGCTATTGAATGCAGTTGATCATGTTTAGCTTAATTATTGCATAGCTGGTAAATCTGATAGTTGCCTAGAAATTGTAGGAATACAATTGCACAGCCCCGATATTTTTAGCATGATCTAGAAGTGATTTGACACTAGACTGCATGTTTATTGGCTTATAATTGGCATCTGAACCGTTTTAAAAATCGTCGGCTGTTTTAATGACAAACTGGGTTTTGAAAAGAGTTTTAAAATATTGAGATCTTCCTGAGGGTTGAGTAGGTTCAGGATGCAGTGTTCTCGTGCCAGAGGGCCGAGTGGATTTTTTTAGAGCATTATGAGATGACTTTCTAGTGTCATGAGAGAGTTTTGAGATACTTGAGTTCGCGGGTATTGAGGATGTATTCCCTGATTGGGGTACTTAGATCATGGGTCGTGTTCTGATTTAGTGGTGAAGATGGTTCTCGGACTTAGCCTTGAGAGTTTTGGGGGCTCTAGCAGATCGAGTCGTGGAGGTTTCCCGACTCAGCCACGGGGCGTGCATTATTAGATTGAGTCGTTGAGGGTTCTCCGACATAGCTGTGAGTGTTGGGCTTTCCTGTTCGAGTCGTGGAGTCTTTCTACGACTGAGTTAGCTTGTTGAGCATTGAGACGATCTGTTTGATCGTGTATTTTAGCCTTGAGTCGTTGAGGGTTCTCCGACATAGCTGTGAGAGTGTTTGGGCTTTTCTGTTCGAGTCGTGGAGTCTTCCTCCGACTGAGTTATGCTAGTTGAGCATTGAGATCCGATCTGTTTGATCGTGGATTATACCTGCTGAGCCTGGCTTTTTATGCCAGTTATGAGATACTTGAGATACTTGAGTTCGGTGGGGTCGCTCCCCTCGAGCTACGCCCGGGTGCGATGATGATACCGAGCCTGACGCGGCTGCGATGTGATTACTGAGATGGTCCTAGAGGGACACCCTACGTAAGTCCGTTCCTCCGGGATGTACGGCAGTGGATGCCTACGTAAGTTCCGTTCCTACGGGAATGCGCGACAGTAGATGAGCGCAGGCTTGATTGACTGGTCCAAAGCGGGACAGTCATTGGGATTGGGTGATATGTGTGGAGTGAGTTTCATAGCCTGTTCATAGATGAGTTTTTCCTTTGAGCATGATACTTGAGGCGTGTTAGCAGTAGTGGGTGTATGCATATTCTTCATCATTTGTAGAGTTTCTTGAGCATGATGATTGAGACATGATAGCTAGTTCTCTTTCAGCTTTTATCTATCTATCTATCTGCATACCTATCTGTTGTGCCTCCAGTAACTTAGTGGGCATACCGTGGATATTGAGACGGTACCCACTGGGAACTACCTTTGCAGTAGTTCTCACACCCGCTGCGGGGTGAGGTTCCTGTGGTAGCTGTTCGGCTTGGTCGCGCGGAGGCAGCTGATCGAGGTGAGGACGTGGCCGTTTAGTTCCTTACCAGCACTGAGAGTCAGAGGTAGATGTACCTTGGGTATTTTATGACTCCACTTTTGACTGGACATTCTGAGAGACAGTGAGGATTTCTTGTACTTTTGTAGCTGAGAGACTTGTATTGAGATTTTTTATTTTATCAGATGTTCAGTGGATTTGTAGCTACTGGTTCTTTTTCAGCTCTGATACATTATAGCTATAGATCTGACTTGCAGGGTAGACGCTTCGTCTGTACGGCAGTTTCCGTACAGATGGCGGATCTGTTGGCGAGCGGGGTCGCAGTTTCGATCCCGGGGCGTGACAGTTGGTGCACTTCAAACATATGAATGGACATTTCCTACTAACTATTCTTCTGGAAAAGGCATCTACTTCTAAGTCTTCAGGTTTGCGTTGAAAACAACAAAAGAAGAAGACGCGGATTCATCATCCTTAGACGATGACGAGAACCTATCTATGGAGGATTTCGAGAAGCAGCTTGCTCTCTTGACAAGAAAATTTTGCCAAAACTTTCGAAGGGGTAATTCAAGTAAAACTTCATCCTTCGTAAAGTCGAATAAAGGCAAAGGTTCTTAAGCTACAAGTCAAGAAAGCAAGAAAGTTTTTCAAAGACAAGAAAAGCTCGAGGGACAATCCAATGCTTCAAGTGCCGAGGATACGACCATATCTCACGGAGTGTCCCAATAAGAATCCGTCAAAGAAGAAAGCGATGCAAGCATCACTTGGGATGGAAAATCATCGTCAAATGAGTCATCTCTAGTGATGAAGAAGAAATAACGCAAACGGCATTCCACGCCCGATCACAACTTCACCTTTCGTGTGCTTAATGGCAAGTACATCCGATTCACTGTCCAAACTCCTCCCAAGTTGAAAAGAATGCAACGGACAACGAATCGAGTAATCCGAAGGTGAAGACTTTGCTTTGGCCTACCATAAACTTTTAAAGGATTCAAAGAAAAAC
>CM055067.1:32519232-32558389 GCA_029204045.2 Tillandsia leiboldiana | reverse complement strand
GTCGTCAGAGGAGCTACGCTGATACTCGGCGGCGAGACCTAGAGTTTCAGATTGGTGATCATGTCTTTTTGAAGTCTCGCCTTCAAAAGGGGTCCGGAATTTGGAGTTCGGAAGCGCAGTCTCCCACTTTATTGGACCCTGCGAGGTACTTGAGAGATTATGCCCCTGTGGCTTAACAGATGCCATTCTCTCTGTTAAGGAAGTTGTGTTTTGGCGTATTTCGTGAAAGTGGTTAAGTCTTGAAGATTTGAGTGAAGAAGAACTTTGATCAATACCTCAATCTCAATAAAGAGAATTCCAAAGGATCAGGTACGTGTTTACTAATAATTTTGGTGATCCGAATACTTCTTATAGTGTAGAACACGTGGATGGATTTTTAATCGTATAAAAATAAAAAACTGGACAGATATATGTTCAGGATCCGATCAGGGTACTACAGTCGGACCCCCGAACATAGGGTAGTTCATATGCCAAATCCAGTCCGAACACATCTTGTTCAGTCCGGACCCCGAACGTGGATTTTGCAAACTGCATGAACAGTCCGGACCGTGTTTCTTCAGTCCGGACCCCGAACGTGTTTTTTTCTGGAATATTCTGTTTAATGACGACAGTCTGGATCGCATTATTCCAGTCCGACCGTCGACCTGAAAACGTCCAGATAAGGTTAGTTTTTTATTCTTATCCTCTTCCAATGGTTTCTAACCTATAAATAAACCCTACGATTCATCTTTTAGGGTAATCCAAAATACGGTCGAAAAGAGAAATCGACATATAGAGAAGAAAGGAAATAACTAGATTTAATTCTATGTTTCTTCATCTATATTAATTAATTTGATTCTAGTTTTTCATACTCAGATTTTGAGTAGAATCAATTAATGAATACTTAGATGTATTTCCGATCTATCTTGATCTAGTATCGGCGGATCATCACCACCAAAAATAACGATTTTCCCCAAAATCGGCGCGTGGATTCGCGTGGCCTTGTGGATTCAAGGTGCTACCCGGCTCTCCGTGGATTCGGAGCGAGGTACGTTCATGTGATCGAGACGTACTACCTGGTGGAAGACCGTGGATTCGTCGGAATGACGTCGTGGATTCGGCGTTGGACGCACCTCTTGATCGAGGCGTATGTGCGGAGCGAGCGGAGAAGATCAACTAGAGCGTATTTAAAAAAGGTTGAGTCGTCTGTGAGTCGTTATATCACCTTTGTACTTTGTTTACTTCTATGATTTCACCGGTTTTCGGTCCCGTGGTTTTTAACTCCTTTGATGGAGTTTTTCCACTAAAATCTCTGCGTGTTATTTATTTTTTCCGCATTGGGTTTTATTACGCAATATTTTTGAGTGTTTATTGTTTTACACCTATTCACCCACCCCTCTTTAGGTGTTTTTTTTCCCCTATTTAGATCCATTTAGATATAACCCAACAAGTGTATCAGAGAGGGATATGGTTGTAAACAATGGTTGAAGGTGGAAACATCAACAGACCCCGTTCTTACGATGGAACAAATTATGCTACTGGAAAGTACGATGAAAGCCTTTTTAATTTCCATCGACGAACGGGTGTGGCATCATACGAGTTAGGATGGTCAAATCCAACTGAATTATTGTTGATGTTCACACCATTAAACCTAGGTCGAAATGGACCAAGGAAGAGATTGACTCATCTTCTTACAATGGCAAAGAATTAACGCCTTATTTAATGCTTTGTCACAAACTGAATTCTCTCTCGTCTCGTGCATGTGAGACTGCGAAAGAATCTGGGATTGTTCTACAAGTTACACATGAGAACAAACCTTGTGAAGATTCAAAGCTGCAAATGCTTACGAGCAAATTTGACTCTATTTTCATGGCAGGAAATTAATCATTCACAGATTACTATACACGAATGCATACATCGTGAATACATGGGCTTAACTTGGAGAGAAAATTTCCAGAATTAAAGTTGTAAGAAATATCTTAAGGACTCTTCCTGAAGATTTCGTTCCAATGTTACGGCCATTGAAACTATTAAACACCTCGACGAAATCCGTGTAGAAGAATTAGTTGGTGTAGAGTACCGGAGTTTCGGGCAGTGTGCCGACTCCACGGGCAGCCTGTATTGTGGAAATACCTTCAGCAGGTTCTAATTTCGTTTACAGGATGGTTCGGGTGGTCCCGGAGCGACGCGGAAGCTTTTTTGTAGAAAAGTGAGTTGGCGTCGGATTGAGAGCTTGGTCGGCATTGGTTTCATGGATGGGTTTGATGTGAGTTGATCCCTTGGACATGTGTATTATGAGTTTACAGAGGTGTTCGGTTGGTTTCGGGGTGATGCGGAGGTCCCGAGGCGAGAAAGTGAGTTGACGGGCATTTCGGAGATTTTCTGGCTAGTTCTGGAGCTTTTGGGTGGCTTGGTTCCGGAACCAGCCATTTGGTTCCGGAACCAGGCCCGTGTACCGGTACCAAGGGGTGGTACCGTACACAAGCACAGAAAGTGCCCAGTTAGCTCGGTTTGGTGCACTGTAGCTTGAGGTATGGGCTTCTTCTGTTCCAACCACTCCATCGTTGATTTTTATACCCCGGCACATGCTCCTCTCCACCCATCATTTCTTATCCCCTCCACCTTTTCTTGCTGCCAGAGAAGAGAAAGAAGAGGAGGAAGTAGAGGAGAAGAGAGGGTCTGTGAGCTTCGTGCTTGGTGGGTTGACCCGTCAACGTGCGCGCACGAGAGCACAATTGAGGTAAATTGATCATCGGAAATTATGGATTTGGATTTTTTTGTTCTCCTCTTGGGTTTTATTGATGGAATTGAATGGTAATTTGAGCTAATTTCCATCCTTGCTCCATTCTTGTGCTCTCGGTTGAGGCAACAGGCTGGGATTACTGCGCAAATCCGCGGCACTGTGCAATGCTTGTATTCGTGTATGGGTGATCGGTTTGTGCTGAAATTTTTGTGGTGGCCTAGCTGGGTGCTGTGGAGGTTGACTGGAGCTTCGTGGATTTTTTCGAGACGCGCAACGGCGCGCGTGCGCGCGAGAGGCGCAGTTCAGTTTTCGTCAGATTTCGCCCGTTTCTTCACGACCGATTTCGGCGCGGCCTTCGGAAAGCATTTGAGGTGGGTTGGAATTTCTTCAAGATGTATGGAATGCCCTTTAAAGCTATTGAATGCATGTTGATCATGTTTAGCTTAATTATTTGCATAGCTGGTAAATCTGATAGTTGCCTAGAAAATTGTAGGAATACAATTGCAAGCCCCAGATATTTTTAGCATGATCTAGAAGTGATTTGACACTAGACTGCATGTTTAGTTGGCTTTATATTGGCATCTGAACCGTTTTAAAAATCGTCGGACCTGTTTTAATGAAAACTGGGTTTTGAAAAGAGTTTTAAAATATTGAGATCTTCCCGAGGGGTTGAGTAGGTTCAGGATGCATGTGTTCTCGTGCCAGAGGGCCGAGTGGATTTTTAGAGCATTATGAGATGACTTTCTAGTGTCATGAGAGAGTTTTGAGATACTTGAGTTCGCGGGGTATTGAGGATGTATTCCCTATTGGGTTACTCTAGATCATGGGTCGTGTTCTGATTTAGTGGTGGAGATGGTTCTCCCACTTAGCCTTGAGAGTTTTGGGGGCTCTGGCAGATCGAGTCGTGGAGGTTTCCCGACTCAGCCACGGGCGTGCATTATTAGATTGAGTCGTTGAGGGTTCTCCGACATAGCTGTGAGAGTGTTGGGCTTTCCTGTTCGAGTCGTGGAGTCTTTCTACGACTGCGTATGCTTGTTGAGCATTGAGATCCGATCTGTTTGATCGTGTATTTTAGCCTTGAGTCGTTGAGGGTTCTCCGACATAGCTGTGAGAGTGTTTGGGCTTTTCTGTTCGAGTCGTGGAGTCTTCCTCCGACTGAGTTATGCTAGTTGAGCATTGAGATCCGATCTGTTTGATCGTGGATTATAGCCTGCTGAGCCTGGCTTTTTATGCCAGTTATGAGATACTTGAGATACTTGAGTTCGGTGGGGTCGCTCCCCTCGAGCTACGCCCCGGGTGCGATGATGATACCGAGCCTGACGAGGCTGCGATGTGATTACTGAGATGGTCCTAGAGGGACACCCTACGTAAGTCCGTTCCTCCGGGATGTGCGGCAGTGGATGCCTACGTAAGTCCGTTCCTACGGGATGCGCGGCAGTAGATGAGCGCAGGCTTGATTGACTGGTCCAAAGAGGGACAGTCATTGGGATTGGGTGATATGTGTGAGTTTCATAGCCTGTTCATAGATGAGTTTTCCTTTGAGCATGATACTTGAGGCGTGTTAGCAGTAGTGGGTGTATGCATATCTTCATCATTTGTAGAGTTTCTTGAGCATGATGATTGAGACATGATAGCTAGTTCCTTTCAGCTTTTATCTATCTATCTATCTGCATACCTATCTGTTGTGCCTCCAGTAGACTTAGTGGGCATACCGTGGATATTGAGACGGTACCCACTGGGAACTACCTTTGCAGTAGTTCTCACACCCGCTGCGGTGACAGGTTCCTGTGGTAGCTGTTCCGGCTTGGTTCGCGCGGAGGCAGCTGATCGAGGTGAGGACGTGGCCGTTTAGTTCCTTACCAGCACTGAGAGTCAGAGGTAGATGTACCTTGGGTATTTTATGACTCCACTTTTGTACTGGACATTCTGAGAGATCAGTGAGGATTTCTTGTACTTTTGTAGCTGAGAGACTTTGTATTGAGATTTTTTATTATATCAGATGTTCAGTGGATTTCTGTAGCTACTGGTTCTTTTTCAGCTCTGATACATTATAGCTATAGATCTGACTTGCAGGGTAGACGCTTCGTCTGTACGGCAGTTTCCGTACAGATGGCGGATCTGTTGGCGAGCCCGGTCGCAGTTTCGACCCCGGGGCGTGACAGATTAGGGTGGTATCAGAGCCTAGGAATATAGGTCGTTGAGGACTTAGTGACCCTAGGCTATTGGTTGGACAGTAGGATGACTGTCGTGAGAGACGTGATTGTAGCGAGAGTCCTGATTGAGTTTGTACCTCCCCCGAGGGATTGGGGCGAGTGATTTTACATGTTTATTCTCTAAAGTGATTATGTTGGCTGCAGACAACATAATACTTTAGAACGGTTAACATGTTATAGACTTTCGCTTGATTGGGTCGAGAGTGTTTGTGGTTTGGTTGGCCGTGACTGTTCTTCTTGTTGGCCCTGTGATGCCGTGCAGCGGCGAGGGCGTGTTTGACCTTGGATGAGGAGCCCGAACAGCGGGGGGCTGAATGGACAGAGCAGACGAGGTCTGCCAGTTTACGGGCCCAGGTAGCTCAGTTGTTTAGGCACGCGGCGCCAGGAAGAGAACACGGAGCGCGTGATGCGCATGTTTGAGCAGAGAGTATCGTTTGAGGTATCGCCGTAGTACCATCCAGCCGCAAGACATCGTCGACTTCGCCCCGTTTGGCACTGTGAGTAGTGCGTGAGCAGCGAGAGATTGCTGATTGATAGTCTGCATCCGCCAGTTCCATCCCCTACAGATTTCAGGGCGGAGTTGGACACTTGGGACGGCCGGGAACTGGATTGCTGCCATGGAAAAGTTAGCTGAGGACTTGTTCATCCAGGAGAAGCATCAGGTGCCCTTAGTTGCGCACGTTTGGATAGGGACGCCGTGTGTTGGTGGCGTCGAGTCTGTCCCGTTTGGACCATCAGGAGAGCGGTTTGAGGATTTGGAGCGAGTTTCTATGATTGTTGAGCAGAGTGCCCCATGTCGCCCAGGATGAGGCCCAGGAGATTGATCATGTTTGAGAGGGGACTGCTTCGAGATGTTATCATTTTGGATATTCTCGACGAGCGACTTCAGATGCAGCGGTTGTGCATGCCCGATGGATTGACTGAGGTCTGTGATCATGTCCGAGAGGGACGGAGAGCGAGGGACTAGCTCTAGAGAGAGATGTCCAGTATCGCCTGATTTTGGGATAGTCGAGTGGATCGAGGTTGCCATGATTCCAGTCACAGGATCATGAGTCTCAGAGGAGACAGAGACTAGGATGTTCTCGACAGTCGAGGCACCAACAGCAGTATTCGTATGATTGTGTCTTTTGTGGTGAGCCGTATTCTTCGCTATAGAGTGACTTCAGGATGAGGGCGATGTTTTTCATGTGTTTAGTCAGGACATCTTCAGGCAGAGGGTCCCAGAGTGGTGTTCTTGGATTTGCCGCCTGCGACGGCACCCCACTACCCCTTCAGGATGCAGCGGTTCATCCGACTTACCGGCAGGCTGATTGAGCCGAGATGCCGAGGCAGATTGAGCGATGGCCACCAGCATCTAGTGGATGAAATGGTGTAGTTGGTTGGAGGACGCCAGGATAGTGGAGCGCGCCTTACCAGGTGTGGTTTTCTTATGGTCATCGGAGTTAGAGCGTGTTGATGCCAACACCGCTGGTGTGTGCGTTACTAGAGCAAAGATAGCTGCGTGTGGGCCGGAGGTGGGACTGTTGGCTTGTGCACGTGAGGATCAGGTTCCAGATCACGTATAGCACATGGATGAGTGTTGCCAGTCCTGCCAGTGCAGATAATACCTTGGATTTGATCCTAGAGTTGTTAGTCCTACATCAGCTCCGAGATGTTGATATAAGGTTGGATAGGGATTGGTTATCCCAATGTTGTGCTATCTTGGATTGTCGAGAGTGGACATGACCCTCCGTGGACCTGGCCAGGAGGAGTGTGGTTATAGAGGATGCTAGAGCACGGCAGAGGTTGAGTCGTGGTCGTGTCGCTTTGCTAGCGACGGTAGAAGAGGTGCCTACGGCGGCACCGGGACTAAAGGAATATCTTTATCGCCGTGTGATTCCGGACAGGAGTTTACCTGATCTGATGTTGAAGCCGCCGTTTAATGAGACTGAGATCGAGTTAGTGATCGACGTGGTTTTGGAAACCGCGTCGACTTCAGCATCATCACTTGGAGTATCACTCGTGAGACAGTGAGAGAGCTGTTAGCGCAGTTGCGAGAGCCGAGGGATCGAGGGGGTCTGTGTGACCCAGTACCACGTCGTGGGGATACGACAGTGAGGATCCGAGAGATTGATATTTTGGATGTGTTACCACACCGTTGATGCACGGTGGTGATGCCACGCCGTTGATACACGGTGGTGATGCCACGCCGTTGATACACGGTGGTGATGCCATGCCGTGGTATACGGCAGTGATGCCGCGTTGTGAGTGCACAACGGTGAGAGTGCTGTGACGATTCGAGCACAGTTAGATTTGGATCGTGTTGGGTTGATGCCTTGCGGGACATAGAAGGCTTTGTGGAACCCTACAGCTGAGGGCTGTGCCAGATAGGGTCTGAACCCGATAGAGACATTTTGAGCTTACAGTGAGGTCAAGCGGATTGACTAAGGCCCTGCGGCCTTTTGGATTTGAGGACTTGTGTGTTCCGGCGGTACTTGGACCGGGCTGTAGAACCAGTGTGAGTTTGAGCTCTACAGTGAGTTGCCGTGCCAGTGGTTGGTTAGTTATATACTTGGGATTTATTTCCGAGGTGACATAGAGCACGAGGAGCACTTGAGGATATTGCTGCAACTTCGGGGAGAGAAAAGTTGTTGGTTGCCAAGTTGAGAGAGTTGTGCTTGACTTTGAAAGGTTCTGTGGTTAGGCCAGGTGTTTTCAGCTGCAAGGGTGACAGTGGACCCGACGAAGGGTGTTGCCGTTTGGGTTCGGCTTAGACCCACGATAGTGACAGAGGTCCAGAGTTGTGGATTAAACAGTGCCAGCTTAACTTTGAGGAGTTCAAGCTGTGGATGGTTTTAGCATTTTTGTGAATAGTTGCTTGAGATAGAGAGAAATTTGAGATATCTATCGATCCTAGAACCTGAGGTACTGGGTTACTCAGAAAGAATTTGATTTGAGGCAATGCCGGTGGATAGAGTTATTAGGGATGTATGTTTGAGCTTACAGTAACATCCCGACCAAGCCAATGTGGTCGCAGCTGCCTTGAATAGGCGAGCGGTGAAGTTTTGGGGTATGATGGTTACTCAGCAGATGCCGCTGAAAGAGTAATTGAGATTAAGGAGGTGTTCCCTGAGAATGTGACAAAAACTTGTGTTTTGGACTCGTAGCCCACTCCGTTGGACAGGATTGAGAGGGAACTTCTCAGTGAATGCAGCGGGAGTACTGAAGTACAAGGACCGCATCTGTGTGCCCGTGGATTCCGAGATCCGAGAGCTGATTTTGAGAGTTAGGGGCTGAGTGTTGTTCCCGATGTTGGACTTCTTACCCTGTAGATGGATGTAAGAATGCTTTTGTGAAGCTCTCAGCATTGTGGTTGCTAAGGAGCAACGGAAAAGTTATGCCAATTGGAAGCAGGGAGTTTTGGTGACTTCTGAGAATCACTATCCGCAGAAATGTGTAGATTTGAGTTTTCGCGGGAAGTTGAGTCAGCGAATTGTTGGCATATTCGAGGAGTTAGAGCGCATTGGATCAGTTGCTCACCGATTTGCGCTACCGCCATGAATTGGCAAGTACCCACGAGGACGTTGGTGTATCCGTTCTGAGGGAAGTGTGGATTTGGATTCCTTGCATGATTTGGACTTCGTTTCTTTGGAGTCAGACGAGGACTTGGGCTATCAGGAGTGACCGGTGCGAATTCTTGCTCGAGAGACGAGAGAATTGCGCAACCGGATCTTACCTTTGGCAAAGGTCCAGTTGAGCCGTCTTGATGAGACAAAGGCTGCTTGAGAGCCTGAGGATGAGCTGAGAGTTCATATCCCCACTTATTTGAGTCACCCTCCTGAGTTTTGGAGTTTTTGGGTTTCGAGGACGAAACCGTTAAAAGGAGGGGAGAGTGTAGAGTACCGGAGTTTCGGGCAGTGTGCCGACTCCACGGGGCAGCCTGGTATTGTGGAAATACCTTCAGCAGGTTCTAATTTCGTTTACAGGATGGTTCGGGTGGTCCCGGAGCGACGCGGAAGCTTTTTTGTAGAAAAGTGAGTTGGCGTCGGATTGAGAGCTTGCGGGTCGAGCATTGGTTTCATGGATGGGTTTGATGTGAGTTGATCCCTTGGGACATGTGTATTATGAGTTTACAGAGGTGTTCGGTTGGTTTCGGGGTGATGCGGAGGTCCCGAGGCGAGAAAGTGAGTTGACGGGGCATTTCGGAGATTTTCTGGCTAGTTCTGGAGCTTTTGGGTGGCTTGGTTCCGGAACCAGCCATTTGGTTCCGGAACCAGGGCCCGTGTACCGGTACCAAGTGGGTGGTACCGGTACACAAGCACAGAAAGTGCCCAGTTAGCTCGGTTTGGTGCACTGTAGCTTGAGGTATGGGCTTCTTCTGTTCCAACCACTCCATCGTTGATTTTTATACCCCGGCACATGCTCCCTCTCCACCCATCATTTCTTATCCCCTCCACCTTTTTCTTGCTGCCAGAGAAGAGAAAGAAGAGGAGGAAGTAGAGGGAGAAGAGAAGGTCTGTGAGCTTCGTGCTTGGTGGAGTTGACCCGGTCAACGTGCGCGCACGAGAGCACAATTGAGGTAAATTGATCATCGGAAATTATGGATTTGGATTTGTTTGTTCTCCTCTTGGGTTTTATTGATGGAATTGAATGGTAATTTGAGCTAATTTCCATCCTTGCTCCATTCTTGTGCTCTCGGGTTGAGGCAACAGGCTGGGATTACTGCGCAAATCCGCGGCACTGTGCAATGCTTGTATTCGTGTATTGGGTGATCGGTTTGTGCTGAAATTTTTGTGGTGGCCTAGCTGGGTGCTGTGGAGGTTGACTGGAGCTTCGTGGATTTTTTCGAGACGCGCAACGGCGCGCGTGCGCGCGAGAGGCGCAGTTCAGTTTTTCGTCAGATTTCGCCCGTTTCTTCACCGATTTCGGCGCGGCCTTCGGAAAGCATTTGAGGTGGGTTGGAATTTCTTCAAGATGTATGGAATGCCCTTTAAAGCTATTGAATGCATGTTGATCATGTTTAGCTTAATTATTTGCATAGCTGGTAAATCTGATAGTTGCCTAGAAAATTGTAGGAATACAATTGCAAGCCCCAGATATTTTTAGCATGATCTAGAAGTGATTTGACACTAGACTGCATGTTTAGTTGGCTTTATATTGGCATCTGAACCGTTTTAAAAATCGTCGGACCTGTTTTAATGAAAACTGGGTTTTGAAAAGAGTTTTAAAATATTGAGATCTTCCTGAGGGGTTGAGTAGGTTCAGGATGCATGTGTTCTCGTGCCAGAGGGCCGAGTGGATTTTTTAGAGCATTATGAGATGACTTTCTAGTGTCATGAGAGAGTTTTGAGATACTTGAGTTCGCGGGGTATTGAGGATGTATTCCCTGATTGGGTTACTCTAGATCATGGGTCGTGTTCTGATTTAGTGGTGAAGATGGTTCTCCGACTTAGCCTTGAGAGTTTTGGGGGCTCTAGCAGATCGAGTCGTGGAGGTTTCCCGACTCAGCCACGGGGCGTGCATTATTAGATTGAGTCGTTGAGGGTTCTCCGACATAGCTGTGAGAGTGTTGGGCTTTCCTGTTCGAGTCGTGGAGTCTTTCTACGACTGCGTATGCTTGTTGAGCATTGAGATCCGATCTGTTTGATCGTGTATTTTAGCCTTGAGTCGTTGAGGGTTCTCCGACATAGCTGTGAGAGTGTTTGGGCTTTTCTGTTCGAGTCGTGGAGTCTTCCTCCGACTGAGTTATGCTAGTTGAGCATTGAGATCCGATCTGTTTGATCGTGGATTATAGCCTGCTGAGCCTGGCTTTTTATGCCAGTTATGAGATACTTGAGATACTTGAGTTCGGTGGGGTCGCTCCCCTCGAGCTACGCCCCGGGTGCGATGATGATACCGAGCCTGACGCGGCTGCGATGTGATTACTGAGATGGTCCTAGAGGGACACCCTACGTAAGTCCGTTCCTCCGGGATGTACGGCAGTGGATGCCTACGTAAGTCCGTTCCTACGGGATGCGCGACAGTAGATGAGCGCAGGCTTGATTGACTGGTCCAAAGCGGGACAGTCATTGGGATTGGGTGATATGTGTGAGTGAGTTTCATAGCCTGTTCATAGATGAGTTTTCCTTTGAGCATGATACTTGAGGCGTGTTAGCAGTAGTGGGTGTATGCATATCTTCATCATTTGTAGAGTTTCTTGAGCATGATGATTGAGACATGATAGCTAGTTCCTTTCAGCTTTTATCTATCTATCTATCTGCATACCTATCTGTTGTGCCTCCAGTAGACTTAGTGGGCATACCGTGGATATTGAGACGGTACCCACTGGGAACTACCTTTGCAGTAGTTCTCACACCCGCTGCGGTGACAGGTTCCTGTGGTAGCTGTTCCGGCTTGGTTCGCGCGGAGGCAGCTGATCGAGGTGAGGACGTGGCCGTTTAGTTCCTTACCAGCACTGAGAGTCAGAGGTAGATGTACCTTGGGTATTTTATGACTCCACTTTTGTACTGGACATTCTGAGAGATCAGTGAGGATTTCTTGTACTTTTGTAGCTGAGAGACTTTGTATTGAGATTTTTTATTTTATCAGATGTTCAGTGGATTTCTGTAGCTACTGGTTCTTTTTCAGCTCTGATACATTATAGCTATAGATCTGACTTGCAGGGTAGACGCTTCGTCTGTACGGCAGTTTCCGTACAGATGGCGGATCTGTTGGCGAGCCCGGGTCGCAGTTTCGATCCCGGGGCGTGACAGTTGGTGCACTTCAAACATATGAAATGACATTTCCTACTAACTATTCTTCTGGAAAGGCATCTACTTCTAAGTCTTCAGGTTTTGCGTTGAAAACAACAAAAGAAGAAGACGCGGATTCATCATCCTTAGACGATGACGAGAACCTATCTATGGAGGATTTCGAGAAGCAGCTTGCTCTCTTGACAAGAAAATTTTGCCAAAACTTTCGAAGGGGTAATTCAAGTAAAACTTCATCCTTCGTAAAGTCGAATAAAGGCAAAGGTTCTTCAAGCTACAAGTCAAGAAAGCAAGAAAGTTTTTCAAAGGACAAGAAAAGCTCGGAGGGACAAATCCAATGCTTCAAGTGCCGAGGATACGACCATATCTCAACGGAGTGTCCCAATAAGAATCCGTCAAAGAAGAAAGCGATGCAAGCCATCACTTGGGATGACACCTCATCGTCAAATGAGTCATCTTCTAGTGATGAAGAAAATAACGCAACGGCATTCCACGCGATCCCAACTTCACCTTTCGTGTGCTTAATGGCAAGTACATCCGATTCACTGTCCAACTCCTCCCAAGTTGAAAAGAATGCAACGGACAACGAATCGAGTAATTCCGAAGGTGAAGACTTTGCTTTGGCCTACCATAAACTTTTAAAGGATTCAAAGAAACTGGCTAAGCAAAACAAGGGTTTGAGAGGGAGATTGCAGGATCTCGAAGAAGAAGTAAAAAGGGTAACTTCTCTCTCAAACGGTCTTGAAGTGGAAAGGGATAACTTGATCAAAGTAAATGTTTCACTTCAAGAGAAAAATGAGCATTTCGAGAAGGAACACGTAAAAATGGTAGATAAAGCAAGTTACTTCTTGAAGCTCTACTCCGAGGCTCGACAGGAAAAAATGGAAATGACGAAGACCATTTTCCAACTTAAGGATGATTTCAAGCATTTTTCTTCTGGAAGGAGCAAGTTGGATACGATGCTTGGTCTTGGTCAGACAAACCGTTTTGGCCTTGGATACAATCGAACTGGAGACAGTCCTAGTTCGAGTAAGACAGTTTTTGTGCCCCAGTCGGTATCTCCTCCTCCGACGACGGAATTCACTGCAGACAACGACAACAACCCTACCTCACCTACTTCGGGTTCGACAAGTTCAAAGGTATGTTTTCGTTGTGGTTTTGCAGGGCACATAAGAAGAAATTGCAAGATTGGAGCAAAACAAGCAAATCAAGCGCCTCTTGCAACAACTACCGACGTATTCATTCCTCGGAAATCAAAGGAGAATTTTTCAAAAGAAAAGAACATCGGTAGTTCACCCCACAAGACGACGTCATTAAAGAAAAGCGATCAGTTGAACAAGATGCTTTAACCAAGGAAAATAACTTCACAATCATTGCCAACGCACTCCAAAACTCAAAAGGTTTGGGTATGCAGAGGTGAATTCTTTCCTTGCCTTTAACTTTTCTACGATTGAATGTCATGTAATTTATATAAATTATTCTTTTTAAAAGGGGTTAGATATGAAAATAATTGCTATGTAGTTCCTAATAAAATTTCTGAACATTGTAACCTAGTTTCTTTGGATAATGAAACTCTTTGGCATGAAAGACTAGGTCACATAAATTTTAAGGAGCTATCTAGGATTTCGAATAAAGACGTGGTTAAGGGGTTCCTAAACTTTCATTTAAAGAAAACATTATATGTGGAGGTGGTCAAAAGGGAAAACAATCAAGGGCTGCACACAAGAACTTGAACCACGTTGGTACCAATCGGCCATTAGAATTACTGCACATGGACTTAATGGGGCCGACTCGTCACCATTTTTGGGAGGTAAATGGTACATTTTTCTTTTGGTTGATGATTTCTCTAGATATACATGGGTAACATTTTTAAAAGAGAAAGCGGATACTTTCGACTCTTTTCATGAGATTTGTCATCGTATTATGATTGAGAAAAATGAAAAGATCGTTCGTGTTCGAAGTGATAGAGGTGGAGAATTCATAAATTCTTAATTCATTGATTTTTGCACTTCTAAAGGCATAAAACATGAATTCTCAGCACCCTATACACCTCAGCAGAATGGTGTGGTCGAGCGCAAAAACAGGGTTGTACAAGAGATGGCGCGTGTTATGCTTCATAGCCGGAAACTACCGCTACATTTTTGGGCTGAAGCTGTGAACACCGCTGTCTACGTTATTAATCGAGTGTATTTGCGCCCGGGAACTTTAAATACACCATATGAGCTATGGTTTTGTAGAAAACCGAATATCAAATATTTTCGTATTTTTGGGAGTCGCTGTTACATTTTGCGTGACCGCGAAAATCTTGGAAAATTCGACTCTCGAAGTGACGAAGGGATTTTCATGGGTAATTCTACAAACAGTAGAGCATATCGGGTATTTAACCTGGAATCTAAAACGATGGTAGAATCCATAAATGTTAAAGTAGATGAAGCTTTTCATTTTGCATCTGATAAATCTACCCCTGATATGTCTCTTGATGATGATACTCCTATAAATGCATCTTCTAATAATAAATCTTCCAATAATGTTGATGCATCTAATGGTTTTTCAAGTTTATCTGATATGCAGGAATCATCACACGAACCTCCGAGTACTCCGTTACCTCAAACGCTACGTATCTCCAAGGATCATCCAGAATCGAATATTATTGGAGACCCACAAGAAGGAGTCAGGACTCGGAGACAGTTGGTTTGTGGAGTCGCATGTTACGTCTCCATGATAGAACCAAAGAACGTCGATGAAGCTCTTCAGGATGACTACTGGATTGAAGCAATGCAGGAAGAGCTCCATCAGTTCGAAAGAAACAAAGTCTGGGAACTAACGAAGCCACCGAAGCAACACAACGTGATTGGTACTAAATGGATTTTCAAGAATAAGAAAAACGAGGATGGTACCATTATCAGGAACAAAGCTCGCCTAGTTGCTCAGGGCTATTCACAAATTGAAGGTATAGACTTTGATGAGACATTCGCCCCGGTTGCTCGTCTCGAGTCAATTCGTATTTTGTTTGCGATTGCTTGTCATTTTAAAATCAAACTCTTTCAAATGGACGTTAAGAGCGCCTTTTTAAATGGGTTTTTGAACGAGGAAGTTTATGTGGCTCAACCAAAAGGTTTCATTGACCATAAACTACCTAACCATGTTTTTCGTTTGAAAAAGGCTCTTTACGGTCTAAAACAAGCACCGCGAGCGTGGTACGAAAGGTTGACAAAGCACCTTTTAGAAAAGGGCTATACTCGAGGGGGAGCAGATCGGACTCTCTTTGTGAAGCATTATCAGGATAACTTCATTGTCGCAGAAATCTATGTCGATGACATTGTATTTGGAGCAACAAGGGATAATGATGCTTCTAAATTCGTAGAAACCATGGAAAGCGAATTTGAGATGTCTATGATGGGCGAACTAACATACTTTCTTGGATTGCAAGTGAAACAAAATGAAGAAAGCATCCATCTGTGCCAATCCAAGTATGCAAAGGAGTTGGTCAAGAAGTTTGGATTAGAGAACTCTAAAGACTTTCCGACTCCTATGGGAACTAGCAATAAGGGATTAGGAAGTGAATCTCTTAGTGAAAGTGTAGACGAGAAGATTTATCGCAGCATGATTGGAAGTCTACTCTACCTCACGGCTAGTCGCCCGGATATATCCTTTAGTGTTGGGATCTGCGCGAGTTATCAGTCAGCACCAAAGGAGGTTCACCTGAAAGCGGTGAAAAGGATCATCCGGTACGTCAAAGGAACCGTGAATTTTGGAATTTGGTATCCTATGGGAACAACTCTTGACATAATAGGATATCCAGATGCCGATCGGGCAGGATCTGTGGATGATCAGAAAAGTACGAGTGGTGCATGTTTTTATCTTGGCCATTGCCTTGTTGCGTGGCATAGTAAAAAGCAAAACTGCATTGCACTCTCGACTGCCGAAGCGGAATATATTTCAGCGGGTAGTTGTTCAACCCAACTCATTTGGATGAAAAGCGTGTTGAGTGACTTCCGAATTTCAGCAACTTCGGTAACTATTCTTTGTGACAACACTAGTGCTATAAATATTTCTAAAAATCCTGTGTTGCACTCAAGAACAAAACACACTAAACTTAGATATCATTTTCTAAGAGAGCTAGTTGAATCGAGTATTCTTCAAATTTCTTATATTTCAACTGAGGATCAATTAGCTGACATTGTAACAAAACCTTTGGATCAAAAACGGTTTATTCATTTGCGTAAAGCAATTGGAATGCTTTCTTTGAAATAACACTTTTTGAAACCAATGCTTAGGTTAGGTTTTGTGTGTGTTTGTGTTCTTTATCTATGTTTGTACATAGAACATTAATTGAGCATTAGTATAATTGACTTTACTTGCATCCTTTCATATTCATTTAGAAATTCATTATGGTTTGGATATCATGATAATTCATTTGATGCAATGATCATTTATATCAATTTAGTTCATTTTAAATTGATCAAAGTCAATTTCTCTCTCAAATGATCTCTTGGTATAGTTGTTATCTTATTTGACAATTAAGTTAAGTATGAACACGAGATCAATTTTTGGTTGAATACCTTATATCTTAAATAATTGATAGCCAATTGAGAGGGAGTTTATTAAAATATTTATGCTCAAAAGATGTGGAAAGAGTTACATCCCAATGAGGAGTGTGAAAACTACCACCACATGGAGGAAAGAGCTACCACCTCGGTCGTCCGAGTACTGTGTGCAGCTACCACATGTATACCAAGCATGGTTTTTCGAGTTGATTAGATAAAATGCTTTTTGGAATACTTGACTCTGTCAAATTCCAAGGTTGGTATAAGGTAGGGATTTTATTGAAAGATGCTCAAAGAGCCACTCCCTTCAATAAATTGACTAGATATATTATCTAACTTATTTGGGATTTCAAACATCTATCGATCTTGGTGCTTCATTTTCTTTGCAAGATTAATGATTTGATAAACGCATTACTCATAAGATCATGATGGATGTTTTTGATAATGTTCAACTTTAAAGGATTCAATTTTTATAAATTTTCGTTTCATTACTTGGATATTATTGATAGATTTAGCATAATCTATTTCTTTTGATATGAAACGATGACTTTTGTTTAAAGTTGACATGCAAAAATGCTTACAATCTTTTTCTGGATTTTCTAGAATTTTTGTTAATGTTTTTGAATAAAAAGTTTGGAGCCAATCCGGACTGGAATTCCTGTTCCGGATCCCGAACGCAGGAAATTTCTGCGGATAGCCGATCCGAACTGGATTCATAAGCTGTTTCGGACCGCGGCTAGGGTTTTATAAGAAATAAAAGGGTTTTGATTTCTTTTTACAACAAACTTTTGTTTCCAAGTCTCCAGAGTTTCTCTCACTAGAAAACAACCGATTTGGAGCCTTTCTAACTCGAGTTCTTCGGATTCAAGTAAGTTTTTATGATCAAAACATAGGTTTTTCACAGTTTTTCTCAAGTTTCTCAAAACGTGCATGGAAATCTTGTATCTTTTTCGTTTTTGATTGGTTTTTGATCAAATTTCTTTTGAAATAAGAACTCTGAGTAGATTAGTTTTGTTTATATGCTAGGTATTCTCTTGATTAACAGATTTTTAGGCTTCGATTTCTGAAAATTCGGTTTTAGGGCATGCAATATCACTGATTTTTGGCAACGTTTTACCCTCCTGCAAATAAAGGTTAAGTTAAGGGAAAGTAATATAACGGGTTTACTTAAGTAGATAATTCTGAGGTGCGGGTATTTTTCTGCGATAGAGCTCAGAAAACGGAGAACGGCGGTGCGATCGGATCCGGATTCCGACTTACGGAACCCCCAGAAAGGGGTGGAAAGGATCGCAATAGCCAGGTGGTGCATCGAAATCCGTGCAAGTGATCATGCACGCTTTTTGAGGAGATAAGGGATTGTCTCTAGGGAATTATCTTAAAGGAATTATCCTAAGAAATTATCTTTAAGGAATTATCTCTAGGGAATTATCTTAAAGGAATTATCTTTAAGAAATTACCCTTAAGGAATTATCTTTAAGAAATTATCTTAAAATAATTATCTTTAAAGAATTATCTTTAAGGAATTATCTCTAAGGAATTATCTCCAAGGATTAATTAAATAATTAATTAATGAGAGATTGAAATCCGACGTATGGATTCTCCGGAATAGGGTTTTGAGGATCGCGGTAACCGTAGTGTGCATCGGAATCCGTGCAAAAGATCGGGCACGCTTTTCGAAGAGATAAGGAATTATCTCTTATGACTTGATAATTATTAATTAATTATTAATATCCGGATGGGGGTTTAATGTACGTACAAATTATCTCTTTCCGGATAGAAAAGAGGAAACCCTAACTGGAGAGAAAAGAGAGAAAAGAAAAGAAAATGGAAACCCTAACCGGAGAGAAAAGAGAGAAAAGAAAAGAAAAAGGAAACCCTAACCGGAGAGAAAAGAGAGGAAGGAACGAGCGAAAGAAAAGGGAAAAGGTGAAACCCTAATCGGAAGGAACGGTAGGAAAGAAGGAGAAGGCGGAAGGACCCAACCCTCCCGACGAACGTGCCGAAGCCGGGAGCGTGAACGGATCACCGTCTCCAACGATTAGCGGTAAGCGAGATTTATTTTCATGTAGTTTCGCTCGGTTTTTGGTTTCGGTCTTTTTCGGAGTCTTAGGGTAGCCGTTTGCTACCCTATGCGTCGCCGCCGCGGAGCCCTAGGGCACCGCCGCACGGCCCTAGGGCATCGCCGCCGCGGCCGCGGTACGGGCCGTGCGGGGACGGTGCCCGCGCGGCCGTGGCTAACGACGCGCGGGACCAAAGTTCCCGTGCGGCCGCGACTAGGGCATGCCGCGCGGGGCTGGGGCCCGCGCGGCCGCGGCAAGCGCCGCGCGGGGCTGGCGCCCGCACGGCCGCGGCAAGGGCCGCGCGGGGCTGGCGCCCGCGCGGCCGCAGTGCATGCCGCGCGGGGCTGGCGCCCGCGCGGCCGCGGATTGCGCCGCGCGGGGCCGGCTCCCGCGCGGCCATGGCAGGCACCGCGCGGGGCCGGTGCCCGCGCGGCAGCATGGCATGCAACAACTCGGGGGTGGCCGCGTCGCCCGTCGCGCTTTGCCGCCACCGCCGTGTCGAGTGGTCATTAGTGTTTTTAAGTATTTGGGCTCGGTTTATCTACCGTTATATTTCTGATCTGACCGCGGCTCTTTTGGGGACTACTTCTAGGTCCGGGCGTCGACAGAGAGCAAGGTTCGGTCTCCGGAGTGCAGATTTCGCATAATCGAGGTGGGTAGTTTTGGTTATTACCGGCGTGGTGTCGTTCCCGAATATTCGTTTTGATAAAGTAGACATATTTGGTATTTTGACTAACCCCATAGCATGTGAATCCCTTTTTATCGTGTTAATCGAAGCGGCTGCGGTCGCGAGATCGTTATCATGTTAATCAAAGCGGCTGCGGTCGCAGGATCGTCAGACTATTCTGACTACAGCGGCTGAGGTCGCAACGTTATTATGACACTCATATTGCTTACACGCACACCGGCAGTTTGGCCACTGCGCACGGTGTATTTTTTCGGAAAGATGGTAAGTTGTTTTACCCGTGTACCCTACAAGGAGAGGTTAGTGGGGACCCCTCAAGGAGAGGCGACTGCTACTTGGGGAGTGGAGGGGTTGGAGGCACCAAGAAGATGAGTACGGTATTGGGGTTGGGGCCCAAAATATTCTGGAAGCTGGGGTAGGTGCCCAGTGTGACTTTCGATAGGGATTTAGCGATACATGAGAGGGGGAGGGGAGGGAAGTAAATGCTCCAGTGATTCGGTGTGTTCTTTCTGTTATTGCATTTACTTATATGTTTCTCTACTTTATCAGTCACTGACAACCCACTCTGTGACAGGTTCGAATAGGGGTGGGGTTCAGGACGACGGGGAGGCATCCGTTAGAGGACCCTAGCCATGAGGGCTAGTAAATGATACGTTATCTTCTTTACTTTTGGTTATTTCGTCATACTATGGTTAGTTAAACTGTGATACATAGACGGTGGTTGCTGATGGATGTTGGAATGATGTTTTCCTATAACTAATTGGTAAATGTAGGATGTGTATTTGCGGCTAGTTTTCAAATGCAAACCCGGTTTCAAAAGTGTTTTCAAAGCAGGTGCCGTGTGGGCACCGATTTTAAAACCCGTGGATTTATCCTTTCAAGTTAATGGCCGCACAAAGAGTTTGCGAAAACGTTTTGGAAAAGCTGGGTGTCGAGTGGGCACCGATTTACAAAACCCATGGGTTTATGCTATAGGCTGTATGAGATAGCGGTGATGGTATGATTTACTGTATTCTTCCCTCTTTGTCTGTCATGGTTGGAATGGTTAAAGTATGTGCTCTATTGGTAACGCCGTGCATATACAAAGGAGACTCCGCCCGTTTGTGGAGTGAATTTGTATATGTGGCGGGTCTGATACGCGCCGGGGGCGAGGTCTATTAAAAAAAAAAAAATGGGTACGTTTTCCGCTCTTTTAGAACCTCCGGGGCGTGACAGATTATATGGTATCAGAGAAAACGACTTTAACCACTGTGGCCAGTGAGCAACATCCACAGAATGTGTTATCACGAGTGACTAACCAAGTTGATAACCAAAGTATAGGTGTGTCACGTATTAGCGTGAGCGTGGGGAAAAAGGGGATAGAGTCCCAGTGTTTGTAGATCAAGGTGCTAGACCAATTAAGTCTAGGACTAACTTGGTTTCTTTGTATGCATGGTTAATGGCCCGAAACCGCTCTTCAATCGATGGTGCAGAAGAGGATACGACGGTTCCGGCAACAGTGGAGAAGCGACTACTTCAACAACGGATTACGCGACATGGCTTAGCGCTTTCCCTTGTGTTAGGAAAGACGAACCCCACACGGCTCGCCTTCACAAGGATGGTCTACATAGCGACACTATTCGGGTAAAACCGACGGTGGGTTTACCTGCTTACCGAGAAGTGATCGACTGGACCACTATAGTGGGGCGGGAATTGGCCGTTCCACGCACCCGGCAGAAGGATCATGAACCTGCCGGGGGCCGAAAACGACCCCAGCCGTAACCTGGGAATGACTTTCCCAACGGGAGCCGACCACCCCATTATCCGAAGACGCCACAAGGAATCTGAAACACGTCAGACAAGGGAATCGATACGTCATGGAGTATCGGCAAGAATATGTAAGGTTGGCCAATTGTGTTTCCTTTGTTATAAGGGATGAAGCTCACAAAGCCCGCCTATTCGTAGACGGATTGCGGAGCAATATTTTCGAAGTTGTGTAAGCGGTGGAACTTCACACCTTCCAGAAAGTGGTGGATAGGGCCACCCTAGTGGAGCGTGGATTCGTGGTGACGCGCGCCCGACGAGAGGACTCGGAGTACAATAAGGACTAGAAACGACCCCAGCCCTTCTTCGGATGGGGTTTTTCTAGCAGGGACCGGCCTTACATCATCTACAGAGGAGCACCCCGGGGGAAATTATTCGTTTCAGGAAGCACGACCATTGCTTCTAATATGACAAGCTGGGACAGTTCCGCTTTAACTGCCCCGAACCCGGGAACAATTCTTCGGAGTCGCGACTCGGGTGAGAGGTCTTATGCGACGACACGACAAAGGACGCACTACCCGAGGGAAGTAGTAGTAGGAAAGACCCCTTACCAAGAGTAATGTTGGTCTTGACCCCAGGAGAACCCTTAGAAGCAAATACTTTGTACCTTCCTGCCCAATAAGGATGCGAAGACTTAGTTGTCTTTGGTGTTGGCCATTTATTTATGGGTCAAATAGGTCCAACTTCCTACCTTGAGACAATAGGCCCAGGGGACTAGTGAGTTGGGTTGGGTGAGCCCAATAAGTTGAGTGGGCTGCGGTCCACAATAGACCTAACGGCAAGAGGCCCAACAATAGACCCAACGACCAGGTGGGTTGAGTCCGGTCGAGATCTGTGGCGCTGTGTATGTACGCTTTAAGTGAATCGGTTGCGTACCTCAAAAAGCTCGATCTTTTGGGGTTAATGGATGGCGCCAACGATCCGACATTTGTGACTTAGTGGTGTCACTGCTAAGAGAATTTGAGGGGATACTCGGAAGGGATGAGCTTACCGAGTAACAGGTGCTAGTCGATTGCGAGAAACCGAGAGTGACGTCTTGGGGCACACCTGTTCTATTCGTATGGAAGAAGGACGAGAGTCTACGATTGTTCATCGACAATCGGGGAATAGATAAAGTCATAGTATAGAACAAATACCCCTCACCTTGGATTGATGACCTATTCAACCAACTACCAGAAGCGACGGCGTCTTCAAAGATTGATTTGCAGTCCGGCTATCGCCAGGTTAGAGTCCGGAGAAATGACATACCGAAAACAGTCCTTCGAACTCGGTATGGTCATTACGAGTTGATGGTTATACCGTTTGGACTCATAGTCGCTCCAGCGATGTTCATGAAAGTGATGAACAGGATCATGGAACCTTTCTTAGTCCAGTTTGTAGTGGTCTTTATAAATGACATCCCGATCCACGCTCGCACTGTCACGCCCCGAGACCGTCAATTTGAACAGTTCGGGCGCGCCAACAGACCCGCCAATCGGGCATGACCTTTCAAGACCCGAAAGGAACGGTTTATTCCAACAATTTTAATTCAATATAGCGGAAGAGTAAGCAATCAGAGGAGAGATCTATGAATTTAAACTTCCAATCATTCAAACAAATAGTTAGAAGAAATGAAAGTACATCACTTGAGCGAAAACAAATACTTTTGTTTATAATACAACTCTCTTTTAACATGCAACTACAATACAAATTACATCCATATTTTTTTTTTCTTTTTCCAACATGAAACTTGAACATTTAAAGATTACATTGTTGCTCACATACAAAAGTTCGCTCAAGAAAATAAAACTCCAAAATGGTACTGGCGACTCTAGACTGCTAGGTCGCTACTCTGCTGGGCTCTTGCCCCTGTCGCGTGCCTCGCTCGATGTACCTGGACCTGTGGGGATGTCACCCAAAGGGTGTGAGAACTACAACGAAGTTCCCAGTGGGTTCAACCACCGAGAGAAAATGCCCTGCACCGCTTAGTCTAATGGAAGCAATATAATAGAGAATGAAATACAGAAATAAAAGCTGTGAATCCTAGCTAGCATGCTTAAAACTTTTACCTTTGCCATAACCTAACTTAATGCTGTTGTAAGGTGTCATTCTAACCAACCACTTACTTGACCAACCACTTTCTTTACTTTTCTTTGTGTTTTAATTAAAGTTGCTAACCCTCGGAGAATCTTGCCCAACGGGCCCTAGCCCGGCAGACATGCTGCCATAAGACAAGTCCTCTAAGGTTGCCGATAACACCCGCAAGTGTTACCCCGTCCTACGGGAGAAACGTCCCGAACGGGTCTCTACCCGGGAGAGGGACACTGCCTGCTACTCCAACATGGGCCGCGTTTCACCCCCGTAGGTATGCCCGTTTTATTATCTCTTTTATTGCTTTTGCACTTAGCCTCTTTTCACTTTAGGCCTTTGCCTTTCTCTTTGCTCTTTAGCACTCAGCTTCCTTTTCATTCGAGCTCGTAGCTCACATTGCCTCTTGGCCATTTTCTTTCTTTTCAATTAAGCTTTTAGCTTATCTTTTCATGTACTCAATACCTTTACCCTAGGTCCATGCCTCAAGGTAACAGAAGTCCCTTGGACTTAGTCTTTCTTTACTTTTATTATACTCAAGTTGAAGTTAAAGTGTAGGTGTATTAACCCAATTCCCTATGACGATTCTAGGGATTTCATTCACTTTGGATTTTAACCTCAACTATACTATGATTCCCTTAGAGACATAACTCTAAATTAAGCCCTACTTCCATGTACTCACATAATTGACTCAAGCAAAATGCCACTCGTGAAATCCTATAGTGAATGCCACACATTAGAGCCTAATATAAGTTTTCTCCTAAGTCGAGATTTCCACATGCCATAATTCACTACTACATAAGCATGAAAATACAATCCTAGCCACTCTATTAACATGCTTCTAAGGAATAGCAAAAGATAAGGGGAGAGGTCACCCTCGCTCGATCGAATCCCCCTCCTTTAGTCGCTTTTGCAAGGATAAGATGGGTTGACCTTCTATTCTCCAAGAAATCCCTAAATTCATAATGAAACCAATTAGGAATCACTTTCATACTCTTTTTTTTTTTTTTTTAATTCCACACAACTATAAAAGAGAATCCTAGGTTTACTCTTTATTTCTTTCTATGGGTTCATTTTGACCAATAAGGAAAGAAAGTTGCAAAAATCCCTTATTAGCATACTCTTGTAATAGGGATATTTTGGTCTCTTTAATATTTTAATCTTTAAAAGAAAATCCTAAATATGATGTAACCATGAAGGAAATTATCTCATTGTCATTTTAATTCCACAAGAGTTCAAAAACTAGAACCCTAGAATTTTAACCTTACCTCTTTGGGTATTCTTTTGACCAAAAGAGAAGCAATGAAAGCTAATATTTCACTTTGCTTTTAAAAGAGACCAAAAGTTGCCCTCTTGATCTTCAAGACTTTCCCTATAATGAAAAGGGAAATCATGAAGCAATTTCTTCCCATGATTCTCTAACTCCATAAAATTATAAAACTAAAACCCTTTTTAAAACATAAAAGGGAGAATTCCTTAATTGACTCTCTTTTTGGATCAATTTGAAGGGAATAGGAAAGAAAGTCCTATTCTTGTCACGTTTGCCAAAGAGAAATTTTGATCTCTTGGTCTCCAAGATTTTCCTAAAAGAGAAGCAAGTCTTGAAGCAATGACTCTTATGATCTAATATTTCCATAAAAATTTAACTAGAAACCCCTTTGACAACTTAAAGGGAAAAACCCCTATTTGGTCAATTTCCCCATCAAAAGGCTAAATTTTTATCGGTTCATAAAAATGGGAGGAGAATAATCATCTCATGGCATGTTGCCAAAAAGAAACTTGCACAACTCGATCCGGGGTCAAAATGCTCTCAAAAATTTGAGAAAAGCTCAATTTGAGCTATTTCCCCCCAATTTGCCGATTTTGTTTTTGGCAAAAATCGAGAGTTGCATTTTTCTCATTGAAGAAAAGAGAAGAGAAGAAGTTTCTATCTTTCTTCATTTTTCTCATTGGAGAAAAGAGAAGAGAAGAAGTTTCTATCTTTCTTCTTTTCTTCTTTTCTTTTCTTTCTTTTTCCTTCTCTTTTCTTCTTCTCTTTTCTTCTTCTCTTCCTTTCTTTCCATTCTTTCTTTCTTTTTTTTTTTTTTTGTGAGGATGCCCTGCTACTGGGCAGCAGCTGCAAGCTGCTGCCCAAGCAGCAGAGCCTGCAGCTGCTGCTGCTGCTTGTAGCAGCAGCAGCTGCTGCAGCTCCAGCAGCTGCGCAAGGCAGCCATGCTGCTGCCTTGCGCAGCAACCATGCTGCCCAGGGCAGCAGCTGCAAGCTGCTGCCCAAGCAGCAGGGCCCACAGCTGCTGCAGCCCCCCATTTCCATTTTTTTTTTTTGTTTCCTTCCCCCTCGAGCCAAGAGAGAGAGAGAGAGGGAGAGAGAGAGAGAGAGAGTACAATACCTTCTCCTTCTCCTTCTTCTTCTTCTTCTTCTTCTTCTTCTTCAACTTCTTCTCTTTCTCTTCTTCTTCTCCTTCTTTTTCTTTCGTTCCTTCTTTCAGCTGAGAGAGGGAGAGAGTTGAGAGAGGGAGGGTTTCAAGTGGAAGAGAGAGAGAGCATTTAGTTTTCTGCAGAGGGTGGTTGGGAAAAAAAAGTGAATTTACTTGTTTGCCCTTAGTTTCAAAAAATTTCCAAAACTGCCCTCATTCCTGCAGTTTTCTCCTGCAGAAAGAAAATTCGGATACCCCACTTTCTCCGCGTTTTCCCGTCAACTGGGAAATCGAAATTGTAATTTTTCTTCTCCCTTTTAATCTACAAATTTTTCTTAAGCTCTCCACGATTTCTTTTAAATTTTCGGGTCACTCTAAGCCCTCGAAAGAGAGCCCCAAAAAAGCTTCGCGATCAACTTCACTGTCAGAAACTGCAGTTTCAGAATTCACGAAGCATTTTTCTTCGCTTCGTTCTCCAATTTTCCTTTAATCGCTCACCTCAGTTTTTCACCCCTTTTAATCAGAAAACTTTTGTGAGACACCCCACGATTTCTTTTAAATTTTTTGACTATTCTAAGTCTCCGAAACAGCGCTCCGAAAATGCTTCGTGATCACAAATTTCAGAAACTCCAGAATTTTGCCAAGTCCTCGGGGTTCAAGTCACTTTTCGACCCGATGCCCTTCGCGTCAGCCCGAAATGCACCGAACTCGACTGTAATCATATTTAAAACACCCTACAAGTCTTCTCGCCGAATTTCTCCATTTTGCGAACTCGGCGAACTCGGGTCCAAATTTTGCAAACTTGAGGCTTCGCTTTTCCAACCACAACTCACTTTTCGACTCAACGGCTTTTGCGTTGATTCGAAACGCTTCTAACCCACTTGTAATCACATTTGAAATATGTTACAAGTATTTTTATCGAGTTTTGCTATTTCACAGAAATCGGTGCACTACACGCACAGACAAAGAGCACGAGGAACACTTGTGAGTGATCCTCCAGACCCTCCGGTACCAGAAATTGTATGCCAAACTCAACAGGGGTGAGTTCTGGCTCCGTGAGGTAGACTTGTTTGGACACATAGTCTCAGTGTCGGGCATAGTGGAGGACCCGAGGAAGATAGAATCCGTGACCGACTGGGCTCGGCCAACGACGGGGACAGAAATCCGTAGCTTTCTAGGACTGGCGGGGTACTACAGGCGTTTCGAGGAAAACATCTCAAAGATAGCCGGTCCCGTGAATCGACTAACCCGGAAAGGGGAGAAATTCGTCTGGTCAACCCAATACCAGAAGAGCTTCGAGGAACTTAAAGACATACTCACACGGGCACCGGTACTCACATTGTCGCAGCCCGGTGAGGACTACGAGATCTTTTGTGATGCATCTCGATGCGATCTTGGAAGCGTATTGATGCAACAAGGGAAGGTCGTAGCTTACGCATCAAGACAGCCCAAGGATTACGAGCAGAACTACCCTACATACGACTTGGAGCTCGCGGCAGTCGTGTTTGCTTTGAAGCTCTGGAGGCACTACCTCTACGGGGCGCACTGTAATGTTTACTCCGACCACCAGAGCCTCAAATACTTGTTTACGCAAAAGGAATTGAACTTACGACAACGGCGGTGGTTGGAACTACTTAAGGACTACGATTTGTCCATCCATTACCACCCCGGAAAGGCAAACGTGGTGGCCGATGCCTTGAGTCGGAAGGGACAGGCGGGGGAAACGGCACTGAGGGCCCTTACCCGACAGGATCGGCTAATTGCACAATTCTCGCAACTGAGACTGGAGGTAGTGCCAGCAGGAGCGGTAGCGAAATTTTTGTCCTTAGTAATAAAGCCTACGCTGATAGAGAGGATCGCGGAAGGCCAAGCGACGGACACACAACTACAGCAAGTAAGGGACAGGTTATCCTCGGAGCCAAGTGGGGATTTTGTGATCGGCGCGGATGGTGTGTTGAGGTTCCGGGGACGGGTCTGCGTGCCCGAAATGCCGGAATTGAGGAAAGAAATTCTGGCAGAAGCACATAATGCCCCTTACAGTGCGCATCCCGGAGGTACAAAATTGTATAGAGACCTGAGGCAGACCTTCTGGTGGCCTAAATTAAAGAATGATGTGACGCAGTTCGTGGCACGATGCTTAGTGTGCCAACAGGTGAAGGCGGAACTTCAGCGACCGGCGGGAAAGCTACGACCATTGCCCATACCAAAGTGGAAATGGGAATGGATCACCATGGATTTTGTGACCGGTTTCCCGCAATCGCAACAAGGACATGACGCGATATGGGTCATTGTGGACCGTCTGACGAAATCGGCCCACTTTATACCGATTCACACGACGTGGAGTAGAGATCGGCTGGCGCAGACCTATATCAACGAGGTGGTGAGGTTGCATGGAGTACCGTCATCCATAACCTCGGACAGGGACACACGCTTCGTGTCAAACTTCTGGCGGAGTCTGCAACAGGCACTGGGAACCAAGCTGGAGTTTAGCACGGCTTTTCACCCGCAGACGGACGGACAATCGGAACGAGTGATCCAGATTCTCGATGTAGTAACCGCCCTCGTTAATTTGTCTTTTCGGAAAATTCTTATTTTTATTTACCCCTTTTAAGTGGTCCGACGGGTGGCGGGTTAATAATTCTTTATTTCTGGGCATACCGTTGGGGCTTGCGGGTATTTTTAGGCAATAAAGCTCGCGAAACGGAGAACGGTGGCGCGATCGGATTCGAATTCCGACCCCGGGATCTCCCAGAATAAATTTCTGAAGGTTACCAGCGGTTCCGGTTGCATCAAAAAGCGTGCGGGCGATCGGCACGCTTTTCGAGGTAAACCAACGATTTCGGGTGCATCAAAAAGCGTGCGGGAGATCGGCACGCTTTTCGAGGTAAGTTGGACCCCTGGTCCGCACCCGATCGCTAAGTGTTGAATTTGGGGATTTAGGGTTCAATCCCACTCCCCATTCACGCCAGAATGATTAATTTACTTTTGGTTTGGGGGTGTAGGGTTTTTCCCCACTCCTCATTTCCTGTGCGTTAGTTCCCCATCTGAACGCGTGCAAGGAACCCAATCCCTAGGTTTTTCCCCTCTATCGGTTGGCGTGAAGAATCGAGGCGACGAGACAGGGAGAAGGAAGGACGATCGCATTTCCTGCGGAATCCGGCGAACGAGAATGGGACGATCCTCCTTCTTCCTCCCTTACCGGCGAAAACGAGGTGAGCGGTTCGGGTTTTTCCGTTCTTTTTCGGTATGAGGTTTTCCTGTTTGTCGTGTCGCGTGCGAGGCGAGTTTGGTGCTAAACGGGAGGCTGTCGCCGCCGTGGTTAAACGGGAGGCCACCACCGCCGTTACCGTGTTCACGGGGTCATCGCCGCAGCCGCCGTGATCGCGGGGTCGCAACCGGAGCCGAAAAGGGGCGGATACTGTTCATTCGGGCATGCTCAGGCCGCGGTCCACCGCGCCGGCGTGCACCCGGCGCACGCCTCCGCGGCCCGGGGACGCAGATCCGGCGCACGGTTGCGTGAGCCAGGCCGCGCGGTGCACGCCCTAGGCGTGCACCCGGTGCTCGTCGCGCAGCGGGGAAGCAGTGAACCCGGTGCGCGCCCTTACCCGTGCGCGGCCCGGCCTGTGACACCCCCGGAATTTGGATTAGTCCTCTATATAAAATGATATAATAGGACTAAATCTCTAACCCGGCTATAGCATTTTGGATGGTAGCAAGATCCAAGAGGAACATGAGAGTTAAGCGTGCTAGAGCTAGAGTAGTTCTAGGATGGGTGACCCCCTGGGAAGTGGGGCGTCACAGTTGGTATCAGAGCCATTCACCAGCCGGAAATGTGAGATGAGTCTCGGCTGAGCCAGGGTTATATAGCGGGTAGAGCGAGGCTCCCCGGCTAATGACCGTTGTGAGTGGAGTGCAGCTCCTCACAAGGTCGGCTAAGGCTAGCGAGACGAGTCTCACATCGCCTGGTGCTTGTGAGTGTGCTTGAGCCTGACGTGGACGTCAGGGCTTAAAGGGGGGAGGAATGTGACACCCCCGGAATTTGGATTAGTCCTCTATATAAAATGATATAATAGGACTAAATCTCTAACCCGGCTATAGCATTTTGGATGGTAGCAAGATCCAAGAGGAACATGAGAGTTAAGCGTGCTAGAGCTAGAGTAGTTCTAGGATGGGTGACCCCCTGGGAAGTGGGGCGTCACACGGCCCAAGCCGCAGTGGTCCACCGCTGCGGCGTGCTCCCGGCCCGCGCTGCGGCCGCCTGCTGTCGTGGACCCGGTCCACGCCTGGATTCGTGCACCAGTGTTCAGAAAAGGATCCAGAAGCTCCGTTTTTGGCCCGTTTTGCCCCGTTTTTGAGTGTTTTTGACCACGACGACGATTGTTTTTAACGATAACTCTTATTGTAGCTTTCGGGCACAAGGCGAGTGTAGTGGCCCAGGTTTTCGTACTGTGTTTCCCGTGAATCCTGGGTGAGAAACATCTATTATTGGTGTATTAGGTCCACAGTGCATCAAAGGGATGCTACGGATGGACACAGTGTGGTAGTTACTGTTGGTTTGACCTTCGGAGGTAATTGCCGAATTTTAGAAAATGATTTGGGCCAATCGGAGGCCGTATTTGAATTTAGCGCGGAAAAACGCTTGAAAACGGCTATTTACTTATTTATTTTGGAGTCCGGATGCCCAAAAACGGACCCCCGGAAGTTTTCTGCGCAAATTGGTGCATGGGGGGGACCGGTGGACCGGCCAGGGACACGTGGCGGCTCCTCATTGGGCCGGCGCACGCCTCCCGGTCCACGGAAAGGGCCGCCGGCGCATGGTGGACCGGCGGGCCACGTGGCAGCACGCGGTTGGGCCGGTGCAGGGCGCGCGGCGCACGGGAGGGTGCGCGGGCAGCGCGGGCAGGCCGGGCAGGCGCGGAGGGGGCGTGGTGCACGGTGGACCGGGGCGCGCCACGTGGCGGCCCCGGGTTGGCTGGTCCATGTGCGCGTGGCGCACGCGGCGCCACGCGGCGGCGGCCGTACGCGCACATGGGCGCACGTGGGCGCACGTGGCGGCGGTGCCCGCCGACAGCCGTGTCGGGCGGGGCCACGTGTCGCCACGCCGTTGGCTGGGGCACCCACCCTGCCGCCAATCACGGGGGACACGTGGCGCTTCCCCGTTGGGCCCGCACGGCTACCGCCTGTTTGGCGGACACGTGGCGGGCCGTGGGCCGGGTCGGACGGCCGGTTGGACGGGAAGGGATCCCGTGCGCGGGCGGGCTGGGCCGGGCCGCACTGTAGCCGCCCGAAACGTGGCCTGGGCTGCACTGTTCACGCCCGAAAGTGGGCCTGGGCACTGTAGCCGCCCGAAAGTTGGGACATGAAGGTCATTTTCCCAATTGTTTTATTGGGCCTATAAATAGCCCTTCCCCTCCCTTCTTTTCTCCATTTTCCGAGAGAAAGAGAGAGAATCTGAGAGAGGTCATTGAAGAGAAGTTGTTCCTGACTGATCTTTCTACCTCGTGGTGCGTTCCCAGATTTTCTGGAAGTTCGACAGCGGCGATCCGGATTTTACAGTGTGCCTCGTTTTTCCCCAAGCTTGGCCCGTTATCGTCGCATTTCAGTCCGAGGAGTCCCCTGCGCAGTACAGGAGTCCTGTTTCGACGATTTCTTCGCCAGTGTGTTCCTAAGAGGTAGGGCTTCGTTTTTCGTGTTGGTCGTTTCTCTGGATTCAGAGTCCTTGGAACGATTCCCGAGGTGTTTTGACCCCCTCTTTTGCTGTTTGGGTTTTTGGACAGCGGCGACTTCGACGAATTGTTTCTCCGCGTAGGAATATCAGATTGAGGCGATTCAAGAGTCGATTTTGGGCTACTTTTCTGAGATTTTATGAGCTCGGGACAGAGGTGAAATTCCATGTTATGCGTGCTGATTATAAAAACAGCAAATCTGTTTTGAGACTTGTAGTTCTTACACCGTATACACTTATGTGATGTTGTAGGATACTGTTTCAGCTGACGGTGTGCATAGAGGACAGTGGGTATTTTCTTGGGTATTGGGCATGCTTTTCGAGGTGGGTGGTTGTTGCTTACCTCATTACTGACTATCTCACTAGGAGTATTAGAGATTCCCGACTTTAAACAGATAATCGGTACTTGTACTCATGAAATGCATAAGTAAACCCCACAAATAATATGACAGCTCATTTATGGTAAACTGGGACACTGTTGTTGGACATATGCTGTAAACTATCATCGCATGCTAAAGTATTATCATAAAACCATCTTTTCTAAATAAATATTTAAATACTTTCCTTCTGTTTCTAAATGCGAACCTTTGCATGCTTGTTTGGACATCTAGATAGGCTACTATTTATTGCTACACTATCTTTGGGACTTGACTTAGGAGAAACCATGTTTCACTATTCTCCTTCGTATTCGGATATATGTTGCTCGGATTGAGCAGGGTTTGGGATAGTGTGGTTAAGGCTGGAGTCTGGGACAGGTTTGACTCGATAATATATTGTGGGGCATGGTAGTAACCGCGGACTTGAGGCGGTTAGCCAGCTGTTGATTACTCTATCAGATCTTGGGCTTATCGGGTGTTGCGGCAGCCGCGGACATTAGGCGGTAGACCGGGTGTTCACTTATGCATCAGATCGGGTTTCAGATTTTCCTAGTGGATGGTGTTTCCCACTTGATTACTATTGCATCTGATTGGGGATCAGGGTTACTTTAGTGGACGGATATTTCCCACTTTGATCATAGTCATGATCCAGTCCTGCTATTGTGAGATATTGGTTACAGAGATGCTTGATACAGAGATACTTGATACAGGGATACTGTACATACTTTACTCGTGTGGGTCGCTCCCCTCGAGTGCCACTCCGGAGTAGGCTTTACACCGTGCCGAGCGCCGGGCACCTTGATGAGTTGCGATTGGTGACAGAGCAGGCAGTGCCAGTACTTCCTGGCCCTTTGATTGGGTTTCTTTGGGCAGTTAGATTTACAGTTGCATGCATATACCGTAACCTTTGGCACAGCATCTAGAGGCATAGTAGTGGTAGTTTCTCTTTTTCCAGCAGTCTATCTTGCATACCACTTTTCCTTCCTTTTTGCCTCTTATAGTCCTGGTGGGTGTGTCAGCATTTGAGGTTTTACCCACTAGGGGAGGCTACTGGTTTATCTAGTAGTTCTCACCCCCATTGTTGTTTTCTGTCTTCTTCCCTTTGTTTTGCAGAGTCATCTGCGCGAGCTGCTGGGCCATCAGCGGCTGATCGAGGTAAGAGGATTGCGGACTAGCTAGATCATCTACCCCGACTGTGAGAGTAGCTGGACTTTTATTGCACCCCTTTTGTATCTCAGATTATAGTAGTTTACTTTTGGGACTGGTTTAGCCAGCTGTTTGTATTTTGGTTAGTGAGCTGGGAGTTTATTGTACTTTATTTCAGCTTGTATCTTATTTCCAGTCTGAGATTACTTATAGTTCTTTTAGTTCAGCTCTGTTTATGCTCTTCTATTGTATATCTTATATCTGAGCAGGTTACCAGCGCTTCGTGTACATGGAAAATTCTGTGTGCACGGCGGATCTGTTGGCGAGCCTGGGTTCTGGTTTACACCCGGGGCGTGACAGATTAAGTTGGTATCAGAGCTTAGGGATAGGTCAGTTGGGACTTAGGAAACCCTAGGCTTTTGGCAGACCCTAGGATGATAGGGCGCGAGAGGCGTGACACTTCGCGAAAGTCGTAGATTTATTTTTTGGACTCTTCCAGTGAGTGAAGAGGGATCGACATACCCAATTTCTGGTGGACCGTTATGTTGGCTGCAGACAACATAAAGTCGCAGAAATTGGGGGATGTCTTTGACTTTCGCTAGATTGGGTCGTGTGGTGTTATGTTACTTATTCGTGATTTCTTGTGGCAGGATGCCTCCCCGACGTCGGATCCCTACTCGGGGTGTCCCGTTACCCCCTGATGAGCCAGGGCAGCCTACACCCCCGGAGCTTACTGAGTTGAGGGCCTTGGTGGCCCAATTGGCGGAGGGTCAGCGCCGCCAGGAGCAGAGGTTTGAGCAGCTCCTTGCCCAGAGAGAGGCACCATCCCCAGCTGTTCCTGAGGCCCTTGTGCCTCCTGTTGCACCTTTTGTGCCGTCAGCGCCATCTTCGAGTAGCGGGGCTCCTGGAGCTATTCAGCCTCTGACTGCGGAGGAGGAGCAGGATATCGCTAACAAACTCTCCAAGTTTGTTCAGCGGGGACCCCCTAGATTCTCAGGGCGGGATGCGCAGCCCTGGGCTGTTGGGAGATGGCTTTCTGCGATGGAGAAGCTTTTTCGGGACTTCTTCATCGACCCGAGGTATCGAGTGCACATGGCGGTGCACTGTTTGGACGGAGATGCTGATTTTTGGTGGCAGCGGGTAGAGCCCTTGGAGTTCCGGATTACTCGGCAGCTGCCTTGGGAGGAGTTCCGACGGATGGTGCTGGACACCTATTTTTCGACCAGTGTGAAGAAGAAGATGGAGGACGACTTGAAGAACCTGCAGCAGGGCAATCGATCGGCTCATGCCTATTTCTAGGAGTTCACGGAGTTGCTGAACTGTGTGCCCTTCGTCGCTCGTGACGGTCCACACCAGGTTGAGTTGTTCGAGGGAGGCCTCCGTCCAGAGATTTACACACTGGTGCATGCTCAGAGGTTTCAGACTCTGGAGGCAGCCGCAGAGCATGCACAGTGGGTGGAGAGAGGTGATCTGGTGGTGGCCAGACAGAGGGCCGCGGTCGCTCAGAGCTCCGACAGAAAGCGACCAGCCCAGGACGAGGGGGGACAGGCCAGTACTTGGAGGTCGCCTCGGCCGCCACCGCCTCAGTTCCCAGGCCGTGGGCGTTCGGAGCGGCGAGGGCCTAGTGGGTCCCAGAGGCCCCAGCAGCAGCAGCAGCAGCAGAGATCTCATTCGTCGCAGCGCGGGTCTCAGCGGCAGCCACAGCGACAGCGACAGTCTCAGCAGCAGCAGTCCCGACAGTCACGGGCTCCCAGCAGTTGTATCTTCTGTGGAGGTCCGCACTTCCCCGGCACTTGCGACCAGCGGTGGGGTCGCTGCTACAGATGTGGACAGCCAGGGCACATTCGAGCTGCGTGCCCCTTTTCGACTTCAGCCGCTCCTTCTACAGCATCTGCCCCAGCATCATCGCAGCAGCGGTCGACGGCTCAGCGGCCTTATGCTCTAGCGAGCAAGCCATCTTCTTTCCCATCCCACCGATTATCGCCCTCCAGCTCAGAGTGGGCGAGTGTATGCTGCACAGGTAGAGGATTCTTCAGCAGCGGACCATGTGGTGGCAGGTATCACCTTACTCTCTGGCATTAGGACTCGTACTTTATTTGATACTGGAGCATCGCATTCTTCATTAGTAGATCTTTTGCATCATTACATGGGTTAGAGGTAGGATTTTTGCCACGTGCACGAGAGGTTCAGATTCCCGAACACACTTTGCACGTGGAGGAGTGTTGTTGGTCCTGCCCGATACAGATCGAGTCCTGGATTATGCCAGCAGACCTGTTGGTCTTGAGACAGCTGAGGGACTTTGATGTGATTCTTGGGATGGACTGGCTGGCTCAGTATTTCGCGACTATTGATTGTGCCGCGAGGACTGTCACTTTTAGAGAGCCAGGCCAGGAGATGTTTGTATATCGGGGATGTCAGAGTGCTTTCTTTGCCTCTGTGGTTTCGACTTCCCGAGCGAGGCGGATGATTCATCGAGGATGTGTAGCCTTTTTGGCTAGTGTTGTTGAGGGGCCTACGGCGACACCGGGACTCGGGGATATTCCTATTGCCCGCGAGTTTCCGGATGTTTTTTCCACCTGAGCTGACTAGTATGCCGCCAGACAGAGAGATTGAGTTTGTGATTGACGTAGTTCCAGGAACTGCGCCAATCTCTAAGGCTCCTTATCGGATGGCACCGGCTGAGTTGCGAGAGCTTAAAGCACAGCTGCAAGACCTGATGGATAAGGGCTTTATTAGACCAAGTGTGTCGCCTTGGGGAGCACCGGTGCTATTCGTGAAAAAGAAGGATGGGTCACTTCGGTTGTGTGTGGACTATAGGGAATTGAACAAAGTGACCATTAAGAACAAGTACCCTCTGCCGCGCATCGATGATCTCTTTGATCAGCTGGCAAGGGTCTTGTGTATTTTCCAAAATTGATCTACAGTCTGGTTACCACCAACTGAAGGTGAAGGCCGAGGATATTCCTAAGACTTCTTTCAGATCACGGTACGGGCATTATGAGTTTTCAGTTATGCCGTTTTGGATTGACTAATGCCCCTGCCGCCTTTATGGACTTGATGAACAGGATATTTCGGCCCTTTCTGGATCGTTTTGTGGTGGTGTTCATTGATGATATCCTTATTTACTCCCGAAGCGAGGCCGAGCACGAAGAGCACTTCGAGGACTATGCTACAACGGTCTACGAGATAAGAAGTTGTATGCCAAGTTGTCAAAAGTGCGAGTTTGGCTTCGGGAGGGTAGCTTTCTTGGGCCATGTGATTTTCCGCCCGCGGTGTAGTAGTAGACCCGGCGAAGATTGATGGCAGTTCGAGATTGGCCCCGCCCGACGACGTATCTGAGAGTGCGCAGCTCATGGGGTTAGCTGGTTATTATCGTCGGTTTGTGGAAGGCTTTGCGAACAGCTTTCCACACCCCTCACTCGGTTGACCGCTAAAGGAGTTAAGTTTATCTGGAGTTGAGGACTGCAGAGGAGCTTTGAGGAGCTAAAAGGAAAGATTGATGACCGCATCCTATCCTTTCCCTCCCTGTTATGGGGAAAGGATATGTGATCTACCGTGATGCATCGCACAGTGGGCTTGGATGCGTGCTGATGCAGGAAGGGAGGGTAATTGCTTATGCATCGAGACAGCTTAAGGATTACGAGAGAATTATCCTACCCATGACTTGGAACTTGCTGCCGTGGTGTTTGCACTGAAGCTTTGGCGCCATACCTATATGGGGAGCACTGTGAGATCTACACCGACCACAAGAGCCTAAAGTACCTGTTCACGCAGAAGGAACTGAATTTGAGGCAGCGCAGATGGTTAGAGCTACTAAAGGATTATGATGTGGACATCCTTTACCACCCAGGCAAGGCTACGTGGTCGCTGACGCATTAAGCCGGAGAGCAGTACAGAGTTTGTCCATGTTGATACAAATCAGGCGCCACTGTTAGAGGAGTTGAGACGGCTCGAGATAGAGGTTGTATCCTCTGGGGTCTCTGCTAGACTGATGTCTTTGGTCGTGCAGCCCACTCTGCTGGAGAGGATCCGGGAGAAACAGAGCGAGGACCCCATTTGACCAGGATTAGAGATCAGATTCCGAGTGATCGATCAGGGGATTTTTCAGTGGATGCTTGGAGTACTGAGGTACAGGGACCGAGCATGTGTGCCAGTGGATGCTGAGATCAGAGAACAGATATTGAAGGAGGCCCATTATACACCTTATACCCTTCATCCTGGGGGGACTAAGATGTATAAGGACCTCAAGGCACACTTCTGGTGGAATGGCATGAAAAGGGATATGGGAGGTTTGTGTCGCAGTGTTTAACTTGTCAGCAGGTAAAAGCTGAGCATCGAGTGCCAGCTGGCAAGCTACAGAGTCTCCCGATTCCCGAGTGGAAATGGGACCACATTACTATGGATTTTGTGGTCGGGTTGCCGAGGGCACAGGGAAGTGCAGATGCTATCTGGGTAGTTGTGGATCGACTTACCAAGTCAGCGCACTTTTTACCTATGCAGACTACTTGGCCACTCGAGCGACTAGCCCAATTGTATTTGGATAAGATAGTGAGATTACATGGAGTGCCAGCTTCTATAGTATCAGATAGAGAACCCGAGGTTTGCTTCGCGATTCTGGAGGAGTTTACAGACTACCTTGGGGACTCAGCTCAGATTCAGTACAGCCTTCCACCCACAGACTGATGGGACAGTCAGAGCGGACGATTCAGATCCTTGAGGATATGCTAAGGGCTTGTGTCCTAGATTTTGGCGGTGGATGGATTCGACACTTATCACTGGCTGAGTTTGCGTACAACAACAGCTTTCAAGCAAGCATTCAAATGGCTCCGTTTGAAGCGTTGTATGGACGCAAATGTCGATCACCGCTATATTGGAGTGTTGGGGGAGAGACGGACTCTGGGACCAGATATATTGCTAGAGGCAGAGGAGAAGGTCCGGGTAATTCGACAGCATCTTCAGACGCTCAGAGTCGACAGAGGAGCTATGCTGATGTTCGGCGACGAGACTTAGAGTTTCAGGTTGGAGATCATGTATTTTTGAAAGTCTCGCCGTCCAAAGGGATAAGGAGGTTTGGCATTCGCGGGAAACTTAGCCCCGTTATTTGGACCCTTTGAGGTATTGGAGCGCATCGGGCCAGTTGCTTATCGACTTGCTCTTCCCCGAGGCTAGCCGGTGTCCACGATGTCTTTCATGTTTCCACTCTGAGGAGGTACGTCTTCGACCCGTCGCACGTCATCGACTTGCACCACTCGAGGTCAGCGAGGATTGAGATATGAGGAGCGCCCACTGCGGATTCTAGATCGGGAGATGAAAGAATTGCGCAATCGGACCATCCCCTATGTGAAGATCCTCTGGAGCAATCATGATGAGCGCGAGGCGACGTGGGAGCTCGAGTCAGCAATGATGGACGCCTACCCCTACCTGTTCGAGGCTCAGGATTGAGGTATGATCTTCGTTTCGAGGACGAAACTTTTGTTAGTGGGGGAGGATGTAGTGGCCCAGGTTTTCGTACTGTGTTTCCCGTGAATCCGGGGGTGAGAAACATATTATTGGGTATTAGGTCCACAGGCATCAAAGGGATGCTACGGATGGACACAGTGTGGTAGTTACTGTTGGTTTGACCTTCGGAGGTAATTGCCGAAATTTAGAAATGATTTGGGCAATCGGAGGCCGTATTTGAATTCAGCGCGGAAAAAAACGCTTGAAAACGGCTATTTACTTATTTATTTTGGAGTCGGATGCCCAAAACGGACCCCCGGAATTTCTGCGCAAATTGGTGCATGGGGGGGACGGTGGACCGGCCAGGGACACGTGGCGGCTCCTCATTGGGCGGCGCACGCCTCCGGTCCACGGAAAGGGCCGCGGTGCATGGTGGACCGGCGGGCCACGTGGCAGCACGCGGTTGGGCCGGTGCAGGGCGCGCGGCGCACGGGAGGGTGCGCGGGCAGCGCGGGCAGGCCGGGCAGGCGCGGAGGGGGCGTGGTGCACGGTGACCGGGGCGCGCCACGTGGCGGCCCCGGGTTGCTGGTCCATGTGCGCGTGGCGCACGCGGCGCCACTCGGCGGCGGCCGTACGCGCACATGGGGCACGTGGGCGCACGTGGCGGCGGTGCCCGCCGACAGCCGTGTCGGGCGGGGGCACGTGTCGCCACGCCGTTGGCTGGGGCACCCACCTTGCCGCCAATCACGGGGGACACGTGGCGCTTCCCCGTTGGGCCCGCACGGCTGCCGCCTGTTTGGCGGACACGTGGCGGGCCGTGGGCCGGGTCGGACGGCGGTTGGACGGGAAGGGATCCCGTGCGCGGGCGGGCTGGGCAGGGCCGCACTGTGCGCGCCCGGAAAACCCTGGGCCGGGCCGCACTGTAGCCGCGAAACGTGGCCTGGGCTGCACTGGTCACGCCGAAAGTGGGCTGGGCACTGTAGCCGCCCGAAAGTTGGGACATGAAGGTCTTTTCCAATTGTTTTATTGGGCCTATAAAAGCCCTCCCCTCCCTTTTTTCTTTCTCCATTTTCCGAGAGAAAGAGAGAGAATCTGAGAGAGGTCATTGAAGAGAAGTTGTTCTCCATGAATTTTTCTACCTCGTGGTGCGTTCCCAGTTTTCTGAAGGTTCGACAGCGGCGATCCGGATTTTACAGTGTGCCTCGTTTTTTCCCCAAGCTTGGCCCGTTAT